>SJXQ01007396.1:53926-79698 GCA_006408695.1 Aepyceros melampus | reverse complement strand
GGGAGGTGGGGGTCGGGATTGGGAGTTCATGTATACTCGTGGCTGATTCATGTCAATGTATAGCAAAACGAATACAGTATTGTAAAGCAAAACAAACTAAAAAATAAAAATTAATTTAAAAAAATGAAAAGACCTTGATGCTGGGAAAGATTGAAGCTGGGAGGAGAGGATGACAGAGGATGAGATGGTTGGATGGCATCACTGACTCAATGGACATGGGTTGAGTAGATTCTGGGAGCTGGTGATGGACAGGGAGGCCTGGCTTGCTGCAGTCCACAGGGTCGCAAAGAGTCAGACACGACTGAGCAACTCAACTGAACTGAAGGTGATAGTATTAAGGGGTAGGCCCTTTGGGTGGTTCTTAGGTCATGATGGCAGAACCCTCATTATTGCATTATTGGAATTGTTTCCTAATGAGAGACACCCCACAGAACTCCCCTGGCCCCCTTTCTCTGAGGACACAAAAAGAAGTCTGCAACCAAGAAGAGGGATGTCATGTGACCATGTTGGCACCCTCATCTCAGACTTCAGGCTCCAGAACTGTGAAGAATAAATATTTGTTGTTTATAACTCATCCAATCTGGGGTATTTTATTATAGAAGCGCGGCTGAGATGTTCCATGCTCCCCAGAATCAGACCCTGCAGTGAGAATTTGTGTGTCACTCATTTAAAATGTGTCCCCAAGAGAAACTGGGAAAGGAGCTGGGGAAGCTGGATGGGGAGAGGAAGACGCAAGCACTGTCTTCTGGATGGTGGCTGGTCTGAGTCACGGAACCCTGGAGTTTCGTGAAAAATACTACCAGTAATTCTACTGCTGATCTGATGATGTAATAGCAAACGTTTACTGAGCATTTACCATATCCCAGGAGCAGAGCTGGTGTGACTTTACCTATTGACTCAGTGGGGAAAAAAAACTGTTGCCTGCTGTATCAGCAAACAAAAACGCTGCAGTCATTAAGCCTATCAGCCACTTCCACGGGCCCCAGTGGTGAGCCGGGGGGAATCTCAGGAGGGAGATAAATGGGCTGCCTGCTGCCAAGCCCTCAGCTACTGCATCCACCCCTGACGGTGGACCCTGAGAGGACTCGAGATGGAAAAGCACGTGATTCTGGCCCTAGACAGCTAAGGTGCACATCAAGGGAATGAATTCAGTGAGCCCAGACTCTTGCATCTACCCATTCATAAAAAAAGGGTTAACTTCATTGAGATGTCTGGCTTTGACAGTAATCTTTTGACTTTCTGACATCTGTTTCTTTTTATTACAGCAAAAACTTCTATATATCTTGGTTCCACCCTTCTCTCTCTGAGCAGTCCCTCAGAGCTATCTCAGAGGCTGCCTCCCTTGGCTTAAGCCCTCAGAAAGTTTGCTGAATCAACCACCACCATCAAGGTCTTTTGCAATGAGTCAATTCTTCCCATCAGAATGGCCAAAGTATTGGAGCTTCATGAAGCTTCAGCATCCGTCCTTCTAATGAATATTCAGGACTGATTTCCTTTAGGATGGACTGGTTGGATCTGCTTGCAGTCCAAAGGACTCTCAAGAGTCTTCTCCAATACAATTCAAAAGCTCAGCTTTCTTTATAGTCCAACTCTCATATCCATACATGACTATTGGAAAAACTATAGCTTTGACTAGATGGACCTTTGTTGGCACAGTAATTTCTCTGGCTTTTTAATATGCTGTCTAGGTTAGCCATAACTTCTCAAGGAGCAAGCGTCTTTTCATTTCATGACTAGTCAGCATCTGCTGTGATTTTGGAGCACCCCTCCCCAAAAAATCTGTCACTGTTTCCATTGTTTCATCACCTATTTGCCATGAAGTGATGGGACCAAGATGCCATGATCCTAGTTTTTTGAATGTTGAGTTTTAAGCCAACATTTTCACTCTCCTCTTTCACTTTCATCAAGAGGCTCTTTAGTTCTTCTTCGCTTTTGGCCATAGGGTGGTGTCATCTGCATATCTGAGCTTATTGATATTTCTCCTGGCAATCTTGATTCCAGCTTGTGCTTCATCCAGCCTGGCATTTCACATGGTGTACTTTTGAAACGGTTTAAATAATATTTAACAGGTTTCAGAATAACGGTCTGTTAAGGGACTTTAGAGTTTTTATTCAGATTAACTTGTTATTTACATTTCCCCCATTTGTCTTCTCTGTATGTGTATGTATATTTATGTACACACACCCTGAATACTCATTGGAAGGACTGATGCTGAAGCTCCAATACTTTGGCTACCTGATGCAAAGAGATGATTTTTTGGAAAAGACCTGATGCCCAGAAAGACTGAGGGCAGGAGAAGGCGGCAACAGAGGATGAGATGATTGGATGGCATCACTGATTCAATGGACTTGAGAAAACTCCAGGAGATGGTGAGGGGTGGGGAGGCCTGGTGAGCTGCCATCCATGGGGTGGCAAAGAGTCGGACAAGACTTGGTGACTGGAAAACAGTATGTGAACATGTGTGTGGATGCACACACACACTCTCCTGAACTATTACAGAGTAGGCTGAAGACATCAAAACCCTGCATCCCCAAGCATGCCCATGTATATTTCCTAAGAACAGGAACATTTTTCTTACATAACCATAGTATACTAGTCAAACTCAGGAAATTTAATAGCGATTTACCTAATCTCAGCTGCTGCTAAGTCGCTCAGTCATGTCCAACTCATTGCAATCCTATGGACTGTAGACCACCAGGGTCCTCAGTCCATGGGATTCTCCAAGCAAGAATATTGGAGGGAGTTGCCATGTCCTCCTCCAAGATTAGAGGCTAGTATCATCATTATCCCTTTTTTTTTTTTTTTTACAGGAGGGAAGTCAACCTCAATACCCAAGCTCAGGAATGCCCCAGCCCACTCACTGAGGCTGAGCTCTGTTTACTACTACCCTGCCTTCCCAGGACTCACTGCTTCCCTCCCCACTCCCCGTCATCCCTCCCTTTCATCAAGAAGCCTATTCAAATGCTACTTGGCCTCTAAAGCTTAGTTTTACCCTTTCAAGTTAGTCTTAGTTCTTAGCAGTCTGTGTGAATGTGTGTGCGCACGCGCTCAGTCAGGTCCCACTCTTTGCAACCCCATGGAATGCAGCCCACCAGGCTCCTCTGTCCATGGAATTTCCCAATCCCTGCTATTTCCCACAGTTACACACCAGATGGCAGTGTTCAATTAGCCAAAAGAAATCTGGATACAGCAGTATAGAATAAAGTGTCTGCATGGGTGTTCAGTTGTGTCCTGACTCTTAGCGACCCCGTGGACTGCAGCCTGCCAGGCTCCACTGTCCATGAGATTCCTAGGCAAGAATACTGGAGTGGGTTGCCATTTCCTTCTCCAAGGGATCTTCCCAACTCGGGAATCAAATTCAAATCTCCTGCACTGGCAGATTCTTCACCATTAAGCCACCAGGGAACAGATACAGAATAAAGGCATTTAACTAATTCTAAATTGCTCTCAGAGCTTCTTGGAGGTACCTTGTAAACTGTCAACAATTATAAGTGGTGCCACTGTATTCTGACAGCAATCCTGAGACCTAACGGAAATGTGGATTAGCCTCACAGGAGTGACAAGTATGCACACCCAGAGCAAGTTTAGTGGGACAGTCACGATCTGTAAATGGCTGGCCTTGGGCCAGAACCTAGGTCTTCCTGCTCAGAGTTCTCATGTTCACTTATGTGAACACGTTACCTGAAAACTGGGTTCGCCTTTTGCTGAGGATCAAGCCAAAGACTGGGAGAAGGAAGGATTTATAACTTGCAGCAAGTAAGGAGGACATGAGGGAAATTTCCCAAAGCAATGTCTCACTGAGCAGCAAAATCGGGGAGTTTTCAGCTAAGGGCACAAGCATGTTCCTGAAGGGGCTTGAGTAGATGAGAATTCAGCATAGAAGTGGGCAAAGAGGGGCAGAATCCAAGATTTAGTTGACTGAAACCAGGAGGGTCGGAAAAGGTCAACGTCATCATCTCTGGGGTTCCATTTGGCCTGGTGGTTGAATGCTGGTAGAGGCTGGGGGTGGAGGACAGCAGTTAAATTCTGGAAAATAACTCAAGAAAGTGCTTCAAGCTAATTTTAACCAGCAAAGCAGAACCAGAAGTCTTTTTAACTGATTTATTATCTTTGATATTGATCCTAAAGGAAATCAACCCTGAATATTCATTGGAAGGACTGATGCTAAAGCTCCAATACTTTGGCCAGTTGATTCAAAGAGAAGACTCACTGGAAAAGACCCTGATGCTGGGAGAGATTGAAGGCAGGAGAAAGGGGCGACAGAGGATAAGATGGCTGGATGGCATCATGGACTCAATGGACATGAGTTTAGCAAACTCTGGGAGGTGGTGAAGGACAGGAAAACCTGGCGTGCTGCCATCCATGGGGTCGCAAAGAGCTGGACATGACTGAGTGATTGAACAAGTTTCCAATGCCGGCCTTTATTCTTTCCTGTAGAGTCAAGTTCTTAGTGTTTTGGTTTTTTTCTCTTCAACCTGAAGAATTCACTTTAGCATTTCCTGTGGTGTGGGACTGTGGAAATGCTGGCAACAGATTCTCTTAATTTTCCTTTCAAATCTTTTCATTTGCATCCTAGAGGAGCACTTTTGCTCAGTATGGAATTCTACATTGATAGGTGTTTCTGTCAGTACTTTCAGATGGTGTTCCTTTGTCTTTTGGTTTCTATGGTTTCTGACAAGTCAGTGATAAGTTGAATCATTGTTGAATCAAGTTGAATCATTGAATCATTCCCTATATTATACAATTTTCTCTGTCTGCTTACAAAAGTCCTTTTATCTTTGGGATCAATAGTCTAAGGTATGTCAAACCCAGGTTTTCATGTGTGCATTCTATTTAGGATTTGCTGAGCTGCTTAGATCAGTATGTTAATGTCTTAACTGAAATTTGAAGAAGTGTGACCATCATTTCTTCAAGTATTTGTCCAATTCTGTCTTCTTTGCTTCCAGGATTACTTCCTGTATGTAGTTATTCTTGATACTGTCCCAGTTCAGTTGTTCAGTCATGTCTGACTCTGCGACCCCATGAACCTCAGCACACCAGGCCTCCCTGTCCAACTCCCGGAGTTTACCCAAATGCAGATCCATTGAGTCAGTGATGCCATCTAACTATCTCATCCTCTGTCATCCCCTTCTCCTCCTGCCCTCAATCTTTCCCAGCATCAGGGTCTTTTCAAATGAGTCAGCTCTTTGCATCAGGTGGCCAAAATATTGGAGTTTCAGCTTCAACATCAGTCCTTCCAATGAACACCCAGGACTGATTTCCCCTAGGATGGACTGGTTGGATCTCCTTGTAGTCCAAGGGACTCTCAAGAGTCTTCTCCAACACCACAGTTAAATGCATCAATTCTTCAGTGCTCAGCTCTCATAGTCCAGCTCTCACATCCATACATGACCACTGGAAAAACCATAGCCTTGACTAGATGGACCTTTGTTGGCAAAGTAATGTCTCTGCTTTTTAATATGCTATCCCACCACTTCCTAAATGAGAGTCAATTCCTAGGCAGGTTGATAAGAAGTCCTCGAGGAGTAAGGGATCTGGGGCTCCCAAGGAGAGAGGGGTCCGGGATTCTCAAGGAGGAGAAAAGGACAAGTGTTTTTATTCCCTACATTGCTTTGTTTCAGTCAATATAACAATTTTTCTCGAGGGTATGTTTCTCCTTAATAAGAAGTTTTGACTAATTTTGTTAATTTAAGACATATGTTGTGGCAGTGGGTCTGGTAAGACCTTTCTATTGTTAGTTCTAATCTTGTTAATTTATGATGTATGTTGTGGGAATGGATCTGGTAAAAGTATAAAAAGCCTGGATAAGACTTGATAAGTGGGGCACTCTCCATCCCCCTTCTGATGTCTGTGTAAGAAGCTTTCTTTGTCCCTTTTTCATACAGTAATAAAACTAAGCAAAAACTCGAGTGATCAAGCCTGGTCCCTGGACCCAAAGCTAAATCTTCTTCGGCAATCACGAACCTGACACTGTTCACTATAAGCAATCACGCTGCTGCTGCTGCTGCTAAGTCGCTTCAGTGGTGTCCGACTCTGTGCGACCCCATAGATGGCACTATGATCCCACTGGGCGCCCCCATCCCTGGGATTCTCTAGGCAAGAATACTGGAGTGGGTTGCCATTTCCTTCTCCAATGAATGAAAGTGGAAAGTCAAAGTGAAGTCGCTCAGTCGTGTCCAACTCTTAGTGACCCCATGGACTGCAGCCCACCAGGCTCCTGCATCCACAGGATTTTCCAGGCAAGAGTACTGGAGTGGGGTGCCATTGCCTTCTCCATAAGCTATCATAAGGATCTTCAATATTGTTTAGCTTCTATTGCTCTTAGTATGAGCATCTAGAGTGAATAACTTAGATCTGAGATTTCTCTGAAGGCTTTACAAATGGATTTTGATTCAAAGTAAAAACCTCAACCTTCCTGACCCCAAGTGGCCCTAGCTCATCAGTCTGCTGACAATAGCCATGTCCACAGACCTCAGTGATTAATCTCAGAAGAAAACCAAACTAAGCCAACACAACAAAATCAATACAGGCCAACAACTATTCACAAACTTATAGATCAACTACAGGTGCGTACTCAAGGAGCCCACAATCGTGACTGTAGCATTTTCCAATACTTTCCCAACTACCCATAGTCTCAAGCTGCTTCCCTCCCTGCTGGGTTGTGAAGGGAGAAATGTATCTTCTTTTAATACAAATGGTCTCTCTACCTAAATCAGTTTCTGCTTTGATAACCCAGATGGAATCTCTTATAAAGTTTGTCCTCTACCTGCAACTCTCCAAAAGAGAACTAGAAAGTATGGACAAAGAATATCACCTGCCATATCAATAATGAAAGGATGTTGAGGTCATCAAGCCATCAGCCACTGCAGCCAGGTCTGAGGGATTGAGGATTCAGGAGAAAACAGGATACTGGCCCCAGAGAGTTAAGGTGCATACCAAAGGACTGATTTCAATGAGCCCAGACCCTTGCATTTTCCTACACAGAGAAAAGTGCCAAATTAACTTGATATCTGTTTAATAGTAATCTTTTGATGTCCAACTACCTGCCTGTTATAGCAAAAGTTTCTATATATTAACCTAGCTCCTCCCTTACCTTGTTAGCATAGTCCCACAGAGCCATCTGAGAGGCTACCTTCTGGGCTTAAGTCCACCAGATAAAATGTAATTTCCTACTTTTAGGTTGTATGTTTTTCAGTCTACAAAGTGTAGACTATAACTTCCATAAAGTCCTGGTGATGGAGGTGGGATATACACCTTCTTCATACTCTTCACATCATTCTCCAGATTCTCTCTCAATATTAGAATGGATTGGGGCCCCTCTCGGGTCTGATGACCACAGAGAAATGACTGGTTGGTTGGTCAGGATTCCCCAGAGAAGAACCAACAGAATATATATGGATAGATAGAATATTTATTATAGGAAATGGCTCGTGGTTATGGTGGCCAAGAAGTCCCACTATCTGCCACCTGCAAAGTGCAGAACAAAGAAAGTCAGTGGTGTAATTCAGTCTGAGTCTGCAGGTTTGAGAACCAGGTGTCATGGTGTAAGTTCGAGTCCAGAGGCCTGAGAACCAGCATCCCGATGGCCAAGAGCAGGAGCAGATGGATACCAGTTCAAGCAAGAAGCAGGTTTATCCCTCCATCTTTTTGTTCTGTTCAAGCCCTCAGTGGCTTGGATGATATCCACCTGCTTTGCTGAGGGTGTTTTTTTTTTTTTTTTTTAACTAATTTGACTGGTTCAAATGTTAATCTCATCCAGAAACAACCCTCAGAGAGATACAACATTTCACACTATAGGGCTCCCCTAAGGGCTTAGATAGCAAAGAATCTGCCTGCAATGCAGGAGACCTGGGTTTCATCCCTGGGTCGAGAAGATTCCCTGGAGAAGGGAATCACAACCCACTCCAATATTCTTGCCTGGAGAATTCCATGGACAGAGGAACCTGGTGGGCTGCAGTCCATGGGGTTGCAAAGAGCTGGACACAACTGAGTGACTAACTTTCACCACATACATGGACATTGCTTAACTCAAGTGACACAGAAATTAACCATCACATTGGGCCTGTCTGGATTTTTGGTGGACTTGATGCTAGAATATGTGAGTCTAGGCATTCTCCAAAAAGAAAAAAAAGCTTTGAATGGGTGAATTGTGTATATGAATAATCTCTCATTTACTTTTTGGTCACACTGCATGGCGTGTGGAATCTTAGTTCCCAGACCAAGGATCAAACCCGTGCCCCCTGCATTGGAAGCACAGGGTCTAACCACTGGACTACCAGGGAAGTCCCAGGATTTCTCCTTTTGTTTAAGCCCCTCTTGCTAGGAGCATTCACTGCCTCCATCAGTCTGTCTTCCCTCCTAGTACTTCCGTGCCCCATCTAAAAAATGCTCTTTCCATACTACGGGCTAATAAGGTCATCAATTTGCTGCTTCTGTCCAGCCATCATTCATGAGTATACTAGAATCAGTGAATGAGGTGCTTCTTCTAGGGTTTATAGCCTTCACAGAGCTCTCACAGATCTGAGTCACTTCCAACAGTGTGCTTGATCAACCCAGCTCCAGAGTCCCTGTATAGCCTTACTTCAGGCCACTTCTCTCTCTACATCATGTCATTGACCAGCTGCACAGCCTAACCTCTGCCCACTTTCAAAGGCCACCTCTGAGCGAGGCCATGGCGCCCAGCAGTTTATTTTCCACTTGTGCCCACATTCCATTGCTGATTTTTATCAAGCCTGAGCTTCTCTTCCTGCATTAGCAAGTCTGGGAGAATCCCCTAAATCAGGTCAAAATATGAGCTGAGTGTTTTTGGCGCCCTCTGGACCAGCTCCATCTGATTTGCATGTATCATTTTGTTTGTTCTTGGGGTGGTACTAGGCCTTCCTAAACTTACAACTTAGTGGGTTTCACAGTGCCCATCATGGGCAGTTCTGATCATGTGATTGGCATAAGACTCCTGCCTTTTCTTCATGAGGATTTGGTTAATCTTCTAGCTCCAATAACCCAATGATGGTGTATCAATGGTATTACTAGGCAAACTTGTGTGTGGTAAAAATGACCCCGACTGGTAAACCAAATCTGGACTTTAAGGAACTATAAATTCTTGATGGGGATACCATATTTTGGGCTTCCCTGCACACAGGGATTCTTGTAACTAGCACACGAGAACCTAGAAACTATACCAGTGGTTTTATTACAAAAGGTCTGGACTCCTGTGTGGAATGAGGCTTTTAAGCCAGAGCAGTTCTAGTTCTTGCTCAGTGCATCACAGCAACTTGCACCTGAGTGGTCCCAGGTGGCCAGGTGGCCCGGTCAGTGGGTTATTAGGGGGAATGAACATCTGACGCTGCCACCCTGGCAAGCTGGGTCCCTGTGCCGTGTCTGGACATTTAGTAGAGCTCGTCAAGGCTCTCTGGCAGACGTGCCGGTTACGTGGTCACGTCGTGTCCCCTGGGGCCATGGCCTGTGCTCTGTTGCTATCAGGGCGTAGGTCCAGAGTCTCATGCTTTGTCGTAACAGACAAGCCCCGAGGCCATGACCTGTGAGTGCACCTGTGCGAATTCAAAGGCAACACCCCACAGCAACAGCTGGAACAAAACACAGCTGAAGGTAGAGGGGATCTGAAGTGGCTAAAAAAATTCCATTTCACAGAATTCTAGGAGTTGGATATCAAGGTTGTATTAAATACCAGATGAGAGAAGGATGAGAGCAAACAGTGAGCTGAAAGATGCTGCTGAAGAGACTTCAGTGTCAAGACCCAGAAGCGGAAAGAAGACAGAGCCATCAGGGGAGAAGAGTGATTAAGGAAGAAAGTTTTAAAACGTCTCTTTGGAGTTACAGAAAGACAGAAATCAAACTGCAGGTGGGGCAGTTCCCTGGTGGCCTACTGGTTAGGATTCTGGGCTTTCACTGCCGTGTCCTGGGTTCAGTCCCTCTCTGGTCAGGGAAATGAGATCCTGCTAGGGAGTAGATTCTAGAAAATAGAAAAGGAAGCCTACAAAACCACAAGAAAAGGGACAGGAAAATATATAGATTTGTCATTTGAAAACAAAAGGAAATATTACTTGATACTGGAGTTTGGTGCTCAGTCATGTCTGTTCCTTGGAAGAAAAGCTATGACAAACCTAGACAGTATATTAAATAGAGATAACACTTTGCCCACAAAGGTTCATATAATCAAAGCTATGGTTTTTCCAGCATCATTTACAGATGTGAGAGTTGGGCCATAAAGAAGGCTGAGTGCAAAAAATTGATTCTTTTGAATTGTGGTGCTGGAGAAGACTTTTGAGAATCCCTTGGACTGCAAGGAGATCAAATCAGTCAATCCTAAAGGAAATCAACCCTAAATATTCACTGGAAGGTCTGATGCTGAAGCTCCAATACTTTGGCCACTTGATGTGAAGAGCTGACTGATTAGAAATGACCCTGATGCTGGGAAAACTAAGGCAAGAGAATGGGGTGACAGAGGATGAGATGGTTGGATGACATCAGTGACTCAGTGGACATGAGTTTGAACAAACTCCGGGAGATAGTGAAGGACAGGGAAGCCTGTGTGCTGCTGCCTGTGGGGTCACAAAGACTTGGACTTAGCAACTGAACAACAGCAAAAGCTTTATACTGAAGTGATGCTGCTGCTGCTGCTAAGTCACTTTAGTCGTGTCCGACTCTGTGCGACCCCATAGACGGTAGCCCACCAGGCTGCCCTGTCCCTGGGATTCTCCAGGCAAGAACACTGGAGTGGGTTGCCATTTCCTTCTCCAATGCATGAAAGTGAGAAATAAAAGTGAAGTTGCTCAGTCGTGTCCGACTCTTAGCGACCCCATGGACTGCAGCCTAGCAGGCTCCTCTGCCCATGGGATTTTCCAGGCAAGAGTACCGGACTGGGGTGCCATTGCCTTCTCCCACTGAAGTGATAATGACCAAGAATTTTTGCATCCAATGAAAAACACCAATCAATAGATTTGTGAAGCTCAACCAGTCCCCAACAGCTAAGAGATAGAAATTTATCACATCGACATATCTGAATGAAACAAAGATAAGAAATGATCTTATCAGAGACCAACAAGTAAACCATCACTACTTACAAACTGCTTTTTTAAAACCATAATATTGAAAGCTAGGAAACAGTGGACATAGATCTCTAAAGTGACAAGGGGAAATAACCGTCAACTTAAAATATACACTTACTAAAATAGCATATAAGGGACAAGTCTATACACATATATACATGCACAGACACACACACTGGGGCTTCCCAGGTGGCTCTAGTGGTAAAGAATCTGGCTGCAAATGCAGGAGACTTAAAAGATGCAGGTTCCATCCCTGGGTTGGGAAGCTCCCCTGGAGGAGGGCATGGCAACCCATTCCAGTATTCTTGTCTGGAGAATCCCATGGACAGAGGAGCCTGGTGGGCTACAGTCCGTGGGGTCACAAGGAGTCAGACACAACAGAAAGCAACTGAGCACACCAGGTAATGAGCTTACCACCACCTCGTTGCCTTGAGAAATGCTGCCATACTGAGGGGTCGGCCTCAGGCTCCATTGCTGGCAGGTTGGACAGTCAGTGGAGGCAATTGCTAGAATGCCCTTGGGAAATGGGAGCCCGTGATGTTGAAATCAATCTTAGATCCCACTTCTATCACTGTGGCCACCATGTCCATGTGCTCATCCTGTCAGCATCGGAGTGGCCAACGCCACAGGGGGCCCAAACCATTTTTCTACGTCCCTGTTAAGTGCTGGACACCTTCTGGAGATTTAACATGGAGTTAAAAACTCCTTTATGTCTACAGATTCCCAGGTGGCGCTAGTAGTAAAGAACCCACCTGCTGATGCAGGAGACACAGGAGATGCGGGTTCCATCCCTGGGTTGGAAAGATCTCCTGGAGGGCACGGCACCCCACTCCAGTATTCTTGCCTGGAGACTCCCATGGACAGAGGAGCCTGAAGGGCGATAGTCCATAGAGTCACAAAGACTCAGACACGACTAAAGTGGCTTAGCAAACACTCATGTCCACAGACGGGTCAATCCCTGACTTTGTCGTCTTCGATTTTCCAATCCGTTTCTAGGCCCAGGCCACATGCCACAGCTCAGGAGTCCGTATATATTCTAATGCCAGACCATCTCATCACAAAAGGAAAGGCCAAGTGAAGCAAGGTACACAGCCCAAGAGGCAGAGCTGCTCAAACCCCAGCCTGGATCTGCTGCAGAGCTCATTCCTTCTCTGGCAACTCAACTCAACACTGGCAACCTCTCATGTCACCCAATATCTGTGTTGGGACAGGATTCCCAGGGGAATTAGGTCTCTTTCCAGAGCCCAAAGAGTTTGACCAGCCACCTTAGTTCCTTCTTTGTGAAGGGATGTGGAAGATGCAATAATTTCTTATTTTAGATGGCATGGTAGCCTTGGAAAAGAACACAGTGCAGGAAATGAGAGCCCCATGTAGTCCCTGTTTGGGTCCCCAGGTCCATTAAGTTCCCTCCATACGAATGGTTCCCTTCCGAGAGCACATTCATAAGTCCAATTGTACTTAAGTCCAACAAAGTTAGACTAACAACTAACTGAAGGGATAATGCCCAAGAATTTTTACAACCAATGATTGTAAATTGGCTATATAATTGGGTATAGAATACTATATATAGGTTTATAATATTCTTCACACAAATTCATACAAACAAGTGAAAAATAAACAGTCTTATAGTACACTGCCTTGAAAAGTACAGTAACATAGTACAACAGCTGCGTGCAGGGGCTGGCATCAAGTAAACAGACAAGAGTCACTGACCAGAGGAGGCAGGAGACGGCAGAGCTGAAGGGTCATCAGCAACAGGAGAGGGAGGGAAAGCTGTGCTTTCACTCACCTGACATTGGTGGCATAGAATTGAATCCAGCAAGGAACCAGAACCTATCTATAAAGATACTGTACAACAAGACTCTATATAGTGCTATCCAGGGAAGTACACAAAAGCACAACCACTTGTAGAGGCGGCAACACGCGTGACAACCTACACCGGACAGGTGAGCTAACTCACACGATTGGACATGTGAACGCATATCTGTGTCTTTGAAAGTTTGCAACTTGAAGATCCCTATGCTGGTGCCCTGCTGTACCACGTTCAGAAGGAGGGTATGTTTTCCTCCTTCCCTCCAGCTGCTCCCTGGAGAAGGAAATGGCAGCCCACTCCAGGATTCTTGCCTGGAGAATCCCATGGACAGAGGAGTCTGGCAGGCTACTGTCCTTGGGGTCACAAAGAGCCAGACACGACTGTAAACTCCGGCTGCTCCCAGCCAGTGACAGGGCTCAGTGACATACTAGCGCCATCCTTTCCTGCCCAAGTAAGGGGTCCTCAGTGGGGAACCACTTGCTTGGGGGTCCCCCATGGGCCTGGCCCGCAAGTCAGCCTCCTCCCCTCTCTTTCATAGGCATCACACCTGCATGGAGGATGGAAGGCGCTCCTTGTCTCCTCCTGCTTCTTCCTCCTCCATCTTTCACGGGCATGTCTCCCAGTAAGTCCCTGTGCACGTAAAGCCATTTTGCTGTCTGCCTCTCAGAGGACATGAGTTGGCACAGCACAAGTATTCTGGCACGCCCCTACTAGACCTTGCTTTTTAGGAGTCCGTGACTGGTGGGGAAAACCCCTGCAGAGACTATCTTCTATCCTCTGAGTGCGTACGTGTCATCAAGGCCACCAAGGCGCTGACAACTTCTGGCTCGCAGTGAGTCAATGTGATGTCCCAGACTCCAATCTCTTTGGATTATGACAGAAGGTTTACATGCCCTTGAGGGCAAAACTGAACACACACTGCTGTCCAAGTGCTGATGAACCACAGCCCACACCTGGCTTGGCATGGGTTCTTACTAAGTCTTGAGACACAGCTACCGCCATTGTTTAAAATGTGTTACCTGTGGCTCCTTATCACTGCAGAGTAGTTAGGGTTTTCTAGCTGTAGAGTCTGCCGCAACTCCTTAACATTCACTATCTGGACCTTGACAGTAAGTTTGCCAGCCTGTGATGGTGTCCATTTTGTGGGAAGAGGGATCCATTTTTCTGGAAGAAATATGAATTTGCCAAATCTGCAGCCATATTCATCCACTCTAGCAGAGAGGCCACACCCGGCACGGTGTTGCTATTGTGATCTCTCTTTGATTGTGTTATGGTGATTTATTGTCATTCTCCAGGTCCATTTTGGTTTCTTTGTTTTTCAGAAGCCAGAATATGTTATATAGAAAAATGACAAGAACCACACCCACCATCCTTCAGAGCTTAGCATATCAAACATAATACTGCTTTCCAGAGCGAGAGTGGATGGACGGTGGAAACTGTGCCAACATTATCTGAAGTTAGTGAAGTCGCTCAGTCATGTCTGACTCTTTGAAACCCCATGGACCGTAGCCTACCAGGCTTCTCTGTACATTGAATTTTCCAGGCAAAAGTACTGGAGTGGGTTGCCATTTCCTTCTCAAGGGGATCAACCCTGGGATCGAACCCAGGTCTCCCACACTGCAGGCAGATGCTTTACCATCTGAGCCACCAGGAAGCCCTTATCTGAAGTTAAGGGGAGCCCTGAAGGGCCAACAGATAAAGAATATCTGATGGCAGCACTCCTAGCATTCTGGACAAATTTTTCCTTGATGCTGGGTCTGGTCAGCACATCTCTGTGTCCATCATAGTTGCCTGAAGCCAAATGAACTGGAGATGCCGAAACCACCTGGGTGGAAGTTTGAAGAAAAGGCCAAGCAGCTATGCTGAGAGCTACTCTACAGGGAAGCCCAAAGGGACAAGCAACTAGGGAACTTCTAGCCAACCATCAGCAAGACACTGAGGCTCTCAGCACCACAGCCCATAAGGAAAGGAATTTCACCAACAAGCACCTGAACATAGGAAAGCTTAAGCATCCTCTTTGACTTCTAGAACCATCTTCCCCCTCACACAGAGCTGGAGCACATGAGAGTCAAAATAGCCCTTTGCAGGAATGTCCCAGCCCATCAGTCACCTCTTAGAAAATGCATCAATAGGAAGCAAAGTCTTCTCCTCTTCCTAGGTGGCCTCAATGAAGGAGGACATTGAAAGAGGAAGGGAGGACCACTACCTTCGTAAGGCTGTGTCCTGAAGGTCATATGTAGCTCATACTCTGTGGCCAGAATTAACTACCTAACCACAGCCAACAAGAGCAGGGGAATCAGCTTTATTCTCCTTCAACCATGAGGAACTGATGTCACTGGGCAAGTTATAGGGATATATGCTCCTCGCTGAGACCCCCTCCTGGACCAGGCAGTACAGGGCAGATTAATTATTCAAGGGCAGCCAAAGCACTTGTCCAGCTGGGAAAGGTCACCACATACCAGTCATCAGATTAGGTCAGAGGGACATACCTTCATTCCCACTTCAATGTGGGACTGCCATGCTTTTAAAAAGAGAAATTGAGTCACCTCATCAAAACTTCATTTGGCAAACAATTCACACTGCTCATCCTCTTTATGTGCATGTTAGGGGGAGGCAGCTGTGCCATAAACCATCCCCAACCAAGAAAGAACTCTAAGAATACTTTGCAGAAGTCTTGAGATTCCAAAGAGAGCCTCCTTCATTTCAGATGACAGTAGGGAATAAAGCAAAACCGTTTAAGTCATCTAAGAAGTTACTTTGAAAAGAGCCGAGTGGGACATAATCACACCATAGAGAATTCACCTACCCTTCCGGGGACCCCAGGCAATGGCTCATGCCAGGAAATGGGGAGTTTACATCCTAGGTCCCACCTGCGGCCCCATGGGATGAAGCGGAAATACAGCTATCATCTGACTGCTCCAGACAGACCTGAAGCTAGAGACATAAATCCCCAGATGCTCAAGGGCTGGAGAAACCCAGGAGGGACCAGCCCAGTTCTCTCAGGACTTAACAGAGTACAGCTTCTACACTAATGGCTTCTCCTGGGGCGGTGAGGACCATGTGTTTTGGCGAGACTGTCGACACAGGCTCCTGTGTGTCTGACATTTGTCATATCTACATGTCACAATCTAAGTTTTTCTAAATCTGGGTTTTGCCCCTTTAAGAGCTGGTCTTGCTTTTCCAAGAGACACTTGGCACCCTTGCACTTCTTGGCCAACTTCTGGGGGAAGGGGCCCCCATTCCTCTAAGTCTTGTTGTCACCATTGAAATAGAAGCCCAGACAGGGGCAGGCAGAGCAGGCTTGCAGATGTAGGATCAGGCAGTGGACTCCAGCCTCCACCTCCAGGGAATAATTCCCATGAATCTGGGAACTCATGGTTGGCAACAGGAGCTAAGCTCAAAAATTGGTGTTGGGGGCTTTCCTTGGTGGCTCAGTGGTAAAGAATCTGCCTGCCAATGCAGGAGACTATGGGTTCGATTCCTGGTCTGGGAAGATTCAACATGCCTTGGAGCAACTAAGTCCATGTGCCACAGCCAATGAGCCTGTGCCTAGAGCCCCAGAGCCGCAAGTACTGAAGCACACACACCCTAGAGCTTGTGCTCCACAGCATAAGAAGCCACTGCAATGAAGAGCTGTCCCTGCTTGCAACTAGAAAAAGCCAGCCAGCAGCAACAAAGATCCAGCAAAACAAAAAAAAAAAAAAAAAAAAAGGTGTTAACTGGTCCCAAAGGCAGAGGTGAGCAGAGAAGATGGTTTCCAAGTTTGTGGCTGGAAAAGAGGTTGAAGGGAAGGGTAGTAGGCTGGAACAAGGGGTGCCCTGGTTCTGTTCCATCCAAACACTGTTGTAGGGCCCGACGGGCTGGCCTGCCGGACCCATGGCCTGTGCGTGATTTTTTGCTGACTAAGGGCTTCCCTTGAGGCTCAGCTGGAATCCACCTGCAATGTGGGAGACCTGGGTTCGATCCCTGGTTTGGGAGGATCCCCTGGAGAAACAAAAGGCTCCTCAACTCCAGTATCCTGGCCTGGAGAATTCTATGGACTGCAGAGTCCATGGGGTCGCAGAGAGTCAGACGTGACTGAGCGACTTTCACTGGCTGACCAAACAAGCCTGCTTGAAGCGGGAACCTCACTGACCTGAAGCACGAACTCCAAGAGAGCCAGACCCACCACCCTCCCCCCCCCCCCAACAGACAGCATGTTCTTTAGAAACAACAGTCCTCTTATTGTTCCTTTTTCTCTTAAAACAGCCATTCCCTCTGGATCTCTGGGCCATTCTCCCTAGAAAATCATCACCAGAATAAAGCAGAAAGGGGCTAATGCCCAGAAAGTATTGCCAACTGCTGTTTCTCCCACCCAGAAAGTATCTGATGGTTTGAGGACCAACGTAAATATCCTCAGTTTCATGAGACTTTGGGACTCTGATGGTCTCAGCATCCTGTCCACGTCTCCCAGATGAGCTTCAGTGGCACATGGAAGAAGGTCAGTGTTGTCCACACTGAACACGTGTCCACCCACCTGGGACATTCTTGTTACTCTTAGTGCCAAAGGCTTTCAGAAGAGAATAAGAGAGTCCCCAGCTCCCACCTTCTAGCACCTAAGTTTTGTCTTCCAAACATATATATTCACCAACATGCTAGATGTAAACTGCATTCATTTTCTAACTGATGGAGATGTCCATCTTCACAGGCCTTTGATACAGAACCTGGACATCGTTCAAGCTGAGAGGTGGCAGGCTCTGCCCTTTGAAGTTTCCCTAGAGAAAGTGGAGTCACCACCATAAGAATGTAAGTTCTAAGAAACTACCTCAAGGGCATTCTATTCTAAGGAAAACCCACTCTGTAAAGAGTATTAGATCAAGAAGATTAGATAGAGGGTCGGTATTCTCAAAGACAGAGGGATGCACATTAGCCCAGGGAATTTATTGTTCGGTCTCTAAGTTCTGCCCCACTGTTTGTGACCCCATGAACCGTAGCATGCCAGGCTCCTTTGTCCT
This sequence comes from Aepyceros melampus, assembly GCA_006408695.1. NCBI lineage: Eukaryota > Metazoa > Chordata > Mammalia > Artiodactyla > Bovidae > Aepyceros > Aepyceros melampus. The sequence continues at coordinate 61,825 of SJXQ01007396.1, read as the reverse complement.
CCACTATCTCCCGCAGTTTGCTCAAATTCATGTCCATGGAGTCAGTGATGCTATCTAACCAACATCCTCAGCCACCCCCTTCTCCTTTTGCCTTCAGTCTTTCCCAGCATCAAAAGCTTTTCTAATGAGTTGCCATTTCCTTCTCCAATGCATGAAAGTGAAAAGTGAAAGTTGCTCAATCGTGTCTGACTCTTAAATAAGGCAGTGCTTAAACTTCAAATGTATAAACATAAAGATGTACATTATCAGAACGTGCCCAAGAAAAAATACTATCCAAGGTTCTTATGATAGAAAATAATCTGAATGAGAAAATATGCATTTAAAACCTTCCCACAAAGTATTCTCTGGGCCTAGATAACTTCCTTCCTGGATTCTCCAACAGTTCACACAGAAATATATGAATTACATGCAAATTATTCCTATTAACAGAGAAAGTCTGACTTCTCCCAAGTGAACTCTTGCTTGATGGCCAAGTGAATTGACCAAGATGCTAAACGTGTTGTCAATTTCTCCAGCAAGTTCTGAGAATCAGCTTTGCACCTTCACTGCCTCTCCCTAGAACAGCCATGCTTAAAGGCCTCCCGGGCCACTTCACCAAAAACGCCACCAGATACACACCTGAAAGTGCTAAGCTCTGATAAGGAAGAACCAGCTGCCACTACACATCCCAGAAGGTGACACTGACTCACCCTGCACCCCAGTGTCCCGTCAGGCCCAGGATTCCAAGAACAAGCAGATAGGACTGCTGAAGAGCCCTGCCCGTTGAATTCAGAACAGTGAGCCCTTCCTGCCAGAGGAGAAGGTACTGGTCCAGGCTGTGATCAGCACCGTCCCGAGACCTTCCAGAACACATTTCAGTTGGTACCAAAGATGCTAAAAAGAGGAAGGCTGGGGCTTCCACTCGGCACTGAGCCACTGCCTCCCCGGGTGAATTTCCCATATGCAGCACCTTCCAGGGACCGTTCTGAGACATTGCCCGAGCAGATTTCCATCTTCTACCTCAAGCAACACCTGCTGCTCACAAGATGAGCTGGGAATGAAGGGGGCCTGTGTTCCGCTCAACAGTCCAGGGGGGAAGAAACAGCATCAGTGGCAGAGCTCCCTGGGTTTGTGGGTTGCATCACTGGCACTGATGACATTATCAGCTCCCAGGCATCAAGGAGGAACATCCCTCTTCCTTCTGGGGTCCTTGAGGTAGAAATAGGAACACACATTTCTCAGTGCTCTTAAAACCTTGGAAGCCCTGGTAAGAGGGTCAGTGTAAGGACTGGAGTCATATACCAGGCCTGCTAACTCTGACAAGACAGATGTTCCAAAAAGGAACCTTGCTCCTAAGAGAAGGCTGGGGTTTCGGTTCTCTCCATGTATGGTCACTTCCAAGTCCTGAGGGAAATGAAGGTTGTGGGGGGTGGGGACAGGACTGACTGGGCCTGTAAGGAATGGGATTCAGTTTACAAGGGACTCAGACTCTGCTCCTGGGAGACTAGAATTTTCTTGGCTTCCAGAAGTGGAATGATCCCATATGTTGGGGCAACGTGAAGGAATGGCCCTGTTATGAGGAGGAAGCCTCTCTCAGGACAGAGCTGCTCCGTGGACACTGGGCAGTGACTTTGTCAGGACCTCCCCAGAAGCTCCATCGGCCATGTGCCTGCAAGCTTTCACTTGGCCCTTCTGAGTTTTACCCTGAGATTTCTGGAGTCCCTTTTCATGTAAAATGGTTCATCTGGTTCTATTGAAAAGTCCTTGGATCAGCTTGATAGTTCTCTCATGTGGACAAATAGCCCTGTGGACACTGAACAAGACCATGCTGCAGGGGCATTCACCCAGCTAGAGGGCTCACTTTCTGCTGATACATCACCTATGGCGACCAGAATCACAAGGACATGTGCCCGTCCCCGGGACCATCACTTGATCCCCTCAGATGTGGGCACACACACCCCTGGAACGTCTGGGCTTTGGCAGGGATACCCAGTAGGCAGGGCTCCACGAGTTTCTCGACTCAACATGACATGAACCTTGATTCTGACCCCATGGCTCTGAACAGAGGAAGAATGCCATCAGCTGGTTGGCTGAGAACACTTAATTTTTGAAGTTTCTAGTATCAGGATAATTGTCAAGAAAAAAAAAGTAGTGATAAAGAAAAGGGATAACTGAGTGACTGAGATGAGAAACTGCCCCTTCTCAGAGCCTCCTCCCCCCACAGCACGGGGTGAAGGACTTTCAAGTTTTGGGGTTCAGAGTTTCCTTCAGGATCCTTGACATGTGGTTCAAGCACCTGCAGACCTACATTCTCAGGCAAGTGACTATGAGCCACAGAAAAAGGAACCCACAGATCAGAGAGACCATCCCCTAAGAGTTTCTACCCCTTTAGGGTACTGAACTTGGTACCAAGACAATATTGGAAGGATGATCCCATGGTGGTACAACATAGACCAGACAGTTTGAGAGTCCATATATGCCAGCCCCTTGAGAGCAAGGCAAGAATAGCCCAGATTCTCAATGATCATTGTCCAGTTTATCCCCACACACACCTGTGGGATGTTGATTCTATGAAGATAAAATCCCTTGCTCAAAAAGCTGAATGTGAAGCACCTCACCTAACCCATCTCAAACACCTGAAAGGAAAGGGAAAAAACCCATCACTGACATACAAGGTACAACAAAGTCAGGCAGACAGTTACAGAATGTCCTAGGCTGTGATCATGGGGGACCATCAGGATGAGGATTACAAAAAATTTTCATAAACACCTATAGGGAAAAAAGTATCAAAGCCAAATAACCTTGGCAGCTTCACCTTGGTTCATCAGCATGGTATCTAAACCACTGAGACCTGGGGTTTGACACTGCAGTGAAGGCAGCAGGACAAATATTTCAAATCCATCCCACTTTTGCTTCTGATTCAGTTCTGGCATTTCAAAACACAAGGCAGAGCTTCATTAGCATCGACCATCATAGATAAAAAGACAAATATCTGAGGAGAGAAGCGCTTCCTTCATGAAAGACCATTAACTAACCACATTGAAGAGAGAAGTAGACAGTTCTTAGGAGCTCAGATAAGATGGAACCAAGTCTTCATAGGATGGAGAATCTATAAGGAATCTCTTCTCAGAAGAGGGAAAAAGACATCACAAGAAGATGGAATGCAGACAAGTTGCAGAACTGAAACAGCCCTGCTGCAGTAGGGTTGATCTGTCTCTCTCCTACTGAAAGGAAAACACAGGGGCGTGAGTGTGCTTCTGGAATTGGGACATGTCTACAGAGGCTCGGATGCTCCGATATGTATCCTATGGGACTCTTGTTTGAAACACAGCACAGAAGTGAGATCATATTTGAGTAGAAAGGAGACGTTGTGCATAAAACTGGAGAATCACAGGAAAGAAAACAAACCTCCACCACAAAGGGGTAGACCCTTTCAAGTTTCTTAGAAAAGTAATGCTCTGAAAATAATTGTGGTGGAAATCAGAAGCTCATTCAACCAGGTGGACTGGCCTTCAACAGGACTGACACCAAACTGATCTCAGATCAACAGGACACGTTCAAGTTGACCTCTTCCCCCTAAACATTTTCAGACATAATAACCAAAAGCAATGGGAAATGGAACCCACAGATCAAGAAAGGTAGTCACATGTAAGTATCACCACCTTAAGATATAGAACTTATACCAGTGAAGAGAGAGTGCATTGCCATGGGGTCAAGGGCCTATGGAGAAAAGCCATCAATGAGAGGTCAAGGATGCAAGTTCTGGGGAAAGGACTCAGTGACCCAGGCTCACCATAAGTACTGCCACGTCATCAACATCCCATGGACATGTAAGGAATAAACTAAAGCTGAACTTCCTTTCAGGACATCCAAAAGGTCAACAGATTCACCTGGAACTTCACTAATACACATGGATGGAACAGGTTGCTCTGACACGTACAAAACAAAGGTATCAGGCAGAGGAGTATTAAAGGATGACCTGGGCTGTGTCCAGTAGGGCTGGTAGGAGGAGAACCACACTCCAAAATAAGACCTGGATGGGTGGACTCAAAGTGCAACAGTTATGGAAGCCTTCAGCTTGGTCAACCAGCAGACTCACCTGTCCAAGCCTACCCTCAGGTTAGACACTGCAGGTAGTGCAGTTGCAGAGGGGTTCAAACCCACCTCGCCTGTCCCTCTGACTGAGTCCCAGGAAGTCAGATGGAAAACAGCCCTTCCTAGTTCAGGCTTCACTAGAACAGCCAGGACTTCAGAAGGAAGTGCCATGTCATAGCATGGAATAAATGCTTTCCCCCACAGACAAGCAGCATTTGCTCACATTCAAATGACATCTTATAGAAACTCAAGGAGTGTGTACAAGATTAACTTACAAAAACATAAAGGTCATGTCATTTTTTAATCTTAAATACTAAATAGAAATATAGTGAATTGTATTCTGGAAGGGGAAGAGGATGTCCATTTACCATTAGAAATGAGTCACAGATATGTTAAAATATTCACATAAGAATGGAAACTCATACCTCACTATCCACTCCACTGCAGTACAGCAACAAGATATTGTTGATTTCTTCCACAATGTTTTTCTTGGCAAAATTTTAGATAATGAGCCAATATGGGCATATATCACTGCATGGGAAGGAATGCTTAAAAAGACAAAGCAACATTGCTCATAGATATCAGGGTAAGGAAATCTCATATTAACATTCTAAGCTACTTGATTCTGGCTGACATTACTGAGAGACAGGGATGAAAACAGAATGGGATTCAAAGTCTGTGAAGAATCTTGTCACCAGAGAGAAGGAAATAAATGCCATAACAGGAAGATGGATGTCTGAAACTTCAGCTATGGTAAATAGTAGCCTTGCTAGTGTAAGCTTATGTCTCCCTTTTCTACTAAAGAAAACCTCAGGTGGTTGGCACTTCTTGGGAACTTGGGTGTGTGTGTCAAAGGATGAGGAGGGCATGGCAACCCACTCCAGTATTCTTGCCTGGAGAATCCCATGAACTGAGGAGCCTGGTGGGCTATAATCCACAGCATTGCAAAGAGTTGGACATGACTGAAGTGACTTAGCGTGCAAGCAAGTGTCAAAGGACAGGGTGTCTCATGACACACTCTAGACCCTGTCTTCAGCATGGCTGTGGAGGCCAACACCACATCTGTTACCACACTTTACCCAAATGGTAATAGATGTGATGGGTCAGGTTCTGTCCCAAAGCTTTTCCCAAAGTCTTCTAAGAGAGTTCCAGTGACCAGTGAAGTTGCTCAGTCGTGTTCAACTCTTTGTGATTCCATGGACTGTAGCCCACCAGGCTCCTCCAAGGAATTTTCCAGCCAAGAGTACTGAAGTGGGTTGCCATTTCCTTCTCCAGGGGATCTTCCCAACCCAGTTATTGAATCCAGGTCTCCCGCATTGCAGGCAGACGCTTTACTGTCTATGCCACCAGGGAAGCCCTCTAAGAGAGCTCAGCCCAAGCACAAAGTTCTTGTTACTTGTGCCTGGAAGGGAATTACCTCGACCAGTGGGGTGAATGGAGTTGGTGAATCCTATCCTTGCAGGGAAAACATCCTGTGATACATTCTACATGGTTCCTCACAGGGTTCCACTTGGGAATGGGCCAGGGGAGGTAACAGCTCCAGGCTGTGTCCATTATTGGCCATTATCCCCATCCAGTCTCATAGCCACACACTCAAAGTTCATGTGTTACCTGGGATTGCTTCTAAATAAAGTACCTGCCCCAAGTCCAGGTCTCAGATTCACAGCTCCAAGATTTACACTCCCACAGGCTTCCAAATTCATTTCATTCCTAAGGCTTTCTTCACCCTACATAAGGGAGAACTAACTCTACCCTGAAAGCGACACAGCCCAAAAGTGACCGCCACCAGCAGCAGGATCAAGAAAGAGGAAAAATGACAACAAAGATGAATAGCTGGAGACGAAGTCTGAACATACCTGCTCTGGACCAAATAATGATAAGCTGCCAGCAACAGAATACAAAAAGGAAATGGAAGCACTTCACTGGGAGCCAATGAGGAGTCCATTGAATAGAGCCATGGCATGCCAGGATAGCCCACCACTGAAGACGCAAAAAGGCTTCTAACTGCTTTCTCAGGCATGAGGAAGAATTCTAAACACATGCCAGGAAGCATTAATAGGCTCAGAAACCTATTCTCATAAAATCACTAGCAAATAGAATCCTAGCTCAGCTCAGTAGTCTGGGCTGATTGATCCGGTACCTTGTGTAGGGTGGGGTGTCAGAACACAGCTACTCCAGACTCAGTAGTTTTGTCCCCGCCAATAAAGTGCACTCTCGGTCCACTGGCTGAGTTCTCACCAGATCTACTGCCAGAGGAACAGAGATGCTTGATGCTTTGTACTTCACAGACTAACAAGGTCCTTGCTTCAAATAGGCTTGTTGGCCAGCAGAGCTGCCAGGAGAGGCAAATCCTTCACCCTGTCTACTGACAGCATGTTCTTCTTGAAAAAAAAAAAAAAGAGTCCTAGGATTATTCATTTTCTTAGAGCCATTTCTCGGGATCTGAGTCATTTTCCCTAGAAAATCATCATCAAGAATAAACCAGGAGGTAGCTAATGCCCCACCGCCATAGATCATATAGACGACAGCTGCTTCTCCCAGAAAATGTCCGTCTCTGCTCATAGTTTGGGGGTAAAGGTCAGCTATCCCCAGCTGTGTGATGCCGTGGACTGTGCTGGTTTTAGAATTAATTCTGCCCGCATCTCCTGAATGAGACTTAGCTACACACAACAGAAGGTACAGAGCTGTCCTCGGTGATCACTGTCCCTCTCCTGTCTGCGACATTTTTTTTTTAATTACCATCAGTGCCAAAGACACTCAAAATAACTCAGATGTCCAGGTTTCTAGCATTTATGTTTTTGTTCCTCTGGAAAAGTTTCAAGCAGCAGCACGTGAGACATCCCAGGGTCAGAGGACAACCAGGCAGAGTACAAAAGGTACCCAACATGCGTGTCAATCGAAACACTAGCATTTTAAATGGAGCTGTTCCTCATATGTATATGCTTAGGCAGAAGAATCACCTCAAGACTTTGCAATTCCAGGAAAATCACCGTAAGACCACTATTTTCTTAGCAAATTGAACCTCCACCCCATAAAGAGACTAACTGATCAAGAAACTCAGGTAAGGTTCTCAAAGACACTGGGATGGATATTAGCCCAAAGAACATAGACAAGAACATTCAGCATAAGTATTGTGTAAAACTACACATCAGTGGGAAAGAGCAGTGCTTATGGGAAGAAAAACGCAGGTCTCTCCACCAATACTTCCTCTCTACAAAAGACAACTTTCTCTTCCAAAACAATATTATTTTCCTGGAAGTTAGGTGGTGTAACTGGAGAGAGCGTATCAAAAATACCCACAGCCAAGGGAGAATTCTACAAACACACAACTTTCAGCAAGCCGTTAAGATTTGAAGGCATAAAATTCCCCAGGTCCTATTCGGGACAGGTTCCTATGGAGGTAGGAGTAACATCCCTAAGGTCCCTTCCATAATAAAAAATAGGAAGGACAAAAATAGAGAGCAGGTGAGGAGGGGCAAATAAATCAAAACAAAGATATGATGGTTGTGCACAGTGTCAACTACTACTTATGAGAGCAGTTGAGCTGGAGACAGGTCTTTCTGTAACTTCAATGCATGGGAGAGAGGAGATTCTTGCCTCCTGAAAGGCACTGCTTTGAGTTGGTGGTTAGGGAAATACCCAGAGATATAATTGGTCATATTCAATACCAGGGGAGACCTCCATCTGATGGCACATCCCAGGAGATGTAAAGAGTTAAAATCCTGATGTACAAAAGATGGCCCAGGATACCCACCTTACTGTTCCAATAGAAGCTTCCCTCCCGCACCTGTGGTCCCCAGATGCTCAGCATTTGAGGGCGGGGGG
>SJXQ01007396.1:3032-53748 GCA_006408695.1 Aepyceros melampus | reverse complement strand
GGGCGGGGGGGGGGGGTGGTTAGGGAGAATGAAAGTGTTGGAATCACCTGGCAGGAAGACGCTTCCCACATTGAACTCCTTACCCCAACTGTGATGATCAGAATTTTGAGCTGTGAGTCAAAAATCAATGTAATTCATCAAGGTACGAAAGGACTACATGATCATTTCAATAGACGCAAAAGCAGCCTTCGAGAAAATTCAACTCCATTCTTCATTTTCAAAACCACCAGCAGATTCAGAAAGCAAAGAAACTTCTCCAACCTGATAAAAGGCATCAGTGACAGGCACAGCTAACATACTTAGTAGTGTAAATGCTTCCCTTTTCGTCTCAGGTTTAAATATCACAGTGACTAATTACCCACAGTATAATCCAAGAGCAGGAACCAGTAATAACGAAGATAAAAATAGCCTGAACAAACCTAGACTTCACAGCCTCCATCCTTGAACATTTAATTGTGAGATGCAAGAAGTAAGGACAGCAAAGTAAATGATAAAAATATCCCTTGGAACCAGTTGACAACACTGATAGGAATATAGCCCAAGGAGACATTAAGTCTACACTCTCGGGAAGGAAGAGAAAGTCAGATTATACAAGAGGACCCAATTTCAGATCCAGGTGTTTATCTTGCTGATACAAATCACATTATCCCAGAAGAACCCTGTCCAGGCCAGGAAAAAAAAAAAAACGAAACAAAACAAAATCTGTCTGGATGTAGTCTGGATACACAGTAGCATTGGCTCATCACTGAAGAGCAAGCCAGCCTCTTAGATCCACTGGAGGAAACACCAACTACTGCCAGAGAAACTAAGAAGAGATGGAAGCGCTTCTGCTCAGAGCTTCCCAGGTGGCTCTAGTGGTGAAGCACACACCTGCCAATGCAGGAGATGTGAGACTCAGTTTCGATCCCTGGGTGGGGAAGCTCCCCTGGAGGAGGGCATGGCAACCCACTCCAGTATTCTTGCCTGGAAAATCCCATGGACAGAGGAGCCTGGAGGGCTACAGTCCATAGGGTCACAAAGAGTCGGACACGACTGAAGTGACTTAGCATGCACGCTGCTCAGAGCTGGTCTGTGTGGTCCCCTGCTTCACGGTAGCTCATGGGTCAAAGGGCAGCCCAGAGAGACAGAACGCTTGTTGCCATGAACCATCAAGGCAAGTCTAACAGTCTAATAAAAGTTAGTTTTTTCTGTGGCACCCATCTACCAGGGCCTCAGAAACACATTCCTAGAAACTTAACACCAGGCACAATCAGAAAAGAGTTCAGTCTAGGAAGACAAGCAGAGCACAAATTCCAAGCCAGAAAATACACTAGACTATGTTTTTGCCTGAAAAGATACACTGAAGCTCAAGCAAGGTGTCACTGTGGTGACTGGAACAAGTATAGAATTCTGCTCCATGTTTCCAGGCTGGACCCTGGCTGGCCAGAGCAGAGAGTGCTGCCGTTGACCACCATGACCACTGATCCTCAGCTTGTCTGTCAGTCATGGTGCTGGTGGTGTCACAAGCAAGAACACACGTTAAAGGACCCTGCCCACAACCTTCCTGTGTTCAATCTGCACTTCCAATGTACACTTTCCAGCAGGTACATCCTGTACCTTATGCTCTAAAAGCACCCATCAGCCAAGCAGATAGATTTACATCAACTCAGGGGGACCATCCTTCAATAGGATGGAGGCTGATACGTGTTCTGAGGTGATCTGTTCCACCCCAAACGTGTTTGGACAAAGTAACCAAAACCCACTGAATAAAGGGCCATGGATGAAGGAGGACTATCACCTGAAGGTACCACACCACATTAAGATATGAACTCAGGACCCAAGAAATCACAGGAAGGTGATTGCATGGCAGCATGAACCACCGAAGACCCGAGACCCAGGTGTGCAATCCTTGAGGAAAGACCCGAGTGACCCAGGAAAACGTGCCCTAGGAGGTACACCCAAGGTTACATTCTGAGATAACCCAGTCTCATCTATTATTTGAGGAGGGTGTTAAGCGAATGAGTTTTAAAAACGGAAGTCATCCTTTGAATACAATAAGGTTAAGTATTATTAACTTTTAGTAACCAAACCTATACAGGCAGGGTTTGCAGAAGGCAGAGGCGGACTCTGTAAAATTCTTCCCGTGATGGAAGCTCTTCCCCTATCTAGAAGGGTGGAGAGGGAACATCTTGCTTCAGTCAGTTCAGTTGCTCAGTCATGTCTGACTCTTTGCAACCCCATGGACTGCAGCACGCCAGGCTTCCCTGTCATCACCAACTCCTGGAGCTTACTCAAACTCATGTCTATGGAGTCGGTGATGCCATGCAACCAACTCCCCTTGTTTCAGGAGGAGGTGAACCTGTGTTCCTTTGGTTAAGAGGGAAACCCCAGGAGACTGGGCATGCTCCTGGAGAGATGGGCCTCTTCCCCAACACCCCGGATTCTCAGGCCCCTTGTTTGCATGCAGTCAGATCTCAGTTGCACAGGGAATTAATACCTTAAGAGGTAACCACATTCAAGGCAGCAGGTAGAAGGTGTGTAAATGACCAGACACTTGCCCCTCGATTGAGTCAGTTCTGAGATGTCTTAGTTCTTCACAAGATCCCCTGTGGGACTGAACCCAGTCACTTCCATAGGTGACCAATAACACCCAATCCAGTGAAGCTGCTCCTACCATCCCATCTCTGGTTCACTCCTCCCTTCCCTGACTTCCTGGGATTACTTGAAGTACCAAACCAAAGAGACAGTCAAGTAGACTGTTAAGTAGAAGCTCGCCTCCAAATCAGACTTTTGAACATGTTATATGACAAGGGAGACTTGCCATAGACAAAATTAAGGCTTCTCATCAGCTGACCTTATAGTAAGGAGGTAATTCTCGATTATGCCTGTGGGCACCATGTAATCGCAAGGGTGATTGTGAGGATACAGAAGAGAGGATGGGAAGTGGAGGTGAGGGCGGTTTCTAGATACAGGTCACTCTGATCTTCAGAGTCAGGACATCTGTTTCTTCAAAATTGAAGCCCAAGACATGAGAAACAAGGATTAGAAGGTGGAAAACAACACATCTTCTGTAAAACCAAAACAGACCACAACCCACGGACAGAGGAGCCTGGCAGGCTAAGGTCCATAGGGTCGCAGAGAGTTGGACAGGCCAGAAGTGACCCAGCACACACACACAGTATAAACAAAGAAGTCTTCTCAGCTGTGCCGACCATACGGCCCCTACGCGCTTGCTTCAGCTCTTCAACCTTCATAGGCTGCTAGCTCCAGGATGGTTGCATCACGTAGAGAAGCAGTGGCCCACAATCGAGCCATGCTCATCAAAAGCAAGCTGAATAAGATCAGTCACATAAATGTTAAGAGTACCACCCAGGGTGTGCCCAGCAGGGCTGACAGGGTGAGAACCACACTCCAGAATGAGATTCCTCAGGCAGCGATGTAAATGTTTCCCCTGCAAAAAGAGTTGGACTAGTGACAGTGCTGGGCTTCCCTGGTGGCTCAGATGGTGAAGAATCTGCTTGCAATGCAAGAGACCAGGTTTGATCCTTAAGTCAGGAAGATTCCCTGGAGGAGGGCATGGCAACCCATTCCAGCATTCTTGCCTGGAGGATCCCATGGACAGAGGACCCCAGTGGGGTACAGTCCACAGGGTCACAAAGAGTCAGACACGACTCAGCGACTAAGTATGCACGCACAGTGACAGTGCTGGCTGACAAAGGCAGACCCTGCAGGCAGCGCAGCTGCAGAAGGCTTTCAAGCTCATCTCTCACACCCACCTGATTCAGTCTCAGGAGGTTCACTGGGAGGATAGCCCTGCCCAGTCCAGGCTTCACCAGAATCCATGAGATTGCCAGAGAAGACACAGTGTCACAGTTTGGAATAAACTAACACTTCCCTCCACAGACGAGCATCGTTCACCCATATTCAAGTAAGAATGAACGTTTTGAGAAGCTCAAGGAATGTGAGTGAAACCCACTTAAAGAATCTGACAGGTAATAAATTTACATTTTTGCTAATAAACTAATCCTAAATGAACAGGAATATAGCAAGACATATTCCTGGAAGAAGAGGATGTCTAAGTAGTGAAGTGACTACCATTAGAAGTGAATTACTGATAGATTTCACCCTTGTGAGAATATTTCAACATAACACCTCCATAACCATTCCACTGCAAGACAGGCACGAGATATCATATTTAGATTTTGCCTTGATTTAAAATCTAGTGAAATATCTCTCAAAATATTTATTTTTTTCTTGGCTAACTCAAACTTTAATGTATCAACATGATTTTATATTCCTAGATGGAAAATATTGAAAAGAAAGCAAATACACTCACAGAAACAAGGGTAAGCAAATGATGCTCATGTATCAGCACTCTAAGGCACCTGACATTACTGAGCAAGCAAGATGACAAAGGAATGGATTTGAGGTCAATAAAGAATCTCTTCTCAGGACAGGGAAATGGACACCATTACAAGATGGGTGATGCAGAACCCAGCTATGGCGTATGGATAGCCTTGCTCGTGGAGACTAAGGTGTCCCTTTTCCACTGAAAGGAGAACCCAGGAGGTTTGGCTTTCCTCAGAAATGGGTGGGTGTGTGGCAGAGGATGGGGAGATCCCCTGGTGGAGGGCATGGCAGCCCACTCCAGCATTCTCGCCTGGAGAATCCCATGGACAGAGGAGCCCGGTGGGCTACAGTCCACGGGGTCGCAGAGAGTCAGACACGACTGAGTGACTAAGCATGCACGCACAGTGGCAGTGCTGGCTGACAAAGGCAGACCCTGCAGGCAGCGCAGCTGCAGAAGGCTTTCAAGCTCATCTCTCACACCCACCTGATTCAGTCTCAGGAGGTTCACTGGGAGGATAGCCCTGCCCAGTCCAGGCTTCACCAGAATCCATGAGATTGCCAGAGAAGACACAGTGTCACAGTTTGAAATAAACTAACACTTCCCTCCACAGACGAGCATCGTTCACCCATATTCAAGTAAGAATGAGCGTTTTGAGAAGCTCAAGGAATGTGAGTGAAACCCACTTACAGAATCTGACAGGTAATAAACTAATTTACATTTTTGCTAATAAACAAATCCTAAATGAACAGGAATATAGCAAGACATATTCCTGGAAAAAGGGGATGTCTAAGTAGTGAAGTGTCTACCATTAGAAATGAATTACTGATAGATTCTATCCATGTGAGAATATTTCAACATAGCACCTCCATAACCATTCCACTGCAAGACAGGTATGAGATACCACACTAATTTAGATACTGTATTGATTTAAAATCTTGTGAATGTTTCTCACAATATTTGGAAGAAGGGGATGTCTAAGTAGTGAAGTATCTACTGTTAGAAATGAATCACTGATAGATTCCATCCCTGTGAGAATATTTCAACATAGCACCTCCATAACCATTCCACTGCAAGACAGGTATGATACCATACTAATTTAGATACTGTATCGATTTAAAATCTTATGAAATATCTCACAATATTTGTTTTTTTTCTTGGCTAACTTAGATCGAATTTTTTAAAAAGCACCAACATTTTATATTCCTAGATGGAAAACATTTGAAAAGAAAGCAAATACACTCACAGAAATAAGGGTAAGCAAATAAGCCTCATGTACCAGGGATGGGGGAGCCTCATGGGCTGCCATCTATGGGGTTGCACAGAGTCAGACACAACTGAAGCAACTTAGCAGAACATCAGCACTCTAAGGTACCTGACATTACTGAGCAACCGAGATGACAAGGGAATGGATTTGAGGTCAATAGAGAGTCTCTTCTCAGGACAAGAAAATGGACACCATCACAAGAAGACGGGCAATGCAGACCCCAGCTATGGCGTATGGATAGCCTTGCTTGTGGAGACTAATGTGTCCCTTTTCTACTGAAAGGAAAACCCAGGAGGTTTGGCTTTCCTCAGAAATGGGTAGGTGTGTGGCAGAGGATGGGAAGATGGCCCTGATGGAGGGCATGGAAGCCCACTCCAGCCATGGACAGAGGAGCCTGGTGGGCTACAGTCCACAGGGTCGCAAAGAGTCGAACATGACTGAAGTGATTTAGCAGCGCACAGCCCAGTGGGAGGGGACTGGGTGCCCATGACGCACCTTCTTGCCCCTGCTTTCAGCACGTCTGTGTCAGCACCACACCTGTTACCATATTCTCTCAATGACCTTGTTGTGATGGATCAGGTTCTGTCCTAAAGTATTCCCCAGAGTCTTCCAAGAGAGCCTAGCTTGGGCACGCGGTCCTTGCTACATGTGCAGGAAGGAAATTACTTCGACCAGTGGAGTGGGTGGAGTTGTTGGGGAAAATCTTGAGCTTTCTAGGGAGGACCTTCTGTGATATATCCTATGTGGGTCCTTCCCAAGTGTTCCCTTGGGAATGAGACACAGGGAGGTGACGGCTCCACGTAATAATGGTTGCTGCTAATTCTCCCCATCCAGTCTCCTGTTCACCTCTGACCTGTGTGCCACCTGGGTCATGTCCAAAGAAGGTATCTGATCTGGCCCCAACACAGGTCTCAGATTCTGAATTCAAGGGTTTGAACTAACACAGGTGGCCCTAGTGGCCTGGATTGGGAAGATCCCCTGCAGCAGGAAACAGCAACCTACTCCAGCATCCTTGCCTGGAGAATCCTGTGGACAGAGGAGCCTGGTGGGCCATAGTCCATGGGGTTGCACAGAGTTGGAAGTGACTAAGGGGACTTACACATACACGTGCATTAAGATTGCACTTTTATTTCTAAAATGAATACTCTTGTTTCACTGAAATGAATAAGGGCCGAGTGTGAGGAAGAGGGGGACAAAATGATGAAAAGTTTGAGGAAACTAAGGGCGACATGACAAGAACTTGGAATCAAAGGAAAGAAGAAAACAAGTTTTAATCTCCCCTACCACCTGGGGCATGCCACCGTCCTCTCTCAGCCCTGGCTGTTATTAATCCAATTCAGATCTTCCTGTGCCATCTGTATTGCAGAAGGCAATGGCAACCCACTCCAGTATTCTTGCCTGGAGAATCCCAGGAACAGGGGAGCCTGGTGGGCTGCTGTCTATGGGGTCCCACAGAGTCGGACACACTGAAGTGACTTAGCAGCAGCAGCATGCCATCTGTGATGACGTGTACAACTTGGGGCACACTGGAATGTGTGCTCTGCAGGAACCAACAGATACACCTGCTAATGACAGGCGATTCATCCACGGGCATGATGATAAATATCTGATGGCATGCACCAGAAAGTGTGCGCTGTACATACCGAGACCCATGGGATTATCCAGGAATCCAGCCATCCCCTCACTGTTCCAAACACACCCATATATACTGAGTACACTGGATCTCTAGACACTCAGTCTGATTCTACCACGGTAATGGTCATGTGACCTGTGTTTTCTATGGTGTACATGGTGTATAGTGTTTTCTATAACAGATTTTCTTCAGCAAAAGATTTTGTAGAAAAGTCAGCCAACTGGTATGAATGTTTCTGGAGACCCTCCTAGGGATGAGAGTTAGGGATGAAATATAGGAACAGGGGATGAGCTTCATGCTCCCTCATCTCTGAAAAGGCATCCAGAAAAGACAACCACTGAAGTGTGGAAGAGACAAAATGCTTTCATACAACTCCAACATTTTGGGGCCCCCAGAATACAGGGCAAGGAATGGGATGGGACATTCATGCATTTGGGTTCAGGATCCCACCCCGTGAGTTGCCTGGGCCTCGAGTTGTGGTTAGTGCATCTAGAGCTCCTGCTACGCTCAGACAACTCGCCTGAGTCGCAGCGAGATTCCTTAGGAGGAGGTGGTCATGGACAGTTCTTTTCTATGTTATGAAAATAGTCTCCTAGCAGAGCACTGAAGAATGGATGCTTTTGAACTGTGGTGTTGGAGAAGACTCTTGTGTGCATCTAGAGCTCCTGCTACGCTCAGACAACTCGCCTGAGTCGCAGCGAGATTCCTTAGGAGGAGGTGGTCATGGACAGTTCTTTTCTATGTTATGAAAATAGTCTCCTAGCAGAGCACTGAAGAATGGATGCTTTTGAACTGTGGTGTTGGAGAAGACTCTTGAGAGTCCCTTGGGCTGCAAGGAGATCCAACCAGTCCATCCTAAAGGAGATCAGTCCTGAATATTCATTCAAGTATTCAAACTCCAATACTTTGGGCCATCTGATGGGAAAAGTCAACTCATTAAAGAGACCCTGATGCTGGGAAAGGTTGAAGGCAGGAGGAGAAGGGGATGACAGAGGACAGAATGGTTGGATGGCCGCACCGACTCATAGACATGAGTTTGGGTAGGCTCCGGGAGATAGTGAAGGACAGGGAAGCCTGGCATGCTGGAGTCCATGCGGTCGCAAAGAGGTGGGCATGAATGAGCGACTGAACAACAAAATGACTGGTGGTTCTCAGCTCAAGCGGTGTGTACAAAACTCACTCACAAGAAAGATACTGTCGACTACAAGTTGGCACCTGCCAAGAGCACTGCAAAAGACTGAACAAGGGCATTTGCCATG
Organism: Aepyceros melampus; assembly: GCA_006408695.1. NCBI lineage: Eukaryota > Metazoa > Chordata > Mammalia > Artiodactyla > Bovidae > Aepyceros > Aepyceros melampus. Next base: position 45,262 of record SJXQ01007396.1, on the reverse strand, counting down.
TGCCTCTGCAGAGATTGCAACCCATGCTGCTGCAGCTGTTGCTCTGTAACAGCCCGAAGGAGTTCAGGGTGGAGTGAGGCACCCTGTGCTCCAGGCAATCTACTAGGGTAGTTCTTTAGATAGCAGGATGACTTAGGAACAGATTTTATGATCTCAATCCTACATCTCCTCATATCTAGAAAAGCACTAAATCCCTTCATGATGATGTCAGATCCTTGTGACTGGCAGAAAACCTTTGTAAAACGAGTGCTGAACGGTTGTGAACACCACCTTCCCCCACCACCTCTTTGGAGCCGTCTCAGAGCTATCACAGGTGCTGCCGCCTGGGCTGCAGTCCTCATTTTGCCCCAAATAAAACTCAACTTGCAATCTCAAGTTATGCATCTCTTTAGTCAACAATATCATTGATCATAAACAATCCTAAGTGAATAGAAATATAACGAGGTGTATTCCTAGAGGGGAAGGGGTGTCCACATAGGTAAGTGTATACCAGTAGAAATACAGTCACTGATAGATTCCATTCCTGTGTGAATATTTCAATATAACACCTCCCTCTCAATACCACTCTAGCATAAATGAGATATTATAGATTTCTGCAGTTTTTCTTGGCAAATTCTATCAAGCTTTAGGTAATATATCAATATGGTCCAATATACCTGGATATAATGATGATGTTTGACAAGACAAAGCAAAAGCACTGAGAAATCAGGCTAAGCAAATAAATCACTTATAAGAATTTTAAGGCACATGACTCTGGCTGACATTACTGAGAGATGAGCACAAGGACAGGGCTGAACGGAACTTTGGTCCAATATACCTGGATATAATAATGATGTTTGACAAGACAAGGCAAAAGCACTGAGAAATCAGGCTAAGCAAATAAATCACTTGTCAGAATTTTAAGGCACATGACTCTGGCTGACATTACTGAGAGATGAGCACATGGACAGGGCTGAACGGAACTCGGGGCTCTATAAATCCTCAGGAGGGGAAACAGACACCATCACAAGATGGGTGTCAGAGAGCTCTCCTACGGTGTATGAATAACCTTGCTAGTGTAGCCTAACAGGTCCCTTATTCAACTAAAAGGAGACTCCAGGAGGTTTGACTGCCTTCAGCGCCCCAAGTTAAATTGACAGGGTGCCCATGACACATCCTCTAGGCCCTGTTTTTGGCACATCTGTGGAGGTCAGCACCGCACCTTTGCTCGCATTTCACCAGATGACCTTGATGTGAGGGATCAGGTTCTGTCCTGAAGTGTTGTTCCTCAGAATTCCAAAAGAGCTCAGCCCAGGCACAAGGTCCTTGTAGCCCGTGCAGGAAGGAAATTACCTTGACCAGTGGGTTGAATGGACTAGGCAGTGAATCCTATCCTTCCAGGGAAGACATTTAGTGATTCATTCTAGGCCATTATCCACAAGGGAATAATCCTGTGGGAATGAGACTGGGAGAAGGGACAGCCTAGTGCCCTGTTTCTCCACATTCAGTCTCATGTTCACCTCTGACCTGTGTGCTACCTGGGGTCAGCTTCAAATAAAGTTATCTGACCCCAGTGCCGGTCTTAGATTCAGACCCCAAAGATACGCACTAGGACATTCAAGTTTCATTTCCTATTCCAAGAATGAGGACAGTTAACTACTCTTCCACTGACATGAATATATGGTCCTAGAGGCAGAAGCTTATGTCTTTAATAGCAGGTCAGGGACCTATCTTTGAATGCCTTAGCTCTTAAAAAATGCACCAAGAAGAATGCTGAAGACACACTTCTCTGCTTTTCTTTCACCATTGTTTCACGGATCACCACACATAACCTAGTTAGTATGGAGGCCATCAGACAAGAGAGTTGAGACCACAAAAGGAATCAAGTCTCCATAAAAGAGGTTTACATCCACCTCATTAGAACTGATTCAAATGTATTCTTTTTAATAGCTGAGTAATACTCCATTGTGTATATGTACCACAGCTTTCTTAGCCATTCATCTGCTGATGGACATCTAGGTTGCTTCCATGTCCTGGCTATTATAAACAGTGCCGCAATGAACATTGGGGTACACGTGTCTCTTTCAATTCTGTTTTCCTTGTTGTGTGTGCCAAGCAGTGGGATCGCTGGATCATAAAAAATTGCAAATAGAACTGTCTTAAGTATTATAAACAGTCAAATACTGAGTTTTTAAAGTCGTTCATACTCTTTTAAAGTTAATGCAGGAATTTAATCTTTTTTCTTACTTGTGGTATTTGTAATAGTTGTTATTAATTTATCTAAGAAAAACTTTCTAAATACAAAGGTAAACACCACATAAAATATGTTCATTTATACACTTTTAATAACTGTAAAAAATAAAAATAGTCTAATGGCCCTCGAAAAATAATATTTTAAATAAAAAGGTTTACAGTTGGATGAAAATTCAGATATTAAGAAAGAAGCAGAGTAGTGACCTATATGGGAAAGACTCAATTTTAGAGAAGACAACAGTGTTCTCTTCCTGAATTGGAAAGATATTTGGAAAGAAGCAGATGGACCCCCAGGTGTTGGAATCCTAAGAGCCTAGATTCTGGCAGATTACTGAGGCAGAAATGGGAATGAGGCTAATAGGATTTGAGGGCTAGAAGTCTCTAAGGGCTCACCTTTCAGGAGAAGGAGAAAGACACCATCACAAGCAAGTGCATGTCAGAAACCTCACCTATGGAGTCAGAATAGCCTTGCAGCTTTAGGGTTGATCTGTACTCTTCCTCTCAAAAAGGAGAGTGGGCATTCTTCCAGAGTAGGTGGGCATTTCTGGCAGAGGCTGGATTCCCCTAGATTCATCCTCTAGACTATATGTTAAAGCACAACAAAGCAGTGAGATGCTATTTAGTTGAAAGGACACAGTGTGACTAAAACTCGAGAATCACAAGAAAATAGGAAAGGACAAATGAGGTTACAAAAATAGTTTTCCCTGACCATGGCCCACTCTTGAGATCTGAATCTCGATCAATCATCACAGGGGAGCTTAAGGTGGCTCGCATGGAAACCCACTGGGGAATAAACCAACACAGCTCTCTCATTCTTTCTTACATTCACATCTATTTTTTTTTTAAGGTGTCACTCTAGGCTACTGTGATTTCAGTTAAGGAATACATCTCTTTCTCACAACAATCACCCACTAAAGTGGAAGTGAGAGCAGAAGGCTAAATCTGTCACCTTACAAACTCTGCCCTCTACAAAGACAACTTTCTCCTTTTCTACATCAGTTTCATTCAGATTTGGGTGGAGGAAGTGGGTGGTCCACCATAAGCATTCTCTCCAGACACTCTCAGGACCATGCAGATAGTGATCTGTGAGCAGCAATTAGACTATACACATGAAAATTCCCATATCTGATTTGTGAGGGAAATCCTTCTGAGATGACAGTCACAGTGCCAAGGTCATATCAGTAACAGCGCAGGTGAAGTGTGAGGAAGCAACAGTGTCAAAAGGACAGGAAAGCATCTGCTACATCCCCAGTTCCATTATCCTTCTCTTGGAGTGCTCGGGTCAATGTGAAGTCTAACAATCTATGGTGAGAAGGAGAGAAGCAAACTCTGAAGTCATCCTGGAGTATAATGCTCTGAAAAATGATTGCACTGGAAACTAGCCACATGTGTAATTTCTCAAACTAGACGGTCACCTCTGCCTGATGACCCATGTCAGATACTGCCCAGTTAAGTACTGAAAGCCCACCTGTGACCCCATGGCATTATTCAGGAACAGCTGCTTTCCTAAGCCAAGGGAGAATTAACTTTCCATCCTGAGCATTTCAAAACATAAAGGTGATTAGTCTCAGTTAAGGAGTAAGGTTCTGACGGTCAGGTATCACTACTGTTGACATATGAGAATCTCAGAGTAGGCAGAACTTATATCCCCAACTTGAATAAACAAGTTTTATATCAAGTGACCCCAAGGACTCATGGGCCTCTGTAGGAGAAGTTTGGGGATCCAGATTCCTCTCCATGGACCCTTCCTCAGTCCAGACGCCTCTACACTCTTCTCCTGGATCAGGCTGGCCAGTGCAGGTTCAAGGAGCCAAAGCAGAAATCCACCTGGGAAACAAAACACCACAGATCTGCCATCAGATCTAAGGTGGAGGCACACAGTCCTCATTTCTACTTCAGCTGAGGGTTTTCTTTCTTATGGAGAGGAGGAAATTAGTTCTTTTCACAAAGCATGGTCTGACAAAAAGAATTCATCCTCACCTCATCAACACTATATTCTTGCAAAATGGTGACAGAAAGAATGTCTTCATGAGCTATCTCTGCCCAAGGAATAATTACAAGGACTACCAACCAGGATCTAAGAGAGTGTCAGTTTCTCCGTGTTTGTTTCCTGGAGGACCCTAATGAGACAATGATGATGTTGCAAGGAAACCTTCAACAATGAAAGAGCAAGTAGGAAGAAAGCAGTTAAGAGTAGCAACATCAAAGAAAAGATGGTTTATCAATAGTGCTAACTTGCCATTGTATGAGTGGTTGAAGTCCTGATGAAGTGTTCGTTCAACAATCTAAGATGGCAGAAAACAAGAAAGCTCTCAAGTCTCAGGAGAGGTTATACTTTGAGAAGTACTAGAGCAGATAGAACACTCTTCTAGGTGGTCCACTTAATTCTTTGGTGCCCAAGAGCCAGTAGGACACGCCAGCAAGTGCACAGAGCTTAAGTTATCACCCTACCTACAGGTCCACAGGACTAAGTGAAACAGAATGATACCATCTTACTGGTCAGAACAGACCCATGCCTACTGACCAGAGTACAGAAGCCCCATGACCAGGGGACACGGTGAAGACCAGCTCCATCCTATCAGAAGCCAGTTGGGGGCTTCCCTGTAATCAACTCCTGATTGAGGAGAGACTGTTAGGAATTTTCAGGGTTGTTCATCCCTAACATGTTTCATTTTTAAGTGACAACAATGTGTTGAATGTCCCCTGAACCTAGGTTTTCTCTGCAGTAACTGATAGACCTCTTTTTGGTCAGGTACTTAATGGTCCCAGGAACACAAGCATTTCAGAAATCCCCCTAGGGCTGTGGGTTAGTGACAACATAGGGAAGGGGAGGACTCGGATGAGCTCTTGGCTGCTTCCACATCTTCCTGAAAGACCCGCAATCTTTCATGGCCATCTCTTACTGCATAGACACACACAGAAAGACTTCCTTCTGACAAATTTCAGAGAAGATGGGTGTGGTTACAACCTTCCAGTTAGTTATGAGTTGAAGATTTTCTTCTACCTAGTCAAGACTCTTTTCATCTGGAATGTGATATACCATCAAGGAGACTAGTCATCAGCAGCAGGATCAAGGAACAAGAGACAGGTGATAATGAAGATAAGATAACCAGAATAGAAGTCTGATCATGCTCCCATCCTTGGATGGACCGCGGTGAGCTGACAGCAAAGTCAATATGACAAAGAATACTGAAGAACCTTATTCTGAGCCAATGTGGACTCCGTTCATGAGAACTATAACGTGTTGACTTCATCACAACAGCCCACCACTGAGGACAGACGCAACCCTGCTAAGGAAGGAGGGAAAGTTTGGAAAATACAGAGAGTGTAATTACACACTCAGAAGTCTGTTCCCACAATAAAGATGGCGCAATTCCATTCCCCCTCAGCCAAATGGTCAGGGCTGAATTGATCCAGTCCCTTCTTTCAGGGTAGTCAAGACACAGAGCATCCCAGACTCATCTCAAAGCTCGTTCCTGAGAACCAAGGAGACTCACTAAATCCAGTGGGTTGGTTCCCCACCGGCTTCACTACCAGAATAAGATACCGGGTTGGCCAGAGTTTTGTCCCAGTATTTCTGGAAGTTTTTACAGAAAAACCCAAACTTTTTGGCCTCACAGCTACCCACTGATGTCTCTGCTTCACAGACACTCTTTGATCGGCAGAACCACCAGGACAAACAAAAACCCTTCACCTTGTATGTTGACAGCAGCAAAGTTGTGGGAAAAGCCCCAGTGTTATCTTCTAATTATATACATCATCCCCCAGGACCTCTGATTTAGTCACCACAGAAAGCATTGCCAGGAATAAGCCAGTAATCAGCTAATATGTTTACTAAGTGTGATTAACAGCTGTCTCCTAAGAGGAAAATCTCTCTGATGAGTTTAGGGCAAAAGTCAGCTATTCCCAGCAGTTCACCACCATGACACTGATGGTTTCAGAACTGTTCCATGTTACAGAGACGGGCCTGGCTTCCCAGAGGAGAAGGTGCATTGCCCATGATAAACACTATCCTCCGTCTGTTTGGGACATTCATGGACTGCTGAAAAAGGCAGAGGCACTCAGCAAAACTGCAGGGGGTATCTGGGTCCAATGTTCTTGCATTTTGGTCTCTGCTTCCTCTGGGGAAACTTGAAAGAGCAGCCCTAAGGCATCAGATCTCCTGAGGACATCCAGGTACTGTACAGACTGACATTCAACCCGGGTGGACCTCTGACGACTCAACTATTTCTCAAGCCACTTAGCCAATATGTGATCAGGCAGGAGAGTCTCCACAAGAATTATGGAATGAAGAAAGTCAGCTAAAAGGTGCTGTCTTTAAGAAATCTAATTCTCCCCATTGAAAAGAATAGATTCCAAGATCAAGGAACATCACTGCAGATGGTGACTGCCGCCTGAAATGAAAAGATGCTTGCTCCTTAGAATAAAAGCTATGACAAACCTAGACAGCATATTAAAAAGCAGAGACATTACTTTGCTGACAAAAGGCCATATAGTAAAAGCTATAGTTTTTCCAGTAGTCATGTTTGGTCGTGACAGCTGGACCATAAAGAAGGCTGAGAGCCAAACAACTGATGCTTTTGAACTGTGGTGTTGGAGAAAGCTCTTGAGAGAGTCCTTTGGACTGCAAGGAGATACAATTAGTCCATTCTAAAGGAGATCAGTCCTGGGTGTTCATTGGAAGCACGGATGCAAAGCTGAAGCTCCAATGAGAAGAGCCAATCCATTAGAGAAGATCCTGATGCTAGGAAAGACTGAAGGCAGGAGGAGAAGGAGATGATGACGGAGAATGAGATGGTTGGATGGCACACCAAAGGACATGAGTTTGAGCAAGCTCCAGGAAATTGTGAAAGACAGGGAAGTCTGGCATGCTGTAGTCCATGGGGTTGCAAAGAGTCGGACACAACTGAGTGAACGACAAGAAACATCCAATATTTCTCAAATTACCAAAGGTGATATTAGTCAAATATGATGTTATACAACATGGAAATAGCATAAATATGGGATAAAGACAATCAACATGATTGAAGATCTGATGGAACTGTTCCAGAGGCATCAACTACAAAGACTAGAATGTAGAAAACAAAGGGCCAGAATGTATTCATTTCAGGCACTCAGACATCCTACATCTCAGCAACCCCCTCCCAGTGCATTAAAAGGACATAAAGGACTTTCAGGCCTTTAGGTTCAGGTTCCCCTCCAAGGCCCTGAACAGGTGGTTTGAATGCCTATAGATCCTGCTGTGCTTAGACAGTTCATCCAACTGTCTGGGTGAATGAAAATGTGTGAAGGAATGGTAGTGAATAAAACCATTCTTTTCTCCATTATATATTCAGAAAGTATTTCCTTCAAAGTAAGATCCTTGTTAATTGAAAGGCAGATTTTGATCCATATTTAATTGAAAATTTCGGACATCAAATAGTTGGCATTTGGATAGACCTAAAGACTGTCTTACAGAGTGAAGTCAGAAAGAGAAAATATTGCTGATATGTGGAATCTAGAAAAATGGTACATAAGATCTTATTTCCAAAATAGAAATATAGGCAGACAGAGAACGAATGTATGAATACAAGGTGGGGAGAAGGGGTTGGGATGAACTGGGAGACTGGGATTGACAAATACATAACTGTGTATAAAATAGATAACTAATGAGAACCTACTGTATAACAGAACTCTGCTCAGTGCTCTGTGGGGACCTGAATGGGAAGGAAATCCAAAAAAGAGGGGGTATATGTACAATATATGTATAACTGACTCACTTTGCTATACAGCAGAAATATTGTAACACAACTATTCTCCAATAAAAATTAACTGAGAAAAATGGCATGTGAGGACTAAAGAGACCTGGAATGTCCACCTTTGAATTTCTGATCAGTTCACTCCCATGCTGGACTACTCACAGAATGGGCCATCACAAAAGTCTAGCTTATTCTCTCTTCCTGGGAAACCCTTAAGCCAGGATTGTGGGACTTTCAGATGGAACCATTTTTTACCATGGAACCCATCAACTTTGACAGGGGGCAGGACAAGGGAAAACCACCCAGTCAGGAAAGATAATGAGTGACACCTGTCATGAGACTTATCTAGAGGCCAGGAGCCTACAGCCCTTGATTCAGGTTCATAGATCAAGCCAGGAGTTGTTCTAGCTGGACAAATCCCTAATTTAGCTTCAAACACATTGTCCCAACAAGGAAACTCAGGGCTGCTTCCATAAAGTAGGCACACTTTAGGAGACCTTAGCATCTCAAGATCAGGGCAGAGAGGACAATGTTTTCCTTGTCTGTCACAGATGGGAACTCTAAGAGGCTCAGCCCTGCACATTCGGTCCAGACAGCCTGAGTCCTGAACCTCAGTCCGGCCCACACCCATCAGAGCTCAAGGCACAGAAGGTGAACATGTCTTTGAGAGCTATAGATATTGGAGCATAGAGAAGACCGGGTGATCCAGGCACACCATAAATGCACCAACATTCAGTTGATCTTCGATGAGGGTATAAGGAAATGAATCTCTCCCGGAGAAGTGGTCGAGACCTCACTAGGACTATCCCGAATACTTTGGCTTAGGAATGACGCCCATATGGATGCATAAGGCTCGGCAACAGTAGGCAGGGGAGGATCAGAAGATGAGACGGGTAGGTGGGGATCCACTTCCAGAACAGCTGAAGACGATGTCAAAGCCAAACGGGCTTGACAACAGCTGCCACTTGAGGTCAACCCCAAGTCTGCTCCATCCTGGCTTAGCCCGCCTCCGACTACAAGCAGAAGGGTTTCAAACATTCTTTCTCATTCATTCAAGGAGTGAACTGGCTTGGTTCCTGAGAGCTCATAGAAGCTAAAGGAAGGGAAATTTTGGAGGAGACAGTGAATTCTCTCCCACAAATGAAAAGTGCAGCAAATTATTGAAATTAATGCGACATATAGGCAGTTCTAGGAGTGAATGGAGAAAAGGATACTTTAATGAGAACTAAATGTTAAGATTTTAGGTCATACTTGCACCTATTAGCCTATAAAGAGGGAATTCCCTGGTGGTCCAATGGCTAAGGCTCTGCAATTCCACTGCAGGGTACAGGGGTTCAATCCCTGGTTTGGTGATCTAAGATCTCATATGAAACTTGGCGAGACCAAAATATAATGAAAATTATTTTTAAAAAGAGGCACATAGCAAGTGGGTACAATAATTAACAGGATGTAATACTCGTGCTAATGTGGAAATCTTACATCCCTAACCCTCCATCACATTCCAGTGAGGGAAGAGTTGTAGATTCCTTTGAAAATATTTATCTACAGCAACTTATAAACAGGTAAGAGATCTGAGATTAGGTAGATCTAATTTTAGACCCTTCAGAGCTACCTTCTCATCTGTTTTTTGCAGTATAAAGAGTATGAGATATAAATAGACAGATTATATTCCCCCTTGAAGAAATTAAAGGTCAAGAAATTGAGAGATTCACACTATTGTCAAATGCTCTGTAAAAATATACGAATGATAGAAAGTGTGGCTAAAGACTCAGGTTTAAAAACAATCCCAGAAGAATGAGGAGAAGGAAAGGCAAACGTGTGGAAGCCTACAGTCTCATTGCAATCACTCAAACTGCCACCTCTCAGGGGCTCCCAGAGCACCAAGTAGAGAACAGTACAGACACTGATGGTCTGATTCATGCTGGACACAGAATCCGTTCACCCATGGTCCCTGCTGGGCTCAAACAGCTCACCTGAGTTACAGAAAGTGTGCCGGGAGTAGCAGGAGGTAACAGACTAGATATGACAGAACTAAGCCGCTACTTCCATCAGTACAAAACATCAGCCTTAATGGTGAGAATGCAGAGTTTGATCCTGACTCCATTTGGAAGAACTATAGCACGTTGGTAACTAGCTTTTCTGAGAACTGAAAAAGAAACTATCCAGTGTTGGATTCCTCATTGAGTCCCTCCTAATTCATGCTGGACTACTCAAAATCACGAAAACCTGAAAACCAGTTTTAGTCTGTCTTCTAAAACATTGAGAAAAATCACAGGACTGGGCTTACCACCAGTGGAATGATTTCCAATGGAAGACACCCATTCTTGAGAAGGCAGTAAGAGGGGAAACTGCCGAGTCAAGACAAATGAGCAGTGTCCACAGGCCCTGAGGAAGGCGGGTACCTGCCACAGGACCTGCCTAGGGGCCAGGAGGCTACATTGGTTCTCCATCAGAGGAAAAGCTCAGGCAAGCATTTTGCCTATTGGACACGTCCTTCAGTTCATTATCTTCAACCAACTCACCCTGTTAAGAAAAGTCAGGGATGGTTCCTTTAAGAGGGCACAGCTGTATCACGATTACCCAGCATCCTATCAGCATCCTAAGCTCATTATTGCAGAAGGGTACCCAGGGGCTCAGCCCTGCACACGGCATGGACACTGCTGACCCGAGCCTCAGCTCTCTACCACCCCACAGAGAGCCCACAGCACAGAGTGTTGAAGACCAAGATGTGGCCCCACAGTGTAGTAGAGGGAGGGCACCTGAGCACCCCAGGCCCACAATAATCCTGACCTTGTCATCACACCGCTGAGGGCAAAATAGAGCAACTCTTTCTCCAGAGCAGGTAGGTGGTAAGAAATCCCACCTGGATGATCTAAATACTCTGGCTTAGAGATGACCCTCGTATGGGCACCAAAGACTAGAAGTTTCAGGAAGATGTGTGCCAGAGAAGGGTGCAGGCTTTGTCCAGCAGGGGCTGGGAATGATGAAGGTCAATTGCCACACAGTTGACCAAGAAGCCAGAATGCCACACACTTGTCAGCAGCATCTTCTAGAATCCAGCTCTAGGTCTGACCCATCCAGGTCTAGGCTTGTCTGGGACAGCCAGGAGGAGAAAGGGTTCAATACATCCTGTTTTTCCTTCTCAAGCCTTAGGAGTTTTGAACAAGGGAGTGGAGGGAAGGAACATGATCAGATCAGGGTCACTAGACGTTATAGGAGCTGAGGAAGGTAGAATATCAAGAGAGATGAAATTCTTATCGTTAAATATGTCAATTTCTCCATTTCAAGTGAGATGCAGACATTTCTGAGTCTCAAAAATATTGAAAATACTTAATATGATCTAAACTTTGTTACTATTTCATTTTCTTACCTCCTAAACAATAGAGCTATATAGCATTGAAATACAGTTGTTGACATCATAGTCTTTACCTGACTGAATCAAAACCTGCTGATCTCCATCATATACCAATGAGGGAATTAGTTGTAGAATTTTTACAGTATTTATCTTAGAATGACTCATGACTTGTAAGGGAGACCTTCAATGAAGCAGTTTTGGTTTTCCACACTTAGAAGTCTATTTGTGGAAGAGAATGAATCATAAAATGTCATCCTTGAATATAGTGAGATTTTAATTTTTGGCATTTCAAGATATTAGATACAGACAGACATTGTGGAAGGCAAAGCTTGGAATAAATCTATATAGGACCTACAGGGTCTAAAAAATTCTCCCAGAAAAGGGAAAAGACTCCATCACAGGAAGGCAGAAAACGGAGCCCCTTGCTCCTCAGGAAGCAGCACTGAACTAGTCCCTCTTCTGCCACAAAGGAGATTCAGGAGGCTGCCACTTCCTGACCCTCTGTCACCTAAACAAGGTGAGGTGAAAGTCATATTTCCATATGCATTGCCCACTCTGAAGTTGAAAGAGGATCCAGACCTTGACGATGGAAGAGGCCACAAGCCAAGGACTTGTGGGGGCCTCTTGAAGGTCGATATAGCAGAGAAACAAACTGTTGTCCCCCGGTATCTCCAACAAGGATGCAAACCCCATCAAAAACTTGACTTTACCCAAAGAGATCCATATCAAATTTCTGATCTCTACAACTCGAAGATAAAATTTGTCTTGATTTAGGCCCCCAACCTGGTGGTCATTTAGTTACACAAGCAATAGAAGTGAATACAGTGCCTGTCCAAATTGCTATTTCAGGTTCTATATTCAAGGGAATTCATATTAACTCACTAAAGTTTATTTCAAATGATATACCTCACAACTATTCTCCAGGCAGCACTTAACCAGAGAATAAAAGCAATATCAGCAATGTCCTCCTAGCATTCCAACATACAAATGAAGGCATTAAGAGTGCTCAACATAAACTTCAAACACTTAGGTGTGAATGCCTTGGAAGTCTCAGATTATTAAGATTTATGCACAAGAAATATCAAGCATTTACCATTTCTATGAAAGAAACTAAATATATAATTATATTCCCTCAAAGAATTATTTGGCCCCAGATAATTTTATAGGACTTGATTTATAGGATTCTACTACTGGTTCACTTACAAACAGACCACTCATGCACCAATTATTCCAAAGAGTAGAAAAATGCATTTCTCCAAAGGCCCTTCCTCTCTGCCAACTAAGTAGATGGTCTGAGACTGCTGGTCTCCTCTTTAACTTCGCCCCCAAAGAGGCCAAGGTGTTATAAGTGACCTCACATTTCAGAGTGGACCATAATGTACCTGGCTTCATAGGAGGTGTGGGTCAGCACAACTTCTAGAACATGTAACTTATGGTGTTCTGACAAATAGCCCTGTATCTTGGCTCTTCTCTCCTAGGACAGCCATCGTCCAGGCTCCCTCACCATCTCCCCAAAGACACCTTGAAAGCACAACCTGAAAGTGGAACCCCGTCATGGTCCTTGTAGATCGGGACCTGGGAACTGGAGTCGATGAGAAGAGGGACGCAGGGGACCCAAGTCTCAAGTGAAACATGGGTGCTTTATTTGCAGAAACTCATGTTTCTATATCTTCATACAAGGCATCTTTAGGCAGGACACAAAACTGAGCAAAAACAAAGCCAAGCAAATAATCTTACAAGGGTCAGAAAGCATTCCACATCCTGAGTAAGAGGGGCATAACTGAGTAGATGGCCTTTAAGTAAAAGGTCACTGAAGGGAATCCAAGCAGGTGCCCTTTATCATGATCTCAGCCCTGGAATTCCGTGCAGCTCTGCTTGCTCCTGTTTTCTAAGAACTGATAAGGAAGAGAGTGTCCTGGAGCAATGGCAAAAAAAGAGAACAACATATTAGATGCCATCAAGTTGAACATCCCCTGACACCCCCAAAGCCACACCAGCAGCTGTTTGCTCATCTAGGAAGGTACCACCAGCTCACACTTTGCCCCACTGGTCTTACAATCCAGGATTCTAACACCGAGGTAATGGACTGACTCAGAACCCTTCTCCTTGGAGCACTGAGCCCTTCCTGCCCAGAGAACGTGCTGGCATTGACCACAGCACTGTCCCCAGACTATCTAGGACACATCTCCATTGGTACCAAAGGCATTGAAAGTCATCCAAGAAAGGCAGAATTTCTACTCTGTGCTCCTTGAGTTCAGACCTTCACCTCTGGGTAAATTCCCAACATGCAGCACCAACCAGTATGATGGAGCTTCAGATGGAGACACTTTAATAAGAACCCATCTGCTCATCCAAAAAGCAGCACAAGAAGAAACTACCTACTAAGACGCATGGGCAACTGAGCATCATCACATAGTCCTTGACTCCTGGTGGTCAGAAGGCAACAATGTTTCTGCACCAGAAGAACAGCAAACCATGAGCATTCCTAGCTTGACATTCATTGTCTCTCAACCCATTCACCACACTAAGAAAAGTCAGAGCAACCTTAAATCCCTTGTGATGAGTGCAGGCTGAATTGATCTGCCTCCCTCTGGGGGTACAGAGCACCCTGAAAGCACAGTGAACTTATCCCTGAGAACCAAGAAGACATACTATGTCCACTGGTCACATTCTCAATGGAGGCATTTCTGGCTCATAATTGTGCTTTGAGGAAGTTAGCAGAGCCCAGCATCATGGTATCATTGTGGATGGTTTCCAAACTGTCTGCTCCGTGAATCTTGGATTGAGCCCCAATCTTCTCAGAGAAAATGCTGCTGTTTGGGCACTGTTCCCAGCCGACTAGGACAATTCTGGCTCGTAATTGTGCTTTGAGGAAGTTAGTAGAGCCCAGCATCGTGGTATCATTGTGGATGGTTTCCAAACTGTCTGCTCCATGAATCTTAGATTGAGCCCCAATCTTCTCAGAGAAAATGTTGCTGTCTGGGCACTGTCCCCAGCCGACTAGGACAACCTACATCTTCCAAAAGCATCCATTAAAATTGTGAAGGACTCTAGTGACAACATTTCTGCCTTCAGACCTTTGCTTCCCTGGGCAAATGTAAGACGCTGCCCTATAAGATATATCAGCCTCCTCTGACCATGTGTGTTGGAACCCGGAGGAAACACAAGTGCCCCCAGGACAGCAGTCAAATATTTCCCATGTAAATCAACCTCCAGTGATAATTGCATGAAGGTAAATGGGAGCGCTACCTTTTGCTAGGCAGCAACTGGATAATTAGAATCACCTTAAATCCTCTAGGATAGCAGAGAACCCCTTACTGAAACAAAGATGTCAGTTAGACAAGAGCAAACATCAACCTAGGTTCTATCCAGTGGATTCTCATGATGTGCGTCACACACCCAACACAGACCTATGATCAGAAGTCAAAATGATTTTGCAAGAATTTTCCCCAATGCTAAGTACAGTGGAATGAGCATTACCCAAAAGGCAAAGCTGCCTAAAAATCTTCCTATAAGAACTGTAAGCACAATGAGAAATTCCCCAAATTAACTTTTCTAATATGTTGGAAGTTAACCAGATTCTTGCAACAATTTAAAGACCATTTTTTCAAGAACTGTGGCTAATACTTAGTAAAAACAATGAGCTTTGTGGCATTTTAACTTTCTTAATCCAATATTCTCCGTAGCTCTGTAGCAGACTTAAAAATCGTCAACCTCAGAACCAAGGTAGAAAAAACGGCAGTCCTATCAGAAATCTTGAGGGGAAAATTGAGGTTGGATCATAAAAATCCCTTGCTCCAGAAATTAGTAACTGTTTCATTAGGACGTGCCAGACAGGTCATAGCTCTATTATCAGATTCATTAGTTGATGTTACTTAGAAATAGTGCCTTTTCCAGCGATCCAGCTCTAGATTTGTTAAAAAATAAAATTAAAAAAAAATAGCAGTTGTTTAACATAAATATCTGAGAAAGCATTACCAGGTGGAGGAAATGAGAGGCTAACTCAAAACTTGAAGGACTGGAAGGAAATGCTCCTATGAGATTTTGAAAAGCTTCAACATATTTCTGGGACTTCAGAAGGCTACACACAGGTGAAAAGGATCTGAGAAAGCCATGTCTCTTTTCTTATTTTTTTTACTTTACAATATTGTATTGGTTTTGCCACTCCCCAACATGAATCTGCCACAAGTGTACACATGTTCCCAATCCCAAACCCCCCCTCCAACCATCCCTCCGGGTCATCCCAGTGCACCAGCTCCAAGCATCCTGCACCTTGCATTGAACCTATAGAACTGTCTTATGTCCCAGCAATCCCACTGCTGGGCATACACACCGAGGAAACCAGAACTAAAGAGACACGTGTACCCCAATGTTCATCACAGCACTGTTTATAATAGCCAGGACATGGAAGCAACTTAGATGTCCATCAGCAGATGAATGGATAAGAAAGCTGTGGTACGTATACACAATGGAGTATTACTCAGCCATTAAAAATACATTTGAATCAGTCCTAATGAGGTGGATGAAACTGGAGCCATGACTCTTCTTGCTGACCTTATACTTCTCACAGTGGAGAGTAAAGGCCAAGACAGTTACAACTGCCAGAGAATTAAAAAGGTGTGCCCTTTGTGTATAGCACCTCATCCATAATTGGAAAAGAGATTTGTCCAAAGCATGCAGGGAAATAACTAGTCATTAGGTGATTAAGATGACAGATTTTGACTTTGTCAGAAGAGAGTTCCATGTGCTATACGATAAGATTTTCTTGGTTATCCATTTTAAATACAGAAGTGTGTACTGCTGGATTTAAAATAAATCACCTCAGTATGTGGGTACAAGTTGGAAATGGAGGCCTACTGCTCCGAAGCTCACTCAAGGGTCAGTCTTGAAGGAAAACCCATGCCAATGGATAGCACTCCTAGCAATGTACTTGACCACCTACTTCGTGTGGAAAAAGACGTGGCCCAAGGTTAGAATACATATGGACTCATGGGCAGAGGCAGATGGGAAGGACATGGAAGGAAAAAGGTTGAAGGATTGGGGGCAAGGCAGCCCTGGGCAAGGTGGACACAGAGGTGGGCACAGAGTAAGATCTCTGCAGCACGTGCTGAGGTCCTCCAGAGGACCAGCACCGTGGGAAAGAGATCAACCAAGAAGAGGCACTTTGCCAGTTGACGTCATCTATCCCTTACTCATGTCCATGCTAGCAGCACTAGGGTGGCCAACAGCACAGCAGCCACACATGCGGAGACGGTGGTGTGTGAGGGCTCAAAAGCAAGACTTCACGTGGCGTCTGCTCCCCCCTCTGAATGTCTATCCTTCCAGCAGCAGTCCAGGCCTGAGCACCCGAAACACATTTTCTCATGACGGTNGGACAGCCAGGAGGAGAAAGGGTTCAATACATCCTGTTTTTCCTTCTCAAGCCTTAGGAGTTTTGAACAAGGAAGTGGAGGGAAGGAACATGATCAGATCGGGTCACTAGACGTTATAGGAGCTGAGGAAGGTAGAATATCAAGAGAGAAGAAATTCTTATCATTAAATATATAACAATTTCTCCATTTCAAGTGAGATGCAGACATTTCTGACTCTCAAAAATATTGAAAATACTTAAGAAAATGAAATAGTAACAAAGTTTAGATCATATTACCTCCTAAACAATAGAGCTATATAGCACTGAAGTACAGTAGTTGACATCATAGTATTTACCTGACTGAATCAAAATCTGCTGATCTCCATCATATGCCAGTGAGGGAATTAGTTGTAGAATTTTTACAATATTTATCTTAGAATGACTCATGACTTGTAAGGGAGACCTTCAATGAAGCAGTTTTGGTTTTCCATGCTTAGAAGTCTCATCTATTTGTGCAAGAGAATGAGTCATAAAGTGTCATCCTTGAATATAGTGAGATCTTAATTTTTGGCATTTGAAGATATTTGATACAAACAGACATTGTGGAAGGCGAAGCTTGGAATAAGTCTAAATAGGACCTACAGGGTCTAAAAACATCTGCTCCCAGAAAAGGGAAAAGACTCCATCACAGGAAGACAGAAAACGGAGCCCCTTGATCCTCAGTAAGCAGCACTGAACTAGTCCCTCTTCTGCCACAAAGGAGATTCAGGAGGCTGGCATCCACTCTGCCACTTCCTGATCCTCTGTCCCCTAAACAAGGTGAGGTGAGAGCCATATTTCCATATGCATTGCCCACTCTGAAGTTGAAAGAGGAAAGAGGATCCAGACTTTGAAGATGGAAGAGGCCACAAGCCAAGGACTTGTGGGGGCTTCTTGAAGGCCGATATAGCAGAGAAACAAACTGTTGTCCCCCGGTATCTCCACAAGGATGCAAACCCCACCAAAAACTTGACTGTACCCAAAGAGATCCATATCAAACTTCTGATCTCTACAACTCGAAGATAAAATTTGTCTTCATTTAGGCCCCCAACCTGGGGGTCATTTAGTTGCACAAGCAATAGAAGTGAATACAGTGCCTGTCCAAGTTGCTATTTCAGGTTCTATATTCAAGGGAATTCATATTAACTCACTAAAGTTTATTTCAAATGATATGCCTCACAGCTATTCTCCTGGCACCACTTAACCAGAGAATAAAAGCAATATCAGCAATGTCCTCCTAGCATTCCAACATACAGATGAAGACATTAAGAGTGCTCAACTTAACCTTCAAACACTTAGGTATGAATGCCTTGAAAGTCTCAGATTATTAAGATTTATGCACAAGAAATAAAGCATTTACCATTTCTATGAAAGAAACTAAATATATAATTATCTTCCCTCAAAGAATTATTTGGGCCCAGATAATTTTATAGGACTTGATGTATAGGATTCTACTACTGGTTCACTTACAAACAGACCACTCATGCACCAGTTATTCCAAAGAGTAGAAAAATGCATTTCTCCAAACACCCTTCCCCTTGCCAACTAAGTAGATGGTCTGAGACTGCTGGTCTCCTCTTTAACTTCTCCCCCAAGGAGGCCACGGTCCTATAAGTGACCTCACATTTCAGAGTGGACCATTATGTACCTGCCTCATAGGAGGTGTGGGTCAGCACAACTTCTAGAACATGTAACTTATGGTGTTCTGACAAATAGCCCTGTATCTTGGCTCTTCTCTCCTAGGACAGCCATCGTCCAGGCTCCCTCACCATCTCCTCAAAGACACCTTGAAAGCACAACCTGAAAGTGGAACCCTGTCATGGTCCTTGTAGATCGGGACCTGGGGACTGGAGTCGACGAGAAGAGGGACGCAGGGGACCCAAGTCTCAAGTGAAACATGGGTGCTTTATTTGCAGAAACTCATGTTTCTATATCTTCATACAAGGCATCTTTAGGCAGGACACAAAACTGAGCAAAAACAAAGCCAAGCAAATAATCTTTAAAGGGTCAGAAAGCATTCCACATCCTGAGTAAGAGGGGCATAACTGAGTAGATGACCTTTAAGTAAAAGGTCACTGAAGGGAATCCAAGCAGGTGCCCTTTTTCATGATCTCAGCCCTGAGAATTCCGTGCAGCTCTGCTCACTCCCATTTTCCAAGAACTGATAAGGAAGAGAGAGTCCTGGAGCAACAGCACAAAAAAGAGAACAACATATTAGATGCCATCAAGTTGAACGTCCCCTGACACCCCCAAAGCCACACCAGCAGCTGTTTGCTCATCTTGGAAGGTACCACCAGCTCACACTTTGCCCCACTGGTCTTACAATCCTGGATTCTAACACCGACGTAATGGACTGACTCAGAACCCTTCTCCTTGGAGCACTGAGCCCTTCCTGCCCACAGAACATGCTGGCATTGACCACAGCACTGTCCCCAGACTATCTAGGACACATCTCCATTGGTACCAAAGGCATTGAAAGTCATCCAAGAAAGGCAGAATTTCTACTCTGTGCTCCTTGAGTTCAGACCTTCACCTCTGGGTAAATTCCCAACATGCAGCACCAACCAGTACGATGGAGCTTCAGATGGAGACACTTTAATAAGAACCCATCTGCTCATCCAAAAAGCAGCACAAGAAGAAACTACCTACTAAGATGCATGGGCAACTGAGCATCATCACATAGTCCTTGACTCCTGGTGGTCAGAAGGCTACAGATGTTTCTGCACAAGAAGAACAGCAAACAATGAGCGTTCCTAGCTTGACATTCATTGTCTCTCAACCCATTCACCACACTAAGAAAAGTCAGAGCAACCTTAAATCCCTTGTGATGAGTGCAGGCTGAATTGATCTGCCTCCCTCTGGGGGTACAGAGCACCCTGGAAGCACAGTGATCCCTGACAACCAAGAAGACATACTATGTCCACTGGTCACATTCTCAATGGAGGCATTTCTGGCTCATAATTGTGCTTTGATGAAGTTAGTAGAGCCCAGCATCGTGGTATCATTGTGGATGGTTTCCAAACTGTCTGCCCCATGAATCTTGGATTGAGCCCCAATCTTCTCAGAGAAAATGCTGCTGTTTGGGCACTGTCCCAAGCCGACTAGGAAACCCTATTTCTTCCAAAAGCATCCATTAAAATTGTGAAGGACTCTAGTGACAACATTTCTGCCTTCAGACCTTTGCTTCCCTGGGCAAATGTAAGACGCTGCCCTATAAGATATATCAGCCTCCTCTGACCATGTGTGTTGGAACCCGGAGGAAACACAAGTGCCCCCAGGACAGCAGTCAAATATTTCCCATGTAAATCAACCTCCAGTGATAATTGCATGAAGGTAAATGGGAGCGCTACCTTTTGCTAGGCAACAACTGGATAATTAGAATCACCTTGAATCACCTCAAATCCTCTAGGATAGCAGAGAACCCCTTATTGAAACAAAAGATGTCAGTTAGACAAGAACAAACATCAACCTAGGTTCTATCCAGTAGATTCTCATGATGCGCATCACACACCCAACACAGACCTATGATCACAAGTCAAAATAATTTTGCAAGAATTTTCCCCAATGCTAAGTACAGTGGAATAAGCATTACCAAAAAGGCAAAGCTGTCTAAAAATCTTCCTATAAGAACTGTAAGCACAATGAACAATTCCCCAAAGTAACTTTTCTAACATGTTGGAAGTTAACCAGATTCTTGCAACAATTTAAAGACCACTTTTCAAAGAAGTGTGGCTAATACTTAGTAAAAACAATGAGCTTTGTGGCGTTTTTATTTTAACCCAATATTCTCCATAGCTCTGTAGCAGACTTTAAAACCGTCAACCTCAGAACCAAGTAGAAAAAAGGACAGTCCTACCAGAAATCCTGTACTTTTCAAAGAAGTGTGGCTAATACTTAGTAAAAACAATGAGCTTTGTGGCGTTTTTATTTTAACCCAATATTCTCCATAGCTCTGTAGCAGACTTTAAAACCGTCAACCTCAGAACCAAGGTAGAAAAAAGGGCAGTCCTATTAGAAATCTTGAGGGGAAAATTGAGGTTGGATCATAAAAATCCCTTGCTCCAGAAATTAGTAACTGTTTCATTGGGACGTGCCAGACAGGTCATAGCTCTATTATCAGATTCGTTAGTTGATCTTACTTAGAAATAGTGCCTTTTCCAGCGATCCAGCTCTAGATTTGTTAAAAAATAAAAAAAAAAGCAGTTGTTCAACATAAATATCTTCCCTTGCTCCAGAAATTAGTAACTGTTTCATTGGGACGTGCCAGACAGGTCATAGCTCTATTATCAGATTCGTTAGTTGATCTTACTTAGAAATAGTGCCTTTTCCAGCGATCCAGCTCTAGATTTGTTAAAAAATAAAAAAAAAAGCAGTTGTTCAACATAAATATCTGAGAAAGCATTACCAGGTGGAGGAAACGAGAGGCTAACTGAAAACTTGAAAGACTGGAAGGAAATGCTCATATGAGATTTTGAAAAGCTTCAACATATTTCTGGGACTTCAGAAGGCTACACACAGGTGAAAAGGATCTGAGAAAGCCATGTCTCTTGTTATTTTTTTTTACTTTACAATATCGTATTGGTTTTGCCACACCCCAACATGAATCTGCCACGAGTGTACACATGTTCCCAATCCCGAACCCCCCTCCCACCATCCCTCCGGGTCATCCCAGTGCACCAGCCCCAAGCATCCTGCACCCTGCATCAAACCTATAGAACTGCCTTATGACCCAGCAATCCCCTGCTGGGCATACACACCGAGGAAACCAGAACTGAAAGAGACACGTGTACCCCAGTGTTCATCACAGCACTGTTTATAATAGCCAGGACATGGAAGCAACCTAGATGTCCATCAGATGAATCGATAAGAAAGCTGTTGTGCATACACACAATGGAGTATTACTCAGCCTTTAAAAATACATTTGAATCAGTCCTAATGAGGTGGATGAACCTGGAGCCGTGTCTCTTCTTGCTGACCTTCTACTTCTCACAGTGGAGAGTAAAGGCCAAGACAGTTACAACTGCCAGAGAATTAAAAAGGTGTGCCCTTTATATATAGCACCTCATCCATCATTGGAAAAGATATTTGTCCAACGCATGCAGGGAAATAACTAGTCATTAGGTGATTAAGATAACAGATTTTGACTTTGTCAGAAGAGAGTTCCATGTGCGATAAGATTTTCTTGGTTATCCATTTTAAATACAGAAGTGTGTACTGCTGGATTTAAAATAAATCACCTCAGTATGTGGGTACAAGTTGGAAATGGAGGCCTACTGCTCCGAAGCTCACTCAAGGGTCAGTCTTGAAGGATCACAGAAGGAAAACCCATCCCAAGGGATAGCACGCCCAGCAATGTACTTGACCACCTACTTCGTGTGGAAAAAGACGTGGCCCAAGGTTAGAATACATATGGGCTCATGGGCAGAGGCAGATGGGAAGGACATGGAAGGAAAAAGGTTGAAGGATTGGGGGCAAGGCAGGTGGGCAGAGGAAGATCTCTGCAGCACGTGTTGAGGTCCTCCAGAGGACCAGCACCGTGGGAAAGAGATCAACCAAGAAGAGGGACTTTGCCAGTTGACGTCATCTACCGCTTACTCATGTCCATGCTAGCAGCACTAGGGTGGCCAACAATACAGCAGCCACACATGCAGGGACGGTGGTGTGTGAGGGCTCAAAAGCAAAAGACTTCACGTGGCGTCTTCTGCCCCCTCTGAATGTCTATCCTTCCAGCAGCAGTCCAGGCCTGAACACCCGAAACACATTTTCTCATGACGGTAGCCTAACTAGTCACTTGGTATAGAGTTGACTACAGTGGGCTGTTATCCTAAGGGCCAGTGTTTGGAAATAACAAGAAAAGTAGACATTCCTGGTATGTGAAGTCCCTGCCCAGAGGTGTTTAGCCAGCACCACTATCAAAGGGCATAGAGCATCAGACCCAGTACATGGTATCCAGCAGAACCATCAGTATCATCACATCAGACTAAGGCATCCATTTCAAGGTGAACGAAGGGCAGGCAGGGACTATGACCATGGAATTCACTGATTGCATCACAGGCTATACCACTACTCAGCTGCTGGCTCCAGAGAATACTACTTCCGGGATGCCTAGAGTCAGGCCATCTCAGAGGCAATCCTCTAAGGACAGATGCCATCCTGCAGGATGAAGCATATACTGTGATTCACATACTTTTCTATGAGGCTGTGACACTCATCAGAACACCGGGAACCAATGGGCAAATGCAGGAAGATCCCCACTTACTATCATACTCGTGACCCGTTTGAGGACTCTATGCTTTCCATCCCTGCAACTTTAGGGACCAGGAGCTCTAAACCTGCAGAGCCGAAAAGGAGAATTCTTCTCCCAGCAGACATCTTCTGTTCCTCATTTCCTGGGACAGGCAGGCAAGAAGAGTCAACAACTTGTCACAGGCTTTGACTGATCAGCATGATGCCAAGCAGGGCCCTGTGGGGCTCCTGGACACAGAGGCCTTTTTGTCCCCCATTCCTCATAGGCAAGACTCCAGCCTCCATGAGTTTCTCTTCATTCCAAAGGGCAGAACCATTGCTAATCAAAGGAGAAGCAGCAATGAAACCAAGATTCAAGGGCTTGAGAGGCTCTTAATATCAGGAGATAGACTACTTAAGATCCTACACACAGCCTAACCTTGTCAGTAACCCCATCCTTTTGAAATTTTGTAAAGGAGGAATGAAGACTGTTACCGCCTTGATCCTTATGACATATCCCTACCTGACTGTATAACCTGTCCTTACTCACCAGGTGGTGACTACAGCCATGAAATTAAAAGATGCTTGTTCCTTGGAAGAAATGCTATGACCAACCTAGACAGCATATTAAAAAGCTGAGACATTACTTTGCCGACAAAGATCTGTCTAGTCAAAGCTATGGTTTTCCCAGTAGTCATGTACAGATATGAGAGTTGGACTAGAAAGAAAGCTGAGCGCTGAAGAATTGATGCTTTTGAACTGTGGTTTTGGAGAAGACTCTTGAGAGTCTCTTGTACTGCAAAGGAGATCAAACCAGTCAATCCTAAAGGAAACCAATCCTCAGCATTCATTGGAAGGACTGATGCTGAAGCTCCAGTACTTTGGACACACGATGCAAGAGCTGACTCATGAGAAAAGACTGATCCTGGGAAAGATTGAAGACAAGAGGACAAGGGGACGACAGAGGAGGAGATGGTTGGATGGCATCACTGAATCAATGGACATGAGTTTAAGCAAGCTCTGGGAGATGGTGACGGACATTCTTGCTCCTTGGAAGAAAAGCTATGACCAACCTAGGCAGCATAATGAAAAGCTGAGACATTACTTTGCCGACAAAGATCTGTCTAGTCAAAGCTATGGTTTTCCCAGTAGTCATATACAGATATGAGAGTTGGACTAGAAAGAAAGCTGAGCACTGAAGAATTGATGCTTTTGAACTGTGGTTTTGGAGAAGACTCTTGAGAGTCTCTTGTAGGAGTTCGAACCAGTCAATCCTAAAGGAAACCAATCCTCAGCAATCATTGGAAGGACTGATGCTGAAGCTCCAATACTTTGGCCACACGATGCAAGGGCTGACTCATTAAAAAAGACTGATGCTGGGAAAGATTGAAGAGGACAAGGGGACGACAGAGGAGGAGATGGTTGGATGGCATCACTGAGTCAATGGACATGAGTTTAAGCAAGCTCTGGGAGATGGTGATGGACAGGGAGGCCTGGCGTGCTGCAGTCCATGGGGTCGCAAAGCGTCAGACACGACTGAGCGACTGAACTGAGCATTATAAAAGGTCATGCTTATAAGAGTGCATATTTAGATCTAGATTCTATTGAGTAGTCAGGACTAAGTGTGGAATCAAACCATTCTTAAACATTTGCACTTCTAAAAACTAAAAAGGAAACTTCAACTTTTCTGAGTCGGATTCATGACAGAATGCATCTTGGAGCATGGAGGATCACACACAGTTACAGAAACCTGTGAAAGAGTCCTTTTCTTTCGAAGCCAATAACACAGAAGAACCGTGGGACTGGGTTTACAGACAGATGGAATGCATCCAGTTTTAGAGAAGGGAGTGAAAGGGGAACACTCCGAGACTCAATAAAGGAAGGTTCTGTGGCTTCTGATGAAGATAGAGAAATGGCACACCTGGAGTCCAGTAAACTACAGATGTTGTCCCTGGATCAGAGAAGTCCATCAGGCAAGGGGTCTTCCTAACTGGTGAAGTTCATCAACTCACTTGAACCAACTCATCCCCACCAACAGGCAAAGTCAGGCCTGTTTTCATTGGGGGGCACACTTGTGTCAAGATGGCTTAGGAACCAGGTGTGAAGAGTGCTAACATGAGTATTTAATACCAAGAGAAAAGGTACTTCAGACTCCTATTGCTGTAAAATACCAATAAGATGAAATAATTCTGAAATGATTTAAGAAGGCCACATGAGATTTACTTTCAGTCTTCACTCAGATAGGCCTGTTTTCATTGGGAGGGCACACCTGTATCAAGATGGCTTAGGAACCAGGTGTGAAGAGTGCTAACATGAGTATTTAACACCAAGAGAAAAGGTACTTCAGACTCCTATTGCTGTAAAATACCAATAAGATAAATTCTAAAATGATTTAAGAAGGCCACATGAAATATACTTTGTCTTCACTCAGATGGTATATAAAGAAACTGCGAGGACCATACAAGGTAGAGTCTAAAGCCATATCCTTCTATGGTAACCACCTGAGATCTTGACCCTCTAATGAACAAGGTTGAGCTTTTAAAAAAGATATTCATGGTAAGGTGTAGAGGAATAGCAATTGGCCAACATGGCAGTTATTCGGCTCCCTAGCCCCACGTCCTGTAAACAATGACCAGGATTACATAACAGCTGAGATCTATAACACTGTGTATACACATAATGATGTAACTGCTTGGCAAATTGCCAGTTCGTGTAGACCTATATAAGTACCACCTGAAATCCCTTTCTGCTGTGTCAGCCATGAGAGAATAAAGCATGTCTGCAGTTCCTACAGANTTGGAGAAGACTCTTGAGAGTCTCTTGTACTGCAAAGGAGATCAAACCAGTCAATCCTAAAGGAAACCAATCCTCAGCATTCATTGGAAGGACTGATGCTGAAGCTCCAATACTTTGGCCACACGATGCAAGAGCCGACTCATGAGAAAAGACTGATGCTGAGAAAGATTGAAAACAGGAGGAGAAGGGGATGACAGGGGATGAAATAGTTGGATGGCATCACTGAGTCAATGGACATGAGTTTAAGCAAGCTCTGGGAGATGGTGATGGACAGGGAGGCCTGGCGTGCTGCAGTCCATGGGGTCGCAAAGCGTCAGACACACCTGAGTGACTGACCACCACCACCACCACCACCCCTTACTGGGGGTTGGGAGGA
Source organism: Aepyceros melampus (assembly GCA_006408695.1). NCBI lineage: Eukaryota > Metazoa > Chordata > Mammalia > Artiodactyla > Bovidae > Aepyceros > Aepyceros melampus. Next base: position 19,151 of record SJXQ01007396.1, on the reverse strand, counting down.
TGGACACAGTTCTTGAGGCACTAGCCTACTGTGCTTCCCACCTTTGCCTGGCAAAGTAATAAAGCCACTCTTTCCTTCTCCATAACTCTGCCTCTGTATTTGTTTGGCATTGGTGCAGAGATCCACGATTTTGGCAACAACCAGGGAATGTCGTGCTGCTGAGCCCAGCTGGGGTAGCAGGAACGTATCTGTCACACAGGTGACCCCCCCCCCGGGGCCTTTGATGGTACTCCCTTCCTAACTAATGAATAGACAAGAGCAAAAAGTGACCTTAAGCTGAGAGGACATGATGACCAGGGGCTCAGACCTTCCAGGGATGAGAGTCTAAGCCACCAGGTAAGTCAACCAGATCAAGCTTGCTGAGGGGATGGCAGTCAGTGGGATGGTGGAGAAGGTAAAATGTGGAGCCACCATTGGGAGGTAGTGATTACTGGTGACAACATTGCCACCCACCAGAGCAACTGAGGCCTTAGTTTATCCTCTAGCTCTGCCCTTCAAGTTTGTCCTCACTCAGGAAGGGGGTGGGGTCCTTCTGATTATCAGAAGAATTACTTGTTACGTGAATATAAAGTGTCTTGGATTGGGCCTAAAGAATGGACTGTGTTAGACAAAGGTAACCTGCTGGAAGCCAGCTCGAGGAATCCCACCCGTGACAGAGTCACGTGGCAGACTCAGATGGCAGAGCAATTTGAGTCTTTGGATTTCTCCCTGGTTTTTCCTGAGCATGTACCCCCAAAAATAAGGATTTGTCTGTTTTCCCACTATTTTCTGACAGTTTCTCTGAAAAATGTCAATTCAGAGCTTTAGTTTCCTGCATTTGAAAGGAGTGTTTCAGCCCAACTCCCCTTTGATAATGCTCTAGCCTGCCTAACAAGTTCCCCTGACCTTCTACAAGCTTGTGAATTGCTCACAACCTCCCAACTGTGAAGGGCACAAAAGCCTTAAAGAATCTTAAAGTTTCAGAGTCTTTTCAAATTCATATTGGTGACAGGATTTCACAGTTAACTCAACAATTGCTGCTATACCTCCTTATTTTTTAATCTATCAGGCACCTGGGAAGATGTAATCAATGTAAATGGGATATGGAAAAGGATATATAGTAGTTTTGATGTTAGCAATACTAGACGAGTAAATTACTGTTTCTTTTGCTATAAATCATTGTACTTTTATTACAAATTGCTGTATCTTAGTGTTTTCTGAGAGTGGCATTCAGACTTTGGAAAGATTAACACAAATAAGTCTTCTGGTTAACAAAACCTTATCAGAAGTGAGCCATAAAAATGTTAACAGGCTTCTTGGCCAGAAGATAATGTAAACCACCTGAGACCTTTTGTAAATGGGAAGGTATGCAAAAAAGAAAGCCTTGTCTCAATGAGGGTCAGGACTGCTGCCCCTGCATAACTCTGCATATTCCATTATGTGCAACTTGGTATATATAAGCTGATTTTGAAAAATAAAGTTCCTTTTGGAGTCTTGCACCAATGCTGGGCTTCCCCATGTCATTCTTTTCTCCCCTTTTTCAGCTGAATTCCCATCTGGAGCGGGGAGGCTCACCACGTCTACTTACTTGCCCTGGCTGCTAAGATCCACGAGAAAGGGAGCCTAAGGTGGGGCACGCTTAGAGATTCAAGTGGACGCCGGTGGCCTAACATAGATGGTGCAGACCTCTTGTCTCGAGGTTTTATTGGTTTTTCCCCATAAACCAAGTTATTCAGCCTCCTTTTCCCCACTAATTTCCTACTACATTATTCTATCCTGAGCTATCCTATCCTATTCTATCCTATCCGCCTGCTCCGTCCCTGCTTTGAATATCCCTGGATTCACCAGGGCTGGACCCTGACAGTAACCAGTAGACCCCTTTTTCAAGGAAAAACTTGTCCTAGCTTCTGGGAATATTTCAGCTGATAGGGACACCTTCTGTAGCAGTTGCTTTCTCATCCTAGGTCATCCCCTTCTGGAAAGAACCAATACCCAGTAACTAATCAAGGTAGGTATGTAAAGCCCTGATTTGGGTCCAACATGTGATGACCCATGGCCCATTTTGACTCCAGGGTTTTGCTACAGGGTCAGCTTTGACTGTCAGACCAACTTGACCTTGCAGCTCAAGTTCTTGCTCTGCTCAGTCTGGTCCCTTATCCACAGGGTGGATCTCAAGAACACTCCCTGACAAATACCCTGCACACTACCCTATTGTCACGTCTCCTAGAACTCAAAACAAGAGGCCAACCACCATATCGTAACCCTTGAAGATCTGATAAACAAGCCATTCCACACACAGAAGATCTACCATGGCATTCCTAGACACCTTTACCTCTGCCAAAATACTCTTTCCCCATGCTGTAAAAACATAGAAATAATGTGACATGAGCATGTCAATATATTTAGAATAATGACAATACTTGGATAACCCAAAGCTATCCTAGAAAGACATCCGTTGGCCTTAATTTACATAGAAGTTAAAGTGCCTTTGTGCTTTGCCTTCACTTTAGTGGGTACTAGTTTAGAATATATCTAGAATATTCAAAGAGTATCAGACATTTCACTAGTTTGCACAGACATTCCATATTTCATTTCTGATCCCCTTTTTCCCTTAAGTTACCTAGAGCATGTTACCCAATTTTTCTTTTAAGAAACAATGCACAGAGTGTCATCTGCCCCTGAACATAGAAATGAAATCACCTTAATATTAGGATATTTGTGGGCAGTGAAAATCTGCTTATCATCTATCCCCATTGAGTCCATCTTGGCCAGACTCATCCCAAAGAGGTACATTTCTGGTGGCAGGCACGACCTGTCTTGCCTACTGAGCAAACCTCTCTTTGGCCCCAGTTACAATGAGTCTACCAGTTGTACCTAGACTACTGTGATCATCTTGACAGCAGAACTTTATCTGCTCAGGACTGGAGTTGTGACACTGCCCAAGGTTCTGGAGCTCCTTGGATCAGACACTAGAACTGGCCCTTACTAGGGCCGAATATCCCAATTTTTCTCAGGCAAACATGGTTCAAAAACCTCTTGGAGATGCTAGAGAAGGCATTAAGAAGGTAGCATAAACAGGTGGTGGAGGAAAGTCCTGCTGATAAAGACCTTGACATCCTGGAGAAGGAGATGTGAGATGTCTCCAGTGTGACCCTAAATAGGCCCCATGATACACATTGGGGTATCCCCTGTATGAGACACAGGCAGAAACTAATTCCTGCTCTTTCATCACCAGCAGCCCAGTTTTGTTGATGAGAAAGAGGTTAAATTTACACAGGGATAGAGCTGTTCCTGGCCTGTAGGAGCTCTCTGCATCTTCCAGAGGTACCTGAAGTCATGACAGTGGCCTTGGCCGAGTTAAGAATGCAGCTAGTGATTTGTGTTTAAAGTTTGAAACACCCCATGGGAATACGCTGGCTTTCCCACACTCTCCATAGTGTGTCTAGACCCACAGCTAGACATATCCTAGTCCAGATGTTTAAAGACCAGACCTTGGAAGCATTAAGGGCCAAGCAGCCCACCGCAAGCAAAGGAGCCTCAAGAAGATTGACAGCTGATTTCTCAGAAAGACCAAGAGGTATTACGACCACATATTGAAAATGAAGTGAAGACTTTTAAGAGTTATCTAATCAATATATCCTTCAAAAACAAAACACTTCTAGATAAACGAAAACTGAGATAAATCAAGACAACAATCCCCTCACAGCCCACTTTCCTGTCTTTGACCAGACTAGATGTGGTATAGGACAGGAGACCCAGCTTAGGAAGATTTGGCTCTGAAACTGATGCTCCCCCCGTCGATCCATCTCTAGTTTATTCCTTCACAGAAGGACGTCAGAAAAGCTGAGAGGAATCACCGTGAGCTCAGGCAGGCTGGACTGCCTCTGCTGACCACTCCTGTAGCAGAGGAGGCACGTTCTTCTCTTCTCAAGGGAACAGCAGGTGGTGGCGGCAGGTGAGGTGGGACAGACACAGGGTTTCACTTGCATGCCCCACCCTTGTGATCCTTTAGGGAAGAGGGAGACACTTAAGCACACCCACTCTTGCTGTAAGTTGTCAGGCATCCGAGCCAATCTACAAGACGATTTCAGTTCACTCCAAAAAGGATGATGCAGTTGAAGTGAAAGAGGCCATGTCTTCCTGTCCAGGCAAATTGCAAAAACCCAGCACTGCAGTGAGCTGGACTGAAGGTCTTTTCTAGAATAAGGCTCATAACTAACGTCCTTTTGGAGGCAGGCAGCTCTCTTGCAGCATTGGACCATCGAGTTCCTCCTGCTCAATGTCTGACTGCTTCTTTTCATTTCATCCGACTGCTCATCTCCACAGAGCACTTTGAAGAAATACCAGGGCAAATCCAACAAAGCACCTCCCTACTAGGAGATCCTTAGTGGAAACTGGCCATTCAACCTACTTGGGTCTCAAAAGAGCACACATGGACAGGGCTGTTCCCCACAACCCCTAGACATGTGAGGATAAGAACGACCAGCTCCTGCTGTAGATCCCAGAGGTACGGCAGTGTTAGCTCCTGGCTCAGGAGCTGTGTATGAGAGAAGCTCGTCACTCAGCAGTGCCACCTGGAGTTGTGGTTTCTCAAGAAGAGGTTTCACATTCCACAGTAAACAGTGCAGCCCACGGTGTTAACACCACACAACATGTGTGAACTTAGCTTTTACCTTTGGACAGAACTCAGTGGAACACCATCCAAAGTAGAACAAAGACCAGCCTGGGATGCAATAACTAGGCCACCTTCCAAGGGCCAGCCAGAGGACTGAGAACGGTGGTGTTGATCAAATCTGATGTCAAGAGAAAACCCTCCTCCTGGGAAATGTCAGTTTTCTCCCTAAAAGATTCCTGTATGCATCATGGTCATCCCTATGAAAAGCAGCCCCTCCACACAAGGTTAGGGTTTTCCCTTTTTCCCTCCACTTCCTTCTTAAATACTGTGGTAGAGATAGCGTATAGTATATTAACTTCAGATGTACAGCTCACTGTACTTGCAGGATTTTTTTCTCGTGAAGAGAACTTCAAGATTTCTCCTGTTAGCAACTCTCAAGTACACTATATAACACTGGTAGAATTACCATGCTGTACAGCATATTCTTTTTGTATAACTGGAAGTTTACACTTTGGGATTTTCTTCAGCCATTTTACTGCCCCTTTGCTCCCTACCTCTGGCAAAACACCCATCTGCCGTCTGTATCTGAGTTTTTAAGTTGTAGATTCCACATGAGTGACATCATACTGTGTCTTTGACTTCAGAGCATAATGCTCTCAAGTTCCGTTTACTTGGCTGCAATGGCAAGATTCCATTTCTCATGCCTTCAATAGTTTTCCTGCATGTGAATGTGCAAACATGCGTTTATTATATCTTTATTCATTCATCTGCCAATGAACACTTTGGATACTTTCATATCTTGGCTATTGTAATAATGCTACAATGAATACAAATAACAACCAGGGCTGGACAACATTTCATATCAAATCCCATGAAACAGGATGTTGTTGGAATCTTCCTTGTTACAGAAGTCTCTTCCTATCTTCTGTTTGTTGATAAAAGGCTGCAGTCTCCTAGGCCTTCCCAGTGTTCCAGAAAGCAGACTCAGTTTTCATTAGAGATGTGAGAATACAGGGGAAAAAATAAAAAGGCAGGCAGCTTATCCTTTAAGGGTAAATATTTACTTTGTGTCAGCCGTAATTTTACACAACAAATTAATCATCTTGTAGGACCCAACACTTTCCTTTCCCCCTTGAATACTCAGTTTCACCTGAATCTATCTCCCAAATTGCAATTCCTAGACCCAAATAAAGCTTTCTGTGTAGCCTTAACATTGATTATTCTTAGACAATATGGTATCAGAAGCCAGAGTGGCTTACCCCTATCTCCGGCATTGCTGCACATACAAGTATGGTGTCCAAGAGGGCCCTTTATCATCTCCTTACAAGACAGTATTAGTTGAATTGCATTATAGTAGTAGTAGGAGCATAGGTTCTTGGGAGTAAGTCCATTTAACATGGGTAAGCCTCCCACATTGGTCATGGTTCTAAGACTTTATTTGGGTGTCTTCTCTTGCTGGCTTTATCTGGAAAGGGAAACCTTCACCTTGGTGGTGAGTTTGGAGAGCTTGGTTTCTAAAAGAACTCCTGATGGGCAGCTGCTATCCAGGACTATGGTTTTTTTTTTTATGTTTAAAACTTACAGGCCCTCCTCTTAATTTGTTGCTTTGGACTAAAATTACCCATGACAACATGAAACTGTTGGCCCAGTTGCAGCTCATTTCTGATTCCTGAGTTTATTTGCATGCTTGATTGCAGAAAAGGATAGAAGATAAGAATGCAAAGCATATTTCAATTGGTATTTTGAGGTCTCCAAGCATCATAGTGAATCCACTATTGCTTCAGACAAACTCAGTTGTATTAAAGGATTTCCAAATTGGAAAAATCCTCCAGGGCTTCTCAGAGTGCTCCCTCCCGGTCTCCCCTGCTCCTTTCCTATTCCTCTCAACATCCACCACCAGGCCCTCTTTGTCACCCACCCCTCTGTACTTCCTACTAGAACACTCACCCACCACAGAAGGCTAACCATACTGCCTTCCTGTAATGACAGCCCCTTTTAAATCCAGGCTCAAAACAGACAGGTGGTATTCTCTTGGACTAAGGCAGAATTACATGCACAGCTAAGGACTTTCCCAACGTGAAAGGATTCCACTGAATTTGCCAGATAATTGACCTCTTCATTGAAGTATCAGTTTGGCTACTCAGATTTCTGTCATTAGACAGAACCTCACACACACAAGCAGATGCATTAGAGGGATGGAAGATGTTGATTGCAAAGATTCTACTGGTGATTTTTCTAGAATGGGCAAAAAGGGATAAGCAGATGTTGGCTAATGATCTCCCCAAATTCTCAGTCTTAATCACTGACAGACATGTTCAATAATGCATCAACAGCCTGATAAAAATGTCTGATTAGAGCCATTCTTAGAAATGCTTTCCAGGAATTGTGTGGAAAACCTGACAGAAAACACTGCCAGCATATCTAACTTCGAGGCAGAATTACAAGATGAATTCCTTTCTAGGCTTTAACTCAGTATTCCCTCCAAATTACCACACTAAGCAATGTCAAAGCTGGGATTCAATGAGGACACAAATGTGTCAAGTCCTCCAAGCAACCTGGGTGGCAGCTCTGCCTGAGATCAGCCTCCCATTGGGAGAGAATGCAGACGCCAATCAATGAGTTCCTGACTTCAGCCCTTCACCACAAAGGGAAGAAAACTCAACACCCTGAGTCTGTGAGCCTGAGGTATGGGAGTTGACTCTGATGATCCTGGCCCGTGATAAATCTGCACATGTAATCAACATCCAGTGGGTCTTGCCTGAGCTCTATGGGTACAAAAGACTTCCTGGGAAGGCAGAAGGTGGAAAAAACCTCACCCAGATGCTCAAGTAGTCTGGCATGAGAAAGAACTTCGAGACTAAATAGGACTGTCAGGCACATGAGGATAAAAGGATCTAGGCTTGGCCAGCAGGGGCTTGGATGGTGAGGGTCACAACCTGCTGCCCCCACCCATCCATGTACACAATTCTGTGGGCAAAAGTCCAAGCAGAGTGTCTTTCGAAGCATTACTTTCAGAGGATCCAGACAGTGTCCAATCCAACCACTCCTGTCAGAGGACGTTCAACTTTAAGGGATCCAATGTTTTCTTCCTTTGTGCACCATTCCTCAAAGACTCTCTATTCTTTATTAGTTCCTGGTAAACAGGAACAAGCAGAGCTGCACACAGTTCTCAGGACTGAGATCATGGAAAAGCACCTGCTTGGATTCCCTTCAGTGACTCTTCAGTGACCTTATACTTAAAGGACTATCCATTTTGTTGAAACTGATGAAATTTAATTCTTTTAATGGCTGAGTAATCATTTTATTGAAGATAAACAAGCACTTCTGCAAATAAAGTACCCTTGTATCACTCAAGACTTGGGTCCCCTGCATCCCTCTTGTCGACTCCAATCCCCAGGTCCCGGTCTCTGAAGACAGTGACACACTCCTATATTAGGTTCTGCCAAGGAATGCAAGCAAGAGGAGGGGTTTAAGGACATGTTGCTCTTAACATCAATTCAACCAGGAGTGTTTTCAGTGGGGAGGGAGCAGAGGCAGGCTCACTGTAGGGTGTGGGAGCCCCAAGAGGTGAAGGAAGTCAGCAGAAACAATTACTCTTCCTATTAAAAAAGAAGTATAGAATGCTTAAAAATCAAATGAAAAATAGACTGTTCTAGAACTTAGAAAACTTAGTGTTCTTCAAACACTAAATGGAAACAATAAACCTTTCAGATTGTATTTCTCCTTAAGTACTAAAGTGTGGTAGAACCACTAGAAATACAATAACTTGACATCATAGTCATGCAGGCGTAGAAACCTAACACTTGAGCAGCCTTTTTATCCCAGTGAAGCGCTGAGTTGTAGATTTCTTCCTAATATGAATTTTACGATCTCATGGTCAAAGCAGATCTAATCATAGCTCTTTAAACAATGTACATGCATCTTACAGATTTTAAACAAATGAGATGAGTAGAACGATCCTTAGAATCCGATGAAAATATTATCAGAGTTGTAAAACACTTGTCAGGTGCAACTGCGAAGTAGAAGGAATACTTCATCTCTGGAGGATAAGAAAAGCCAGCATCACAAGATGTTGGGACTTGAGCTATGGAATCATTGTAGCCTTACTCCACAGGTACTGAGCCCATCCCCCTGTCTCTGAAAGGAGAACCTAGGAGATTTGACTTTCTTCTGGAGTCAGGGGGTGGCAGAGGCTAAGCATGTTCCATGCTGCATGTTCTGTGCCTATTTGTTTTTCAGCACAACCGGGAGGACAGCAACATGACTGGCAAGCTCCTAATTCAACTCATTTTTCAGTCCATGGATTTTCACCAAAGTCTGAGAAGGCTGCTCAGCCTTGGGCACACAGTGCATTTCCCATTTCAGCCAACCCTGACCGGAGTTCCACTGATAGGAGCTGAAACGGGATTGTTGTTTTGGTTCATCTCAATTTTTGTTTATCTAGAAGTATTTTGTTTTTGAATAATGTAGTGGTTAGGTAAATAATTCTTAAAGTCTTCATTTTCAATATGTGGTTGTAATGCCTTCCAGTCTCCAGTTTCTCTGAGATTATCAGCTGTCAATCTTATTGAGGCTCCTTTATATGTGATTTGCCCTTGATGCTTCCAAAGTTTTGTCTTTAAGACATCCAGCCCACTTTCCCATCTTTGACCAGGCTAGAAGTGGTACAGGACAGGAGACTCAGCATGGGAAAACTTGGCCCTTGAATTGATGCTCCCTTCAATTCATATCTAGCTTATTCCTTCACAGAAAAGGATCAGAAAAGCTGAAGGAATAAACATGAGCTCAAGCAGCCTGGACTGGCTCTGCTGACCACTCCTGTAAAATCACATTATTCTCAAGGGAACAAGCAGGTGGTGGCAGCAGGCAAGGTGGGACAGAAACAGCGTGTCACTTGCATGCCCCGCCTGTGATCCTTTAGGTATGTCTTCAATGAGACAGTTTGAGATTGAATGTGGCCCAGTTTGCTGCTCTGAATTTGAGGGAAGAATGAAATTCGGAATGTAAATGAGGAGTCAGTTTCAACCTCAGACATCTTGTTCCTTGCTGAAGAGCAACCTTAACCCCTTGTGACAAAAACTCTGCAGGCTGAATTATCTGCCTCCCTCTGGGGGAATAGAGCACCCCAGAAGCACAGTGATCATGGGACCAAGAAGACCTACTATGCCCACTACTTACTTTCTCAGTGGAAGCATTTCTGGTTCATAGGGGCCTCAGTGACCTTAATTAAGCCCAGCAACATAGTACTATGGTGACAGGAACAGTTTCAGAACCACCTGCTCCATGAGTCTTGGATTGGTCCCCTGCCTTCTCAGAGATGGTGATGTCACCAACCTGAGGCAGTGTCCCTAGCCTGCCTGGAACTACCCTATTTCTGCCAAAAGCATCCATTTAAAAAAATTTTACAGGGGAGACCTAATGGCAAAAACATTCTGCATTCAGTCCTTTGCTTCCTGGGTGTGAATGCATGCTGCTGCCCTGTAAAATATCACTGCCTCCTCAGAGCAGAGCCAAGTGTTGCAGAACCCAAGTCAGGGCCTTGAGGTAGCCGTCAATATTCCCCACACATCATGTCTCAGTGATAATTGCCTGGGGCAGGTTGGAGAGCCAACCTCTCCCAGAGAGGCTGCATGGCAAGAAACATTATGTTGACCACAGTGAGGATTCTAGGATGAGAACCCATAAAGGGAGAGGAATAAGGGTATTAGGTAGACAAGAACAATCATCAGTTAGGTTCTATCCAGTAGGGTCGGTCTCAAGATGAGCATCACACCCCACACACTCAGGATCTTGATCAGAAGTCAAAGAAAAATAGTTTTGCAAAGATTTTCTCCAATACCAGCATAGTGGAATAAGCACCTTCAGAAAGGCAGAGTAAGACTCTCTAAAGATGTTTCTTACATGAAAGCCGTGAGCACAGTGACAAAGTTGTCAGAGTTCATTTTGTCAGTACTCCAGAAGTTAACTAGAGGCTTGCAACAATCCAAAGAGTATTCCACAAAAAAAAAAATATATATATATATAGCCAATCATTACTAACAACAGTGAGCCTTTTGGCATTCTAAGTTGCCTTATTCCAATCTTCTCCCCAGTTCCAGTGTGGCAAAAACCAATACAATATTGTAAAGTGATTAGCCTCCAATAAGTTCAAAAAAAAAAAATCAACCTCAACCATAGTAGCTGCAGAAAAATGTCAGCTTCTCAGCCATTGTAGAGGCAAATTGAGTTTGGATCTTCATAAAAATCCCTTTCCCCTGAAAGCAAGACAATTTGAGCCACTGAGCACTCCCCAGTAAAAGACCTATTCTGGAATTGGCATTAGTTGACCTTACTTAGAGCTGGATCACTGAAAATAGCACTATTCCCAAAGTGCTTATAAAAAAATTGTTTGATCTATCTGGTAATGTTATCTCTATTAACACACAAGAGGCTGATAGGAAAAACTTGCAACGAAAGGAGCTGTTCACAGGGGATCTTTGAAAAGAGGTCCAGCATATTTCTGGGACTTTAGAAGGCCACGTACAAGTGCACGGCTGTGCACACACTAAAAAAAGATCCAAGGAAACCCTCATTTTACTCCTTGCTGACCTGAAAGCTATTCACAGTGAAGAGTAAAAACTAAGTTACAACTGCCAGAGAATTAAAGGTATGCCCCACATATCCAGCCCCTCATCCACAACTGGATGACTTGTTGATCCAAAGCATTTAAGGAGATAGCAGTCTCATTAGGTAATTGAGATAACAGTTCAATGGCTGGACGTATAAAATTAAGACTTTGCGTCATTAGTCAGAAAAGCTGAGAAAACTCCCAGAAAACCAATCCTGGTGGTAAGGGAATATGATCTCCAGAGATGCCCATCATCTCCAGACCTGCCCATCATTTGAAACACCCAAGTGAACAGGCATACAAAAAAGCATTTCCATACACAAGGGAAAGTTCAGCCAGTCACTGTCCCGAGGAAATCCAGATTTGTACTTATGTGTAGCAAAACGAATACAGTATTGTAAAGCAAAACAAACTAAAAAAAATAAAAATAAAAAGAAAAAATCTTAAATGAGCTATTTCAAATACCTTCTAAGAGGTAAAAGAAATCATGTGAAAAGAACAAATATGAGAACATCAAGTAGACAACATAGAAATTTTTAATGAGCCATATATAAATTCTGGAGTTGAAAAGTACAACCAATTCACTTGAGGGACTCGCTGACAGGTATAAGCTGGTGAAAGAATGATCAGAAAACTTGGAAGATGGGCTGAATGAGGTTATAGTCTGGGAAAGTAAGAAATTAACACAGCTTCAGGCACCTATTAAACATACCATTAATAGCTTATACATAGCTGACTCATTGGAAAAGACTGATGCTGGGAGGGATTGGGGCAGGGAGGAGAAGGGGATGACAGAAGATGAGATGGCTGGATGGTGTCACTGACTCCATGGGCGTGGGTCTGGGTGAACTCCGAGTTGGTGATGGACAGGGAGGCCTGGCATGCTGTGATTCATAAGGTCGCCAAGAGTTGGACACGACTGAGCAACTGAACTAAGGGTAATCCGAGGAGAGGATATTTGAAGAAATGGCTCTCAGCTTCCCAAGTGGAAAAAGCATTTGTCACAACTGAAGTTCCCATAATCAAGAAGTTCAATCAACTCCAAAATTGGATTCATAGTACAACTGTTCAAAGACAGAGCCTTGAAAACAGCAAGTGAGGAGCAGTGCTTCAATTACAAGGGAACTCCCATAAGACTAGTGCCCTATATCTCAGACCATAGATACAAGGAGGCATTAGACCTACAGATCCAAAATGCTAAGACTTTCAAGAATTATGCAATGAAACCTCTTTCATAAATGAATTAATACATTTCCAGATAACAACATAACTGAGGTGGCAATCCCTTGTCCCCATCCTTGGCTGGACCAGCCACGGCACAAGACAGGACAGAATTCAAGACCCCACATTTTCTCCACAATGGCTTCTCACTCCCAGCATGGGATAACTTGGCCCTTGAATTGAAGGCTGTTACAATCTCTTGGTTTATTCCTTCAGAGCAAGGAATGCCAGGGAAACTGAGAACAAAAAGCATGAGCTTGAGCAGGTTGGATGGGCTCTACTGACCACTCCTACAGGAGAGGAGGCATGTTTTTCTCCTCTCAGTGGAGGAACAAGTGGTGGTCAAGGAGGTAGGGTCCCCCTTTGGTAAGATGGAACCACTTCAACATACTGGCACTTGCTTGAAGTTGTCAAGCATCTGCACCTGGGTTAATATTCAAGACGGGATGGGATTTCAGTTCACTCAAGTAGACTATCACCTGTTCTGTATGCAACTGAAGGGGAAAATGATGGTATCTTTTCCTGTCCAGACTTATGGCAAAGTGGTATTGCAGTGAACAAGATGGAGGGTCATTTCCAGAAAAGACTTGTAGCTAAACAGTCCTTTCGGAACCAGCTCCTCTCTTGTGGGGTGGGACCACCACTTCCTGCTGGCTCGATGTCTGACTGCTTCATGGAATTGGACTGCTCACCACCACAGAGCAGGCTCAAGACAGGAAATAAGAGCCAACCCAACCAAGCAAATCTGTGTTTGGAACTCCTCAGTGGAAACTGGCCATTCAAAATACGTGGGCCTCGGAGGAGCACACATGTGCAGGGTTGCTCCCCTCACCCCCTAGATGTTAGGACGAGAGCAGCCAGCTCCTAGCTCTAGACCCCTGAGGCTGGGCACTGCTTGCTCTCTGGCACAGAAGCTGTCTACGGGAGAAGCTTGTCACTCGGCACTACCACGTGGAGTTGTGGTTCCTCCTCAAGGACTCGTTTCTCCAGGAAGGACTGGTTTCACATTCCAGAGTAAGTACTACAGTGGCCCATTGTGTTGACACCACTCAACGTTGGTGGTGAACTTGCTTTTACCTTTGGGCAAGGCAAAACAGTGATAGACATTCCAAAGCAGAGTGAAGACCACTCTGGGATGCAGAAACTAGGCCACCGACCAAGGGTCAGCCAGAGGACTTGAAAAGGTGGAGGTGACCATATCTGACTTCAAGAGAAAACCCTCATCCTGGTAAGTAGGTTCTCCTATTATCCACAGGAAATTCACATACTGTGGGTAACCTCATCCTTGAAAAGCAGCCCTCCTGTGGTCAAGGTTTTGCCTTTCTCCCGTTTTTACTTCCTGTGTCGTGTGGTATTACTAACACATGTTATACTAGTTTCAGATATGCAGCCTGACTGAGTACATGTTGGGAAATGATCCCTATGATCCATCTAGTTGGAAATGGCAACCCACTCCAGTGTTCTTGCCTGGAGAATCCCAGGGACGGGGGAGCCTGGTGGGCTGCCGTCTATGGGGTCGCACAGAGTTGGACATGACTGAAGTGACCTAGCATCAGCATTCTAGGTGATGAGGGTGGGCCTGATCCTATCAGGTGAAAGGCTTTGAGAGCAAAGCAGAGGCTTTCCTGATGAAAAGCTACTTTTAGGCAAGAATTGAGGTTGCAGTCCAAGACTTCCAGACTGTACTTCCTAATTGGCTGCCCTATGGTGGATTTCTGCTTCAACAGGTCACCCCCACAATCACAACACCTTGCAATCAATCTCCTGGAGGTTGTTTTTCTAGAGAAACTATCCTAACTTAACCCCTGCAAGTTGTGAAGTGTTTAGATGATTTTGGCTCTGACACTGGGAAAGATTGAAGGCAGGAGGAGCAGGGGGCAACAGTGGATTAGATGATTGGATGGCATCATTGACTCAATGGACATGAGTTTGAGCAAACTCTAGGAGATAATGGACAGGAAAGCCTGGCCTGGTGCAGTCCATGGGGTCACAAAGAGTCAAACACAACTGAATGAATGAACACAGAAAAGCACATAGTTCAGATACAGCTCAGCCCCACAGGTCACCTGCAGAGACTGAAGCCACTACAGACATCAATGGGACTCTAATTTCTCACTCAGCATCCACCCAGATGAACTACATATGAATCCAGAGTGTCCAACACATATGTAAAGGTCATTCAAATTCAGACCCGAGTAGCAAGAAGCTACACTGGGGTGTAAGCAGTAAAGATATACAATATTTAGCTTTAAAGTTTGATGGCAACAATCAAGTGGTGAAAAGTATTCCTCAAACTAAGACGACATAAGCAAAGGTCAAGCTGTAGGAGCTAAACTAGGAAATCCGTCCAAGGAGGGAGAGAGTTGGAACCATCCTATCCTTTCTCTGAAGTTTTCTCCCACCTTTGAGTTCATGAGAAAAATGCTTCAATATCCAGCTCTCCACCTATGAAGGCTCCGTGAAAGAGGGACAAGATGCCCTCCTGTGTTCCTGGAGGGACCTACTTCATTGACTCAACCAGGAGATATTTTGCTCCCCAAGGAAAAACATAACTGTGTCTGGAGACATTTGCCACAAAAAATGCTGTTCAACATTCTATAATGCACAGGGAAACCCCCATGATGAATCATCCAGCCAGAAAGATTCATACGCATGAGGTTAGCAAGTCCTGACCTAGTTGGTTGCTTTGAGACAAAGTCTCAATGTGCAGACTTCAGATGCTGCAGAGCATGCAGGTAAAACCTTCTAGAGTCCTAAGACTCTACACTGCAGAAGCACACAGAGAAGGTTCCACCCTTGGCTGGTGAAAGCTTGTTCTTCAGTGATGAGCCACTTTCCCCGTATATCTTCAAAAGTTTCCTGAAAATCCCTCCCCCCTGTTGTGCACTCTTGCCCCAAGGGCTTGTCCAAAGTCAGTTAAGGGAAAAAGACTGGCACATTGCTCTGTTTCCCCCTGGGGACATTGAAGACAGTTGCCATTGTGTTACATCCTGAAAGCTATGACTGGACGCCAACCTGTCCTTTGCACTGGAGGCCAGATCTGGGGTGTTGGATGCAGGATTCAAATCCTCAGGACTCTGTTCTGCTCAGGTGCCCTTTGCTGAACTTTGTCTTTACTTTCTGTAGTCTTTCCACACAGCAGCAGACCAACAGACAAGAGTGCCACAGGTTTGACCCTAAAGAACAAGCTTCAGTAGACCCAGGCATCTGGAAAATCAATATCTTAGCCTCCATGGCAATTGGCAGCTAAGATAGTTCTCTATTTGTACAAGATGAATGTTCAGAACAGCCACTATGGAGAACAGTGTGGAGATTCCTTTAAAAATTGCAAATAGAACTGCCTTATGATCCAGCGATCCCACTGCTGGGCATACACACCGAGGAAACCAGAATTGAAAGAGACACGTGTACCCCAATGTTCATTGCGGCACTGTTTATAATAGACAGGACATGGAAGCAACCTAGAAGTCCATCAGCAGATGAATGGATAAGAAAGCTGTGGTACATATACACAATGGAGTATTACTCAGCTATTAAAAAGAATACATTTGAATCAGTTCTAATGAGGTGGATGACACTGGAGCCGGTTATACAGAGTGAAGTAAGCCAGAAAGAAAAACACCAATACAGTATACTTATACATATATATGGAATTTAGAATGATGGTAATGATAAACCTGTACACAAGACAGCAAAA
>SJXQ01007395.1:583816-624549 GCA_006408695.1 Aepyceros melampus | reverse complement strand
GTGATGGACAGGGAGGCCTGGCGTGCTGCAATTCATGGGGTCGCAAAGAGTCAGACACAACTGAGTGACTGAACCGAACCAAACCATACAACTATGCTTATTTCACATGCTATAAGGTTATGCTCAAAATCCTTCAAGTTAGGCTTCAACAGTTAGGCATAAACTGAGAAATTCCAGATGTACAAGCTAGATTTCAAAGAGACAGAGGAACCAGAGATCAAACTGCCAACATTTACTGGCTCACAGAGAAAGCAAAAGAATTCCAGAAAAACATCTACTTCTGCTTCACTGACTATGCTAAAACCTTTGACTGGGTGGATCTCAACAAACTGCGGAAAATTCTTAAAGAGATGAGAATACCAGACCATCTTACCTGTCTCCTGAGAAATCTGTATGCAGGTCAAGAAGCAACAGTTACAACCAGACACGGAACAAAAGACTGGTTCAAAATTAGGATAGGAGTAAGACATGGCTGTATATGGACAACCTACTTATTTAACTTACATGCAGAGTACATCAAGTAAAATGCTGGGCTGGATGAATCACAAGCTGGAATCGAGATTGCTGGGAGAAGTATCAATAACCTCAGATATGTAGACAATACCACTCTAAGGGCAAACAGTGAAAAGGAACTAAAGAGCCTCTAGGTGAGAGTGAAAGAAAAGAGTAAAAAAGCTGGCTTAAAACTCAACATTCAAAAAACAAAGATCATGGCATCCAGTCCCATCACTGCATGACAAACAGATGGGGAAACAATGGAAACAGTGACAAAGTTTATTTTCTTGGGCTCCAAACAAAATCACTATGAATGGTGACTGCAGCCATGAAATTAAGACGCTTGCTCCTTGGAAAAAAAGCTATGACAAACCTACACAGCATACTAAAAAACAAAGACATCACTTTGCCAACAAAGGTCTGTACAGGCAAAGCTATGGTTTTTCCAGTCACGTATGGATGTGAGTTGGACCATAAAGAAGGCTGAGTGCTGAAGAACTGATTCCTTCCAATTGTGGTGCTGGAGAGACTCTTGAGAGTCCCTTGGGCTGACTGCAAGATTAAACCAGTCAATTCTAAAAGAAATCAACCCTGAATATTCATTGGAAGGACTGATGATGAAACTGAAGCTCCAACAGTTTGGCCACTTGATGTGAACAGCTGACTCACTGGAAAAGCCCCTGATGCTGGGAAAAGATTGAAGGCAAAAGGAGAAGAGGGTGGCAGAGGATGAGTTGGTTAGATACCATCACTGACTCAATGGACATAAATCTGAGCAAACTTCAGGAGATGGTGAAGGACAGGGAAGCCAGGCATGCTACAGTCCATGGGGCTGCAAAGAGTTGGACACCACTCAGCAACGGAACAGCAAAACAAGAGTTCCAAAGTACATGAAGCTAAAACTACTAAAACTGAAAGAAGTAAAGAAATTCACCATTTTTCTTGGGGACTGTAACACTACTCTTGATAATACATAAAACAAGTAGACAGAAAAGCAGCAAAGATACAGAAGATCTAAACATCAGCCCTCTGAATCTAATTGAAAATTATACTCAACAACATATGTACAAATCTTTCAAGTACAACAAAACAGACCGTATACTGGACCATAAAACAAACCTTAATAAATATAAAATAACTGAAATCACATAGCATATGTTCTCTGACCATGAAAGAATTAAACTAGAAATCAGAACAGAAAGGTAACTGGAAAATCTCTAAATATTTGAAAATTAAACACCACAATTCTAAATAATTCATGCACCAAAGGGTCTTCTCAAAAGAAACTAGAAAATATTTTGAACTGAATGAATATGAAAACACAACAAATGAAAATTTGCTGGATGAAGCTAAAGCACTGCTTGGAAGGAAATTTACAGCATTAAAATGCTATTACAAGATGTATGAAAAGAAGATCTCAAATCAATAATGTACGCTTTCCTGGTGGCTCAGACGGTAAAGCATCTGCCTGCAGTGTGGGAGACCCAAGTTCAATCCCTGGGTTGGGAAGACCCCCCTGGAGAAGGAAATGGCAATCCACTCCAGTACTTTGCCTGGAAAATTCCGTGGACTGAGGAGCCCGGTAGGCTACAGTCCATGGGGTCGCAGAGAGTCAGACATGACTAAGCGACTTCACTTCACATCACGCTTCCACCCTAAGAAACTAGAAAAAGAAGAACATACTAAACCCAAAGAAACAGAACAACTTAATAATGATCAGAAATCAATGGAACTGAAACAAAATATAAATGAATGTGGGAGACTTGGGTTCAATCCCTGTGTCAGGAAGATCCTCTTGGAGGAGGAAATGGAAACCCACTCTAGTATCCTTGCCTAGAGAATCCCATGGACAGAGAAGTCTGGCGGGCTAAAGTCCATGAGGTCGCAAAGAGTCAGATACAACTGAGCGACTAACACTTGCTTACTTACTCTGAAACCAAAGGATGTTTTTTGAAATGATCAAGAAAATTGCCCTCTCTTAAGCAAGAATGACCAAGAAGACAACTTGTTCATGTCTTATTGTTCAGTGGAAGGTAGAACTTTTGAGGATGAAACTGAACTATCTGGCTGATGCAAATTCCAAACAATGTGCACAAGCAGCAGTATAGCTTCCCTTGAATGCTAATACTAAAATGCAAGTAGAGAAATAAAGATAGAATTGTTTTCTTGTCAAGTGGTAAACATAAATTTAAATATTAAGTTAAAAAACTCTCTGCCTATATATACTGGAAAAAATGAGAAAGCACTATGTTCAGAACAGAACACTAAGGTTGTGGCCAAGGACCCCTTGATAAAGAGATTAGTATGGTTGTGAAATTAGACTTAGACACCCAAGCAGGAAACAGCCAATCTGAACTGGAAGAAGAAGAAAGATTGTCAGTTTTCTTAGAAGACTTTTACATGGTGGGACCACAAACCTATTCAGTTGGGAACTTGGGATAGTCTTCAAGACATGAGAACAAGGACCCCAAAGGTGACTCTGAAATCACGAAGGCTGCCTCCCCAGTTTCCAAAGAGGAGGCTATTACCTGGGTTTCAACAGGCCTGACAAGGACTCTCAGCCCAAAGCCAGGGGGCCAGGCCAGTAGAACCACTAGTATATATGAGGTTTCATACACTAAATTATTATTTAATAATAAATGCTTTGCCACTGATTAAGTTAATATTTAATTAAATGTTAAATATTTAATATTTAAATGGGAAATTTTTAAAAATATTCTTTTTTCTTTCTGGCCACATTGTACAGTATGTGGGATCTTAGTTCCCAACCAGGAATTGAAGCCATGCCTTCAGCATTGGAAGCATGGAATCTTAACCATTGGACCACCAGGAAGTTCTAGACAAAATATCTGAACAGATACTTCACCAAAGAAGACATGTAGAGAGCATATAAGCATATGAAAAGATCTTCAATATCATTAGTTATTACACAAATGCAAATTAAACCCACAAAACACTATCACTACACAGCTATTAAATGGCTTAAAAAGAGAAATGAGGTAAGGAAGAAAGAAGGAAGAAAGAAAGGGAAAAAGGGAGAAAGGAAAGCAAGTGAAAACAGAGAAGGAAACATAAAAACTGACAATAATAGGTGTGAATGAGGCTGCAGAGCAGCTTGAATCCATACACTGCTTGTTGGAATGCAAAACAGCACAGCCACTATGGAAAACAGTCTGGCAGCTTCTTACAGAATTAAACATAACTTACGTAGGACACAGCTACCTCACTGAGTCAGACTCAAAAGGCTACATGTGACATTCTGGAAAAGGCAAAACTAATGTGAACAAAGACTAGATCAGTGGCTTCCACAAGTTAACGGTGGTAAGAAAGTACAACTACAAAGCAAGAAGGAAAATTTTTTTTCTTGAGCAGGTGAAGAAAGTGTTTTGTACCAACACTGTGGTGTTACATCAGTGTGATTACATCACTCCAAGTATGTGTCAAATCTCGTTTATACCCCAAACGAGAATTCTACTGTACGTAAACTAAAATAAATATACAGCAAACATTCGTTGGTTGGCCTTAACTGTAACTATTTTTACTCATATATGGTATTGTATCATCACTCAATATACATTCATCAAGTTTTATAGTCTTCTAAATGCTAACATCTTTGTAACACTGCATTTCAAGCCATCTCTAGTGTGGAAACAGAAACTGAACATCTCAGTCTAATGAAAGCAGTTTGGGCCTTATGAACTCCCTAAAAGGTGCACTTTAGGAACGTTGTTGTTGTTGTTACTGTTGTTCAGTTGCTAAGTCATGTCTGACTCTTTGCGATCCCATAGACTGTAGCCCACCAGGCTCCTCTGGATTCTTTGCCACTGAGCCACCAGGGAAGCCCCCTTTAGAGAACTGCTTATCTAAATGTGGGAATAACATCAAGCCAAACACCTAAAAATAAGTTCTTCCCAACCTACTTTTATAAATTCATTCAGTTCAGTTCAGTCACTCAGTTAAAATATTTAATATTTAAATGGGAAATTTTTAAAAATATTCTTTTTTCTTTCTGGCCACATTGTACAGTATGTGGGATCTTAGTTCCCAACCAGGAATTGAAGCCATGCCTTCAGCATTGGAAGCATGGAATCTTAACCATTGGACCACCAGGAAGTTCTAGACAAAATATCTGAACAGATACTTCACCAAAGAAGACATGTAGAGAGCATATAAGCATATGAAAAGATCTTCAATATCATTAGTTATTACACAAATGCAAATTAAACCCACAAAACACTATCACTACACAGCTATTAAATGGCTTAAAAAGAGAAATGAGGTAAGGAAGAAAGAAGGAAGAAAGAAAGGGAAAAAGGGAGAAAGGAAAGCAAGTGAAAACAGAGAAGGAAACATAAAAACTGACAATAATAGGTGTGAATGAGGCTGCAGAGCAGCTTGAATCCATACACTGCTTGTTGGAATGCAAAACAGCACAGCCACTATGGAAAACAGTCTGGCAGCTTCTTACAGAATTAAACATAACTTACGTAGGACACAGCTACCTCACTGAGTCAGACTCAAAAGGCTACATGTGACATTCTGGAAAAGGCAAAACTAATGTGAACAAAGACTAGATCAGTGGCTTCCACAAGTTAACGGTGGTAAGAAAGTACAACTACAAAGCAAGAAGGAAAATTTTTTTTCTTGAGCAGGTGAAGAAAGTGTTTTGTACCAACACTGTGGTGTTACATCAGTGTGATTACATCACTCCAAGTATGTGTCAAATCTCGTTTATACCCCAAACGAGAATTCTACTGTACGTAAACTAAAATAAATATACAGCAAACATTCGTTGGTTGGCCTTAACTGTAACTATTTTTACTCATATATGGTATTGTATCATCACTCAATATACATTCATCAAGTTTTATAGATCTTCTAAATGCTAACATCTTTGTAACACTGCATTTCAAGCCATCTCTAGTGTGGAAACAGAAACTGAACATCTCAGTCTAATGAAAGCAGTTTGGGCCTTATGAACTCCCTAAAAGGTGCACTTTAGGAACGTTGTTGTTGTTGTTACTGTTGTTCAGTTGCTAAGTCATGTCTGACTCTTTGCGATCCCATAGACTGTAGCCCACCAGGCTCCTCTGGATTCTTTGCCACTGAGCCACCAGGGAAGCCCCCTTTAGAGAACTGCTTATCTAAATGTGGGAATAACATCAAGCCAAACACCTAAAAATAAGTTCTTCCCAACCTACTTTTATAAATTCATTCAGTTCAGTTCAGTCACTCAGTTGTGTCCGACTCTTTGCAACCCCATGAATCGCAGCACGCCAGGCCTTCCTGTCCATCACCAACTCCCAGAGTTCACTCAGACTCATGTCCATCAAGTCGGTGATGCCATCCAGCCATCTCATCCTCTGTCGTCCCCTTCTCCTCCTGCCCCTAATCCCTCCCAGCATCAGTCTTTCCCAGTGAGTCAATTCTTTGCATGAGGTGTCCAGAGTATTGGAGTTTCAGCTTTAGCATCATTCCTTCCAAAGAAATCCCAGGGCTGATCTCCTTCAGAATGGACTGGCTGGATCTGCTTGCAGTCCAAGGGACTCTCAAGAGTCTTCTTCAACACCACAGTTCAAAAGCATCAATTCTTTGGCATTCAGCTTTCTTTACAGTCCAGCTCTCACATCCATACATATTAATGACATTAAGTCATGTTAACAATCATCTTCATATTGTGCAGGATATGTACACAGTGAGAAAGAGTAATGTTTGCTACATATGTTTGAGTGCTCAGTCACTTCAGTCATATCTGATCTTTGCAACCTCATGGACTATGGCCCGCCAGGCTCCTCTGTCCATGAGATTCTACAGGCAAGAATACTGGAGTGGGTTGCCGTGCCCTCCTCCAGGGAGTCTTCTGGACCCAGGGACTGAACCCATGTCTCTTTCGTCTCCAGCACAGGCAGCTGGATTCTTTATTACTAGCGCCACCTGGGAAGCTTCTTGCTATGTATATAGATCATAATAAATATGACCATTTGGGGGAAGCCAGTTATTATATTGCAAGGAAAAAGTAAAGAACCAGCTAGTGATTCAAAAGGGAACTCTTCCATGCTAATACAAATGCAATTTTAGAAATCTACTGTACTTTAGTACATAACTTGACAACTTCCTGTTTCTGATAAAAATCAGCAGAGTGACAATACCCAAGTGACTAGATCCGGAAGTTAGGTTGGGCTACAGATCTCTCAGTAAACAATGAAGAAGGGGAAATCCCCAAATAACTAACTTCAATGTGTTCATCCTGAAAGACTCCCAGTATGTCTAGGGGGATTACCGGGATGATACCCTTTTCCCAACAGACTAAAACCTGAGAACATGTATACTCAGAGTAACCATCACCACGTGGAACCTGGCAATGAAGCTGAGAGGCAAATAAAGATTAGATTTCATTTTTTTAGCCTCTAAACTTAATTCTTCTTCTGTCTAGAATCTATCTCTGAAATTCTCATTTCACAAGCGAAAAAGTACCTTTCTGTTAAAAACAAACTAAAAGGGTCGCATACAAGACGACAGGCATCCGAACTGACTGGGAAAAAAAAGTATTAAATTTAAAAGAGAAAAGAGTAGTATAAGAAGACTTCAGATGGAAGAAAAATGAAAAAACAAGATTATAAAAAGCTAGACGAGGATTAAGGAAACTCAAACATTAGCAAGTATAGATACTTTCAGATTGAGCAATTTGGTGTGTATGTGTGCCTGTACATGTACATATAAACACTCTGCAATAGGTTAATGAAAGCTAACACTGAACACTATGTGGTGCTTATAAAAAACCAAATCACTGGTTTTACCAAGCTTTCACTTGTAAAAGTTTACCAGGTTTTGTTTTTTTTTTTTTTTTAAGGTCCTACTGTGTGTCGAGCACAGTGTCAGTGAACCAGCTTACAAAACTAAAGCTGTCCTGGAAGAGCTTACAGACTAGTGGGAAAAGTTTTACTTCTTGTTACTATTATTTTAGCTATAATGCTGACTTACCTGAAACACATTTCACTTCCAATCAGAATCACAAACTATGCCAACTGCATGCATAAATTAGGTCCAGTGTGTTGCTACCATTTATACATTTATCTGGGCTTCCATGGTAACTTAGCCTCTCTTTTCACTTTATAAACTCTGAGCTGCCAGAACACACCTATTTTAAATGTAATATAAAAACATATGGCCTGCCTTGAATTCCAAAGGCCTAAAAAACAAAAAATATAATGGTCCTAAGAAGGCAAGCTTGGTATCAGGTTAAAACAGGACAGATCCAGAACAGCAGCGTAACAAGTTCTAAGACAGAGGTTGTACATTCTGGCTTCATTCTCCTCACACAGGGTAATGTGAAAAAGGAAACTACTAATAATTAATTGGAGGAGAGCTTTTCTACTCCATCCTGGAGGTGCTGGTAAATACAAACTATCTGCCTGAGATATGGAAGGAGGCATTTTACTCAGCCTTGTCTGCCTCTAAACCTAACTGCTGGGGGAAAGGACTCTCAAAAAGAAACATGTTCTTTTTCCAAGAAGAATAGAGCTGAACTAGGTGATCTACCCTCAAAAAAACAAAGGAGTCAGAAAGAGACCAGTTTTACTTGACTACGACAGTAAAACACCTGATTTATGTCTTTTTTACAATTATCTCTAAACTTCCTCCACATTGGTATGTATGCTGTAACGTAGAAGAAATGAGGACTGTCTATAGATTCTCTAACTCTTCAGCCAAGCTTGAGAGAATCCCAGGCGGTTGTGTAGGTGAACACAACTTTAGAAGCACAAAGGAAAATCTACACTCTCTGATTCAAGGGAAAAAGAACAGGAAACAGTCCAAGCCTGACAACAGTACGCCCTACACTGCTCTCAGAGTGTAGCAATGTTCCACAAGTGCTCACAAACTTAGATAACTGCACACCGAGGGCTAGGTCTTAAGGGACAATTCTCTTCTACCATCACCCCACCTAGCTTCCTCAGGCTATCCCTACTGTGTTGGGCTGGGAGGTACCTCTTAGTCTTATTTGACATTTTAAATCACATTCATATATTACACTGACAAATAAGGATCTTGCAAGTGCAAGGTCTGCACCTAAGAATGAGTACTTCCTTCAATTCTGTATCCTAGGCAACTTAGTTGCTTGTCTCACGGTAGTTAGAGTCCTGCTTGACTGCCCCATGAATAAAACATGCTTATGATGCATTCAGTTTCCTTTTTAACCTCACACTTGTGTTCTAAACATTGCTCAGTCATTAGCTATGACATCAACCTCCAGGAAACTCTATTTCCTTATCTGTAAAATAAGGGAATTGAATAATTTTATGGCCTAAACAAGGCCATATTTATCTTGTGTTTTTAAATTTGTTTTCATTATATTAACCAACTCACTATTCCACTCCTTATTCTTTAGTATACTCTAATTATTGTACATCTTAAAAGTGTCACTTGAAGTTGTACATTATTTCCAAAAGAATACAGAACACACAGCACAGGGGAATGTACAGTATAAATAAGGTTTAGATTGCATCATCACTTTTACCATATTTATGGTATAATTTACCAACCATATTCTCCTGACATCACCAAACTTGTGGTCACCTGAAATTCCAGCCTATTTAACATGCAACTAATCATAACATTTGAGCATCTTTCACATTAACTGCTGTACTTAATTCTACTTTCCCCTCAAGGCCTCCATGTGTAATTTTCATTCAAAAATAAGATTTAGGACTTCACTTAGAGGTCACCTCACATTTGCCAGAATGGCTATTATCAAAAGGACAAATAAGTACTGGTGAAGATGTGGAGAAAATGGAAGCCTTATGCACTTGGTGGAAATGTAAATTGGTACAGCCACTACAGAAAACAGCATCAAGGTTCCTCAAAAACCTACAAATAGAACTACTGTATGACCCAGCTTTTTGACTACTGGGCATTTACCTGAAGTAAATCAAAACACTAACCTAGAAAGATATATGCATCTCCATGTTGCCTGCAGCATTACTTACAAGAGCCAAGATATGGAAACAATCTAAGCGACCAACAGGTGAGTGGATAAAGAAGATGTGGGATATATGTATGTGAACACACACAAGAATATGACTCAGCCATATAAAAGATGCCATCTTGCATCTGCAACAGCATGGATGGACCTAAGAGGGCACGATGCTAAGGGAAGTAAGCCAGACAGAGAAAGACAAATACTGAATCATTTCACTCATATGCAGACTCTAGAAAACAAATGAACCAACATAACAACAGAAAGGTACAGAAAGCAAACAGGTGGTTGCCAGAGGGGACGGGTGGGGGAACAGGAGAAGTAAGTGAGGGAGATTAAGAGGTATAAACTCTCAGTTACAAATTAAATGAGTCACAGATATGAAATATACAGTATGGGAAATATGCCAATAATTAATGTAATACCTTGGTATGGTGGCAGATGACTTATCACGATCATTTTGAAATATACATATACAAAAATATGAATCACTATGCTGTATATCAGAGACATATAGTGTTGCATCAATTATACGTCAAAACCAAACAAACTCAGAAAAAGAGACCAGTTTTGTGGCTACCACAGGCGTTGGGGGAGAGGGAACGGATGAAGGCAGTCAAAAGGTACAAACTTTCAGTTACAAGATAAATAAATACTAGGGACATAACGTAAAACATGATAAAGATAATTAACACTGCTGCAAGTTACAGATGAACATTGTTAAGAGAGTAAATCTAAGAGCTCTCATCACAAGGAAAATTTTTTTTCTATTTTTTAATGTTGCATCTATATGAGATGATGGATATTCACTAAACCTACTGCTAATCATTTAATACCGCTAATCATCTCATGATACATGTAAGTCAAATCACTATGTTGTATACCTTAAATTTACACAGCACTCGATTTCAATTCTCTCTCAATAAAACCAGGAGGAAAGTTTAAGATGGGAAATTTTGTATTATGTGTATTTTACTACAATATTAAAAAATTGGGGGAAAGGTATATATTGGGTTGGCCAGAAAATTCATTCAGGTTTTTCTGTAAAATGTTGTGGAAAAACCAAACAAACCTTCTGGTCAACCCAATAGATTTAAACTTCCTAGGTCCATGTTTCCCTTTTTAATCGTTTTCTGTTCAATTATTAAATTGTAAATGACCTAGTCTCCATGCTACAGCCACAGTAATCTGAGCTTTAAAGTCTCCTACTCAAAATCCTTCGATGGTTCCTCCTAGCCCTCAGAATAAAACCACCTTCATATAAACCTATCTTTCCATATTCTCACCTATGCTTCATCATAAAGATCGATGTTCTGCTTCCCCAATTTGGCATCCTTTAAAGATGTTTGTCTCTGCATTGCTCCTTCTTTGGAACCTAAATTCAAGAGTCATTTCTCTTATCATTAGATAAGGCTGATTTAGGTGCCTCTCCACTGTGTTCCCAGGTGGCACAGTGGGAATCTGCCTGCCAATGCAGGACACAGGTTCAATCCTTGGGTTGGGAAGATTCCCTGGAGCAGGAAATGGCAACCCACTCCAGTATTCTTGTCTGGAAAATGTCATGGACAGAGAGGCCTAGTGGGCTATAGTCTGATAGCTCACAGTGAACGGTGTCAGATTCGTGATTCCGAAGATTTAACTTCGGGACCAGGGCTTGATCACTCTGCTTTTGTATAGCAGAGTTTTATTAAACTATAAATAGGGACAGAGAAAGCTTCTGACATAAGACATCAGAAGGGGGATGGAAAGTGCCACCTCTTGCTAGTTTTAGCAAGCTGTTTCATGTCTGTTAGAAAGCTATTCATCAGATAAGAGAGACACCTCAAGGCTGACAAGAGTTTCACCAGGCCACTCTCCCACAATATGCATTTTTGAGATAGGATGGCATGAGGTTATCATCCCCCAGCCATAAAACAATTGATATGAATACTGGTTTGTTGAGCTATTATTAGCCCAAGGCTTGAGAAAAGAAAAAGCCAGTCTTAGGTGGAACCATTTTGAAGAAAGGCAAATTCCAAAGCAAATACATAGTTTCATTAACATAGCTCAAGAAAAACATTTCCATAGAGAACCTCCTTTTAATTTTGTATGGAGAAGGAAAAAAGAAATCTGACACTTGGAGTTTGTTTCCTCCTGCCGCTTAAGGGAGAGATAAAAAATGTCTGACGCTTGCAGCCTATTTTCTCCGTTTGGAGACCCCTGGGCCTTGCTGCCTGATACCCTCCGAAGTCCATGGGGGTTGCAAAAAGATGGACACGACTGAGCATGCACAACAGGCAGGCCACTGTGCTCTTGCACCACTTTTTATTTATTAAGGCACTGAGTGTCCTGTCACGGAAACAGGCTGCTTAAATAGTATCTCCCCACCCAGTAAGTTTTTAGATAAACTACACGAAGTCTCATTTCACTTTGTATTCTTGGCACCGTAACAGAATTAACATGTGTATGATAATTAAATTTACAGAATCAGCATCATAACTTGAAGCTTCCTTCATATGGTATTCCATTCCTCAATACAAGTGCCCTTCTTCAGTCACCAAACTCCTGAATATCCTTTATGATCTCATTTATGGTTTTTTTTTTTCATTATTTCCCCATACATCTCTGAGCAGAGTTAGTCAATCCCTTCACTATGCATCTACCTAACAGTGTTCTCTTTATATACTTATCCCACTGAATCGGAAATCCTCTTGTACACAGATGTTACAATTTCCGTACCTCCATATGGCAGGAACCATTAGTTGTCTGCCTTTTTATTTGTTTTCTTCCTAAATAACAGAACTCCCCAACTGAGCTCAGCACATGGCAACCACAATAAAAAAATATAATGTAAATTTGGAGTTAGCTGTGACCATGTAAATTTTACTCTCAAGTAGCAGGCAGTTGTAGTGTGCCTCCCATAACAAGTAAGGCAACACAACCCTATGTCTGGTTTTACTCAGTATCCTTAGCTCTGGTCTTCAGTGTCAAGTGTGACTCTCAGCCTCTATGATCTTACAGGACGTGAATTCAGGACCACCTCAACTATTTCCGTATCTAAATCCTGGCACAGCCAAGGCTTCAATCCCACTTTGCAAGTCTTACTTCTAATTTACTACTTAGTCCCATATATAAACTTATCTAATTTTTACAAACAAGGCTTTACCTTTTAAAATTCTATTTTATCTATCATTGGTTTTATACACCAGGCATATATTACTCATTCTAAAAACTTAATCCAACCAATTATTAAAACTATATGGGTCCCTGCAGATACTGGTAAAAAAATGTTAGTATGGTAAAGCTATATAGGATATGCATGTACTTATTTTGTTATTAAAAAGAAACACATGCTAAATACAAAAATCTTATCAACTTTCTTTCCTCCCTATTCCCTCCCTTCCCTTTTTTTGCAGTTTTGAAGGACAAAAGCTTCCAAATCTACTTTCAGAAATACCACCACTACTGAGATAAAAACAGTATTTATCACTCTATCACCCAGTTCCCTAGCATATTAAATACACAAGGATCTAGTGGCTGAGGACGATGCCACATAAGGATTTGGGATCTGAGGCAATGAGGTCAATAGGTAATTCTACATTCCCACTTTGTTATAAACCGAGTTATAAGTAGTATTCAGTTAACAACTCATCAAAAGACAGAAAAAGAGAAGTAAAAGTGGTGAACAAATAATGAAAAAAATCAGTCTACTAGATGTAAATGTGTTTAGTTCATTTGTAAGAAGTTATCAAATTTGATATAAAAATAAAATGCAAAATTCAACTAAAAGTTGTTTATAGGAGAAACAGGCTGAAAATAAATTTTAAAACATTTTTGCAAACACAGAAAAAAGATAACGCAGAAATCTTAGTATCAGACAAAACAATATTATGACAACATTAATAGGTATGGAAAGGTAAGATATACAGCAAAAGGAGTATAAATAAACAGAAATTCCCTGGCTGTCCAGTGGTTAGGATTCAGCACTTTCAGCACTATCAGGGCCTGGGTTCAATCCCTGGGCAGGGAACTAAGATTTCCAAGCTGTGCAGGGTGGCAAAAAAAAAAAAAAAGAGCATAAATAAACCAATAAAATGCATAAAAACTTTACTCATACCTCACTCTTAAGTAAGGCAAAACTAATGTAAGAAAAAAATCAATCTTCAACCACTGCATGAACTGCTAATTTACTTGTATTAAAAACTGATAAATCAGAGTAAGTATGTAAAATCAGTTCAGTTTAGTTCAGTTCAGTCGCTCAGTCGTGTCCGAATCTTTGCAACCCCATGAATCACAGCATGCCAGGCTTCCCTGTCCATCACCAACTCCCGGAGTTCACTCAGCCCATCGAGTCAGTGATGCCATCCAGCCATCTCATCCTCGGTCGTCCCCTTCTCCTCCTGCCCCCAATCCCTCCCAGCATCAAAGTCTTTTCCAGTGAGTCAACTCTTCCCATGAGGTGGCCAAAGTACTGGAGTTTCAGCTTTAGCATCATTCCCTCCAAAGAAATCCCAGGGCTGATCTCCTTCAGAATGGACTGGTTGGATCTCCTTGCAGTCCAAGGGACTCTCAAGAGTCTTCTCCAACACCACAGTTCAAAAGCATCAATTCTTCAGCATTCAGCCTTCTTCACAGTCCAACTCTCATATCCATACATGACCACAGGAAAAACCATAGCCTTGACTAGACGGACCTTAGTCGGCAAAGTAATGTTCTGTTTTTGAATACTAATGGTTATATAGAGAACTTTCCACTAAACAAAAATATAAGGATAGAATTATTTTCAAGTACACATGGAACTGAAAAATTGATTAGAGTCACAAAACACACATTTTCAAAGAACTTATGTGTAAGATTACCTTCTCCGACCACAATATAATATTGAAATCATCAATAAAACATCTTTTAAATGTTTTGAAACTTAAAAATGGGACTCCAAGGGACTTCCCTGGTGGTCCAGTAGCTAAGACTCTGAGCCCCCAATGCACAGGGGGCCCAGGTTCAATACTTGGTCAGGAAACTAGATCCCACATGCCATAACTAAGAGTTCACATGCCGTAAACTAAAGACTCCATATGATACAACAAAGGTCGAACATCCTTTGTGTCCCAACTAAGACCAGGTACAGACAAATAAGTATTTTTTAAGAGTGGACTCTTACACAAAAAATTTAAAAGAAAATCAAAATAGAAATGATACAGTAAGAATCAGGCAACAATAAAAGTATTATGCTATCCAAAGGTAGATCTCAGCTTATAGTTTTAATGCATTTATTATCCTAGTAAGACAAAATACACTTAATTAATACATTTTCAATCAAAAACTGTAAAAGAGAGCGTAAACCTAAAGAAAGCATAAATGCATTAATCATGTTTTAAAATTTTCTGTACCTTTTAACAGGCTTCCCTCGTGGCTCAGTGGTAAAGAATCCCCTTCCAAAGCAGGAGATGCAAGTTTGATCCGTGTGGTTGAGAAGATCCCCCCAAGAAGGAAATGGCAACCAATCCAGCATTCCTGCCTGGGAAAACCCATGGACAGAGGAGTCTGGCAGGCTACAGTCCGTGGGGTCGCAGAAGAGCTGGACGCAATCAGTGACTAAACAACAACATATCTCTTAATGCTCTGATACGGCAGAGCCTTTAGGACCCTGCCTTCTGGACTTCCCTGGTGGCTCAGAAGGTAAAAGTATCTGCCTACAATGGGGGAGGACCCAGGTTTGATCCTTGGGTCGGGAAATCCCCTAGAGAAGCAAATGGCAAACCACTCCAGTACTCTTGCCTGGAAAATCCCATGGACAGAGGAGCCCGGTAGGCTACAGTCCATGGAGTCGCTTAGAGTCGGACACAACTGAGTGACTTTGCTTTCGCTTTTTCACTTTAGGACCCAGGGAAGGGCTGGCCATCCAAGGACTACCTGCATAATCCCTAGAGATAGCAAATAAACCCAGAAGCACATCTTTGATGTACAACACTGAACCCAGAGCCCATATCCCCAACCATTTCCATCAAAAAAATCCTCTCATATACCAAGCCAGTATTCTCCCTGCCCTAAATCACTCCAGGGCTACTATGGGAAACAACTGAAGTCCACCCCTATCACCTGGAGTTATAAATTATTCAAACTATCCAGTTCCAAACTTGCTCAAGTTTGCCTACCCTGCTTCATCCATGCTTTCTCACAGAAACCACAATAAAGGCTCCATACAGCACTACCATTCAATGGCTTATCAATGTTTGCTTTACCAAAATGCGATCCCTCTTAACATCACCTCAAACCAAAAGACCTGCTTAATGGTGAAGGAAAAATAGTATTAATAAGCATCCACTGCTCTTAGCACATATCGCATCATCAGGAAATTACTAGATTAACAAAACAATGGCATGGCATGTTACTCAGCCGAACAGTCACCCTGCTAGTCTCCCAGGTTGCAGTATATGCACTGAACCAGTGACTATGGTGTAGCATCTCTATTATCCAGAATATGGATGTGTCCTCAGTCACTCACTTGTGTCCCCAGTCTCCTTTGCCCATGGAATTTCCTAGGCAGGAATACTGGCGCAGGTTGCCATTTTCCACCCCAGGGGATCTTCCCAAGCCAGGGACTGAACCCACATCTCTTGCATCTATTGCACTGGCAGGCAGATTCTTAAAGAATGCACAAGTCCAGAAACCAAAAGTAAAAGCTGGACTCTTTTTCACCATCAATCCCAGTAACTCACTTGTGGAATCTGGATTTCCCATACCCACAATTTAAAAGTCTCTGTACTAGAGTTTCTAAGGGTAATACTTTTACCAGAAGATACAATAAGGGTTCCACTGAGCCTAAAAGCTACAACCATGGAAATCAAAGAAAGAGAAGCTTCCAAAGGAGGAAGGTAAGAAGTACCTTCTTGATGCAGGGCCTTTGCACATGTGTTATCAGTTGGAATGTTCTTATCCACCTTACTTAATTTCAACTTATCCATCCAATTTCCAGGTAAGTGGAATTCCCTTAGAGAGACCATCTCCAACTCCTGCATGTTAGGCCTAGTCTCTCTTTTTATATGCACTCATGGTCCTGAAATTTTTCTACATAACTGTTATCACAATCGTGTTGGCTGAACTGTACTAACTGAAATGTAATTCGATGAACTGGCATTTTTTTAAAAAGCTACAACCACTACTTGGGCACTGTGGGCTCCTCATGTTGACAGAAGAGCAGACAAAGAAAGGAATAAAATATACCAGCTGTGACAACGGACTCCGAATATCATTAGGAGTTGTATGAAACAGAGGTAGGAAGCAATCTGTCTGAAATCTTTTTCCATGCTTGGTACTAACAAAGGAAACAGGAAATCGAAGCAACCATGGCCCAAAAAGGGTAAGACCATTAAGGGCTCAAGTCCCTCAGGTTTGGAAGGGAAGGGACTTGAGATCACAAGCCACCTACAGCAGCTGAACTGCTGGCCAGCATAAGGAAAGTCTAGAATGGGTGGTGAAAGAGGAAAACAACTGAATATTAATCCTTGCTTCAAGACCAGCTGCAGCAGCCAGTACCAACAGCATGCATCAACAACCCTTTGCAAATTTCTGTTGAGAGTGCAGTGACTTGGTGAAAGATTAAAATCAATGCATGGTCCAAATAGATCTGCAGCCCTTCTTGGTAGCTCAGTGGTGTGAAGAATCCATCTGCCAGGAGACATGGGTTTGATACCTGGGGTCAGGAAGATCCCGAAGAAGGAAATGGCAACCCACTCCGGTACTCTTGGCCTGGGAATCCCATGGACAGAGGAGCCTGGCGGCTACAGTGTATCAGGTGGCAAAGAGATGGACACAACTTAGCAACTGAATAACAACAATCAGATCTGAGCAGAGCAAGAGGGACATTTATGGTAATTTGTTACACAGAGAGAGCCTAAAACAGCTAGAATTGAAGGTGAGGCTGGAAGCAAAGTGTAGAGTCTATCAGAAAAATTTTCATCTTCATGCGGTCCAATTCTCCTTTGATTCTAACTGTATTAAGTTTCCTAATGCCATGTTAACAAATTGCCTAACATTTAGTGGCTTAAAACAATACCAATTTAACTTAAAGTTCTAGAGATAAGTCCAAAATAAGTTTTACAGAGCTGAAATCAAAGTCTACATTTCTTCAAAAGGTTCAAGGGGAAAATCCATTCCTGTCCATTTCAACTTCTAGAAGCTTCCCATATTCCTTGGCTCCTAGCCAGATCACTGTGATGACCTCTGTCTCCACTGTCATACTTAGTTTTTCAAATGAAACAGTCAAGTTTATTGAAATTCTTCAAAATGTATACTCAATATGTTATTCTAAAATGTTTCACCTTTATATAATTCTTATTCACCTTTCTTTTATATTTTCTAGTTTTTTTCCATTTTTTTCTTTCTAAAACTGACACTCCTACTTCCTCTTATAAGGTTCCTTGTGACTACACTGGGCTCACCCAGATAATCCAGAAAACTCAACCTATCTCCCGAGTTCCTTCTGCTATGCAATGTAACATATTCACAGGTTTAGAAGATTAGGATGTATATATCTTTGGGAGACCATTATTCTGCCTACCACACTAGGCATAGTTCAGTTCAGTTCAGTTCAGTCGCTCAGTCGTGTCTGACTCTTTGGCATAAGCCAAGGCTAATAGTTACAGGTAGGTTCAGACTTACTTCCCCCACCATATTCACTGTGATTCATTTCTTTGTGTCCCGAGGCTTCTTTAAAGCCATGAAGTGAGACACCACTAAGCAGGATCCTGTACGCAGCCCTAAAATAGGGCTCCCCACTGAGGCAACTGTCTACTGATGGAAACAAGGACAGATGGTGTGATACAGTTCACTCCTGACCATCCCTGAATCGACAAATTGAGAAGCACCAAGATCGTCAGAAGTTTCCACTGGGACTGAGTCCTAATTGTCACTGCACTTAATAATTCAATAACACACTCTTATATCACCTTTTCTTTTATTTCATTCACCTGGTCCTTTGCTCTTGTTCCCTGAGATCATCTGGCAAATACATTACCTACATGCAACTCTGCTTTTAGATTGTTCTAGGGAAGAGGATGAGGAAGACACCTGGTTAAGGCAGTCAGTCAGGTACAGAGTTTTAGACACAGAAACGGGAAACAACTATGCATAAAGGAGGGTGTCAAGTGTTGAGATTACCACTGTGTAACTTGGACTCAAATTTCTTAATTTCTCTGTTTTATCACCTGTAAATGAATGATTTTACTTCCATGATTCTCTATAATTCCTTTCAGCTCGAAATTTTTATGATGCAACAAATAATGCTATGGACTGGTGAAAGGGGACAGTAGATAGGCAGAACTGAGAAATTATACCAAAGAGGCCAGCCTAGAAAATATTGAAACAAGCCAGTCAGAAGGTAATATAGTGTGAATTCAAGAAGCCATGGAAAAATTAGAACACTTATACATAGCCACTTTGAAAAATAGTTTTGACAGCTACATGAAAAGCTAAACATAGTTAGCATATAACCCAAGAATTCCATTCCTAGTTACAAACCCCAATCTATAGTCACATAAAATTTATACAATGAAGTTGAAGCCTTACCTTACACTATATACACAAAACAAAAGAACCCCAAATGGATCAAAGACCTAAATGAAAGAACTAAAACCATAAAACCCTTAGAAGAAAACAGGACGAAAGCTTCACAATATTCGACATAGCAACAATTTCTTGGATCTAATACCTAAAGCACAGGCAACACAAGAAAAAGTCGACAAACTGGACTTTAACAAAACTAAATTCTTTTGAGCATCAAAGGAATCCATCCTGGCATGGGAGATAATATTTGCAAGTCACAATCTGATAAGGAACTGATATCCAGAATATATAAAGAACTCTTACAACTGAATAACAAAAAAAACCCAACCCAGTTTTAAAATGTGCAAAGAATCTGAATAGACACTTCTCTAAAGAATATATACAAATGCCAACAAGCACAAGAAAAGAAGTTCAACGTCACTAATCATTAGGAAAATGCAAATCAAATAAAATCTGCCACTGGCTTAAAACTCAACATTAAAAAAATTAAGATCATAGCATCAGGTCCCATCACTTGATGGCAAATAAATGGGGGAAAAAATATAAACAGTGGCAGATACTATTTTCTTCAGTTCTAAAACCACTGCAGTGACTGCAGCCATGAAATTAAAAGATGCTTGCTCCTTGAGAGAAAAGCTATGACAAACCTAGACAGCCTAATAAAACAGAGGCATCACCTTGCCAACAAAGGTCCATACTGTTAAAGCTATGGTTTTTCCAGGAGTCATGTACAGATGGGAGAGTTGTACCATAAAGAACGCTGAGTGCCTAAGAACTGATGCTTTTGAACTGTGGTGCTAGTGAAGACTCTTTGAGAATCACGTGGACAGCAAGGAGATCAAACCAATCAATCTTAAAGGAAATCAACCTTGAATATTCATTGGAAGGTCTGATGCTGACGCTGAAGCTCCAATACTTTGGCCACCTGATGTGAAGAGCTGACTCTTTGGAAAAGCCCTTGATGCTGAGAAAGACCAAGGGCAGGAGGGGAAGGGGCAACAGACTCTGGGACATAGTAAAGGACAGGGAAGCCCAGTGTGCTGCAGTCCATTGGGTCACAAAGAGTTATATATAACTTAGTGACGAACGAGATACCACTACCTCACACTCGTTAGGATGCTAATCCTATCAAAAAACAGAAAATAACAAGTATTGGTGAAGACATGAAGAATTTATAACTCTTGTGCATTACTAGTAGGAAAGTGAAATGATACAGCCACTTGCAGAAAAGTTTGGGGTCCCTTAAAAATTGAAAATATAATCAAACAACTCTACTTCTCGGATACACTCAAAAGAAATAATACCACAATCCTGAATAGATATTTGTACACACATATTCACATAGCACTATTCACAATAACCAAAAAGTGGAAGCTACCAGAGCCCATCAACAGATGAATGGGTAAATAAATTTGATATGTACAATCAATGGAATATTACCAGCCTTAAAAATGATGTGCTACAATGTGAAGACATTATGCTAAGTGACATAAGCCAAAAGGAAACTGTAAATAAGGTTCCTAGGTCAATACATAGAAACAAAGTATGGTGATTATCAGGGGCAGGGGGAATAGGAGAATAAGAAGTTCAGTGTCTAATGGATACTGAGTTTCAGGTGAGGAAGATGAAAGAATTCTGGACTAGCTGGTGGTGATGGTTGCACAACATTCTGAATATACTTAAAGCCAAAGAACAATACTTAAGAATGATAAATTCTATGTTATGTATATTTTAACCACAATTTTAAAAATTCATATATGAATGTTCCTAAGTATTATCTAATAGTCAAAAGGGAGAAACAATCCAAATGTCCATCAACTGATGAAAAAGGATAAATCCGGTATATCCATATAATGGAATATTATTCAGTAATAAAAATAATGAAGTACTAATGAATTAATAAAGTACTAAATACATGTTATAACATGGATGAACCTTAAAAACATTGTGCTAAGGGAAGAAGCCAGCCACAAAGGACCACACATTTATTATATGATTCCATTTCTACGAAATGCCCAGAATGAACCAATCTAGAGACAGGAAGTAGAGTAACGGAGGGCTGGGGGTGGAGCTGGTCAGACGGTGGCAACAGGAGTGGGGTTTCCTTTCAGGGGTGGTATAAATGTTCTATGTCTAACGGCTGCAAAACTGTGAAAGTACTAAAAGCTACTGAATTGGACACTTTATCTCAAGGTATTTTTTTGATTTCCTCTTTGATTTCATTGGTGATCCATTGTTTTTTAGTAGCATGTTGTCAAGTCTCCATGTAATCATTTTTTTCTCATTTCTCTTTCTGTGATGGATTCAGAATGGTATACTTTAAATAGGTGAACTGTATGTATGGGAACTATATCTCAGTAAGCTTTTTTTTTTTTTTTTTGTCAACAGGGCCCAGGGACTGACTAGGACTGTAAAATGAAGCAAAAGGATGAATAAAAGATTAACTATAAGAAAACAGAGACATCACAGCTTGAATTCTTGCTCTGACACTTATTAAGTGTGTGACCATATATGCAAGTTACTTAAACTCTCTGCTTTGATAACATCTACTTTCAGAGCCGTTGTGAAGATTAAACAAATATGTAAAACAGTACAGTGCCTGCTACATAATCGTCCTTTCCTGCCCTATCCTCCCACCTAACTTAATGATAGTTATATCTGAATTTTATAAAGAAATTATGTCCATTCCATGTAGCAAATGACCTAAAAATCATCAATTAAATGCTACTGGCAACACAATTTTCAACTGCTAATTCACTGCAAGTTGAAACTTGAGGCAAAGCAAAAGACAGCCTTTAGAAGCTCCATTCACCAATTATCTCTCAGCTTCCTTTTCTCTTCCCCTCCTTCACTTTATACAGGTCTTTCCTTGCCTCCGTGACTTTTTACCTTACCCTTTATTCCAAACTACTACTCTTACTTACAGATTGCTTTTGGTCATGAAAAGGCAACAATAATTTATTTTTTTCATAATTATACATGTGAAGATAAGAAAAAAAGAGAAACTGGTCAGGCAAACTATGGAACAATCAAACTTTTTTTTGGCTAACGCTGCCAAAAAATCCCTAAAGAAAAAGACACTAATGAAAGTGAATGCAGGAAAGCTCCCACAGCTTTCCTCATATGGCTCTCTTACTTGATTATCTGGAGACAGAATCTTGTAGTAGCTACATAAAAGGAACTGGAATTTCGTTACACTACCTCTAAGTTCCACTACCAAAAGTCAAGTGCTCTTTGAAGTTAATACAATTTGACATATTAAACTATGTTTCCATTTTAAATATACCTTCATTTAATTTCAATATTAAATAAGAATTTAATCTCATCCAGTTTAAAGGACAATGCCTTTCAAAGAAGCACCTGCATTATAAATGCATCTGGAGTAAGATTCAGTAAAAGGATGTGGTTAAGAAGCATCAACAGATGAACTGTCATTGTACTGCTATGATTCTGCATGCTTTCAGGTCAGAAAATTCCTACTAAAAACACTTCAAAATAAATTCATAAATGTTATCTACGACATTTAAAAAGAATGTATATCTAAAGAAAAGATGCTACAGCAAACCAAGAAGTCTTTTTTTTTAAGAAGTCTTTTCTTCCTCTAACAAACTACTTAATGTCTCCTTGATGCTTAATTGTATTCTTATTGAATTTCACTTCAAAACGTTTACTGGGCACTTAAGGAAAAGAGTAAGTACACTAAGTGCTTTTAATATAATATGTTAATAATCCCCACAGTGACCTTATGAAGCACACATTAATACTGCCATCACAAGGAATAGCCACACCAGCAGCAGTCAAGTTATTCCTTCCTTCCTGAAATGCCTTGGCTTCCTTAACCCTGTATTAAGTTGGTTCTCCTCCTCCCTCTCTACCTACTCCTGATTTCCATATCTGGCTTCTTTTTTCCTTCTCCCCTTGCTCTTATCAGTATATACACTCTCAGTAGATCATCCATTTTCACGGCTTCATCTTACCACCTTAGTCAACTGACTCCCAGATCTAAAATTTCAACGATGTGCTCTAATCCAAGCCACCGTTCCTCAATATTTCCACATGAAAGTCTTGCTATCACGTCAAACTCAACAGTATCAATCCCAACTCATCATTAACTCCAAAATGCCAACCCTTCTATCCTCTTTGTGCTGAGTCATGTCCAACTCTTTGCCACCCCATGGACTGTAGCCCACCAGGCTCCTCCATCCTCTTTTGTCAGTGAAGTTGCTCAGTCGTGTCCGACTCTTTGCGACCCCGTGGACTGTAGCCCACCAGGCTCCTCCATCCATGGGATTTTCCATCCTCTTTACTCATCTGTAAATTACAAACCATTATCATTCCCTTTACCCAACTCCCCACTTTAGTCACAGAGCAATTTGCATTCATTTTTCCTTTCTTGTCCATCCTTTTCTGTTCCATTGGCACTACCACCACTAAAACTCAAGCCCTCAGCAATTCACCTAAACTACCATTAGAAGTGTTCCTTATAATTAATTCACTCCAACCTCTCCACTTCAGTCTGTTCAGTATAATGGTCATTCATTCATACAACACATTTACGGAATGACTAGAGTGTGCTAAGCACTGGCTGGTTATTGCAGGGGTATAAGAGTCAGAAAGACATCTCTTGCTTTACTTAAAGCAAACAAAATTTTTTTTTTCCAAATAAAATTAAGGATTGTGGTAAATGCTGTACAGATATAAACATAGTGCTGTCCTAAAAGAGAGAATAGGAGAGCTATTTTTGTTTGGGATTTTAGTTAGAAATGAATTTTAAGCTGATAACAAAGATGAAAATGAGCAAGTTATCTAAATATTTGGAGTGCTTCAAGCAAAGTAAACTGCAAAACACACAGGTTCCAGCAGGAAAAATGTTTGGCGTGTTGTGGAAAATGACCTATTCTAATATAACTTGAGAATAATAAGGGGGAAGTGGTACAAAATAAGGTTGGAACAGATATAAGCTAATTTTATTCTATGGGTAATAAAGTTATTAAAGGGTTTTAATCAGAGGCTGTGCTGTACTCAGTTATGTCTGATTCTGCAAGCCCATGGACTGCAGCCCACCAGGCTCCTCTGTCCATGGGATTTTCCATGGACAAGAATACTGGAGTAGGTTGCCAATTCCTACTCTAGGGGATCTTCCAGGCTCAGGGATTGAACCTGCATTTCCTATACTGGCGGATCCTTTACCACTGAGCCACCTGGGAAGCCCTTAATCAGAGGAGTTCTAATCTAATACACACTGTGACAGAGACTGCCAGAGCTATTGCTCATGAATATCTATGTTTTCTCATTAGTACAACTGCTATATAACATTTCTCAGTAGCCTCTATAGTTAGACGGAGTCGTGGGACTCAGTTCTGACCAATAAATGTGGGTGAAAGTGATATATGCCACTTTCTGAGCAGACCCCAGAATCTTCCTCCATACGTGCTTCCCTTTTCAAGACCATCTCAAAAGCTACATTGTTATGTGACAGTGATAACTTAAAAAGATAGAGGAGCCTATGCCTCTGAATTACCGCCTAGAGTAGAGGTAGCCCCGCTCCTACTCTATTCACACAGGGGCTTTCCTAGTGGCTCAGTGGTAGAGAATTCGCCTGCCAATGCAGGAAATGTGGGTTTGAGTCTTTGGTTGGGAAGATCAAGGAAATGGCAACCCATTCCAGTATTCTTGCCTGGGAAATCCCATGGACAGGAGCCTGGCAGGCTACAGTCCATGGGGTCACAAAAGAGTCAGACATGATTTAGTAACAACACCTCCAAAACACATATACAGTAGACTGACGTGAGAAAGTAATATAAACTTCCATCATGTTAAGCCACTTAAGATTTGTTGCTTAACAGAGCTGTTAGCATGTCACGATTAATACAGAAATCTTAAAAACCATTCTTTGACTACTGGTAAAGAATTAGTTAAAGGAAAAAATAAAACAGTAGAAATATAAACTGGTCCATTAGACTAGTTAAGACTCAACAACAAAAATTTTAAATACAATACTTATACAGACATTTCTCTAAAGATAAAAGAAGGGAGAGACAGAGGATGAGATGGTTAAATAGCATCAATGACTCAATGGATATGAATTTGAACAAACTCAGGAAGAGAGTGAAGGACAGAGGAGCCTGGCATGCTGCAGTGCATGGCATGGGGTCGCAAAGAGTCGACAGGACTTAGCGACTTAACGACAACAGCTAAATATATACAAATGACCAACAAGCACATGAAAAGGTGCTCAACATCATGAATCATTAGGAAACCAACACTCAAAACCACAGTGAGATATCACCTCATATCCATTAGGAGAGCTACCATCAAGAAAGGAGTGAAGGAAGAGAGGGAAGAATCATAGTTCCTCAAAAGAAAGTATCACAGTTCCTCAAAAAAATCAAATTATCATGTGGTCCAGCAATTTCTGAAAAGAGATTTGAACAGGCATTTGTACATTTATGTTCATAGCAGCATTATTCATAATAGCCAAAAGTGGAAGCAAACTAAGTGTCCATCAATAGATGGATAAACAATATGTGGTATATATATTCAATGGAATATTATCAGCCTTAAAAGGAAGAAAATTTTGCACATGAAGACTATGCTAAGTGAAATAATGCAGCCATAAAAAAACAAATGCCAGTGATTCCACTTACATGAAGTATCCAGAGCAAACAAACAGAAACAAAAAGAACTAGAAAGAAGAATGGTGGGTGCCAGACACTGGGGGAATGGGAGAAGGGCAAGTTGTTTAATGAGTACAGTGTTTGTTTTTGTAAGGCAGAAAAGTTCTGGAGATTGGTTGCACATCAATGTGAATTTACTTAACAATATCGAACTATATACACTTAAAACTGGTTAGAAAGGTAAATTTTATGTTATGTGCATTTTACCACAATTTTTTAAAAAGACATGAATCATTACATGGCATACCTGAAACTAATAAAATGTTAATCATATCTCAAATAAATACTGACAAGAGTCCAAGTGAAATGATGGTGGCTTGGTAGCCTGGACTTGAATGTTATGGTGATTGTGTAGATAGAGAACAGAAGAATTCAAGATGTATTTGGAGTTCGAAGAGACATGATGGACTAGAAGTATGGGAAGTAAAGAAAGCAAGCTACTGGGTGAATGGCAATACCATTTAATGAAATGAGAAACACTGAGCAGTGGACTAATGGAGGAAAGAAGGGAAAGGGTGCAGTTTAAGAGTAAGAAATCAAGAATTTTTTTTAAATTAAGTTCAAAATCTCTAAAATATACAAGTAGCAATATAAAGGAAAAAGTTTGATGTATGTGGCATACTGTATTTTCCAAAAATGATTGAACCAGTATCTTCAATAATGCATGATTCTGTATGATTTAGACACCGCCTCTGAATAGGGGGAAGTGAGGAGGAGACAGTCAATTTCGCTAGCCTGAACACTGGTACACTTATTACTATGCAGAAGTGAAGCTACTCGACTTCCAAGGCTGTCATAATAAAAACTGTCACAGCTTCTGCTGGACACTCTAAAAATGCCTATTCTTGGAGCCCAGCCGTCATGCTATGATGGAAGCCCAAGCAGCCCTAGGTAGATATCTACAGGAGAGGAAACAAGGTCCCCAACCCACAGGCAGTCACAGAACCCCCAATCAACTATTAACAACTTGTCAGCAACATGAGTAAGCCACCTTTAGATGATACCTCATGGAACAGATACAAGCCATCTCTACCCAAGTCCTGCCTAAACGTGGACCTGTGAATGAAATAATCATTGTTTTAAACCACTCAGTTTTGGCATGGCTTTTACAGAGTAATAGATAATAATCTATGACTCTGGACCTTGGAGCAGAGGTCTTGCATAGAGACATAAATTTGTGAATCAACCATATACCAATACTATGTATAATCACATGACATGATTAAACTAAGGGACAGTACAAGAGAAAAGTTAATTTCAGAATGAAGCTCTAAACTCCAGCTCTTAAAATGAAACTCTTAGGCTTCAACTAAGTAAGCAAAAGACATCACTAAATCAACTTCAAATTCTTTGCCAATTGCCTATATTAAAAGATACAGACACAAGGTATTCTAATAGTTTCACTGTCATAAAACTACAAGGGCCTTTTCACCTATTCAAATCCAGACTCACTGCTCTTTCACTTAGCAATCAGTTAGCATTAAGGGAAGAGAAGGCAATGGCACCCAATTCCAGTACCGCTGCCTGGAAAATCCCATGGACAGAGGAGCCTAGTGGGCTGCAGTCCATGGGGTCGCTAAGAGTGAGACACAACTGAGCAACTTCACTTTTACTTTTCACTTTCATGCACTGGAGAAGGAAATGGCAACCCACTCCAGTGTTCTTGCCTGGAGAATCTCAGGGATGGGGGAGCCTGGTGGGCTGCCGTCTATGGGGTTGCACAGAGTCGGACAAGACTAAGGCGACTTAGCAGCAGCATAAAGGAATCCTCTTTATTACCTTAAGGATCCCACTTGTCCCTTTAGAATTCTATTTCCTGCTTCTATATTGCTCCCCTTCTTCTCTCATTGACGTTTACTCCTTCTTTTTGGTGGGTGGAGCAAATCACACAAAGAAATTAGTGAGGAAGAGAAATATTTGGAAACCTTCCATGACTTAAAATGTCTACATTTTATACTTGTGTGTAATAATTTGGCTGGGTAAAGAATTCTAGCTTGGAAATCATTTTCCTCCAGAATTTGAGGGCATTGCTGAGTCTTCCAGCTTGAGAGGTTGCAGTTGAGAATACTCAATCTCTGA
This sequence comes from Aepyceros melampus, assembly GCA_006408695.1. Taxonomy (NCBI): domain Eukaryota; kingdom Metazoa; phylum Chordata; class Mammalia; order Artiodactyla; family Bovidae; genus Aepyceros; species Aepyceros melampus. The sequence continues at coordinate 596,781 of SJXQ01007395.1, read as the reverse complement.
AGTTGAAAGACCCATTTCTCCCCCTCTGGAAGTTTATACATATTCTTTGGCCCATGTATTCCAAACTTTTACAATAACATATTTCAGTGTCTGTTGGTTAGTAAGCTATTGTCCCAGAGTTCAAACGTACTCTTCACTGCTCTGTAGGGGCTGGAACCCTGCAAACCACATTTCTTTGCTAGCTGGCTTCCTGTTAAGACTCTGCCCAAGGGGACACTAGCAAGACACTGGAAGACTGAAGGAAGAAAACAGGGAGATACTCCTTCAGCTCAGTATCAACGGTCAACCTTCACTCTGGCAATAGCAATTATTCCAGTATCAGCAACTGGTTTTCGGTTAACAACTTTTGTGTTTCTCCTGCCATTCCCAGACCAGCCTCATCAAGTCTCCTAAAACACTTTTACTTCCTGAGCATAAAGCAACTTCTTAGAAGTTTGAGTTCCGGTGCCTCAGGGACACTCTTCAGTATTTCTTTTAATTCCAATCTCTTCTCTTTGTTCTCCTAAACCTAAGGGCAGGCTAGAAATTACTTCCTACAGTTAATTATCTTTGTGATACCTGAAAGTTCCCTTATTGACTTTTCAGTCCTCTAATTACCTAGTCTATTAGTTTCTGAGGGTTGCTGTAACCAAGTAACACAAACTAGACTGGATTCCAACAGAAATCCTTCTCACAGTTGTAGAGGCCACAAGTCTAAACTCAAGTATTGGCCATGCTCTGTCTCAAAGTACTAGTAAGAATCTGTTTCAGGACTCTCTCCTAGCTTCTACAAGGCAGGCATTCCTTGGCTTGTAAATGGCCATCTTCTCTCTATGCATACCTGTTTCCAGATTTATGTCTAAATTTCCCAAATGTTTTTGAAGAACACCAGTTGGGACTTTGGAGAAGGCGATGGCACCCCACTCCAGTACTCTTGCCTGGAGAGTCCCATGGATGGAGAAGCCTGGTGGGCTGCAGTTCATGGGGTCACGAAGAGTCAGACACAACTGAGCAACTTCCCTTTCACTTTTCACTTTCACACATTGGAGAAGGAAATGGCAACCCACTCCAGTATTCTTGCCTGGAGAATCCCAGGGACAGGGAAGCCTGGTGGGCTGCCATCTATGGGGTCGCAAAGAGTCGGACATGACTGAAGCGACTTAGCAGCAGCAGCAGTTGGGACTTCCTTGGTAATCCAGCAGTTAAGACTTTGCCTTCCAGTGTAGGGGTGCTGGTTCAATCCACGGTCAGGGAACTAAGATTCCATATGCTTTGCAGTCAAAACACCAAAACTTAAAACATAAGCAATATTGTAACAAATTCAATAGATTTTTTAAATAGTCCAAATCTGCCCCTCCCCCCCAAAAAAGTCTTAACACCAGTCATACTGGCTTAAAGGACACTCTATGACCTTACCTTCTTACTTTAACTTGATTACCTCTGAAAAGAATCTTTTCAAGTAAGGACACATTCTGAGGTACTGCAGGTTGGACTTCAAATATCATTTTGCAGGGATACAATTTAACCCATTACATATGGCTAAATAGTTTTTTGTATTATAAAATTGTTATAATGGTCTTCATTTTCCTGACTAGACATTGATTCCAAGTACATTTATCTTTTTTCGTTCATTTTCCTTGAGTACTCAGAGGACCTCTCAATATGTAAAATAATGTTCCTGAACTCTTTGGTTTGTTTTTTTTAATTTCATGAATATTTCTTCTCTACACTGTTTTCTTACCAGATTTTTGTTACTTGGAAATTGATCTCCTGGTCTGACTTTTGAATTGTATTGCTGTTTTCTTTTACTGTTTTCCATCTTTTCCTCTCCTTTATCCAAGGTCTACTCTAGGGCTTCCCTGGTGGCTCAGACAGTAAAGAATCCACCTGCAATGAGGGAAAGTTGGGTTCAATCCCTATGTCGGGAAGATCCACTGGAAGAGGGCATAAAACTCACTCCAGTATTCTTGCCTGGAGAATCCCCCTGTACAGAGGAGCTGGACAGTCCATGGGGTCTCCAAGAGTCAGACTGACTAACACTTGCACTTGCTTTTACTTTAACATCTATTCTTCTAGAGTGTTTTCTTCTTGTTACTATCCTCTAATTTTCAAGAGCTTTTTTTTTTTGCTCTGATTGCTCCAAATTATTTTTCTTTTTTTCTATTTGGTGTTCTGTATTTAAAAAGCTTCTCTAATTAACCTGGTGATCCTTGATTTACTCATATTTAAAAGCTGGGCCCTAAAAACTGACTGTGTATAATTTAAAGAGTTTTTCTTCTTGGTTCTACTGAGAATCATCCTCTAAGTCAGCAGTCCTCAACCTTTTTAGCACGAGGGACTGGTTTCATAGAAGACTATTTTTCCATGGATTAGGTATAGTTTCAGAATTATTTAAGTGCATTACATTTATTGTGCACTTCATTCCTATTATTATTACATCAGCTTCACCTCAAATCATCAAGCATTAGATCCTGGAGGCTTGGGACCCCTGCTCTAAGTTCCCACTTGACTGTCAAGATTCCGGGCCCCCAAGAGAAGAGACTTCAATAAGGTTCTAACATTGAGCACATTTACATAATCCAAGTGTTCTCTGTAGGACACCTGGTCTTCAATTATATCTAGTATCTATCCCTCTCTCAGAGACACTGCATTTTATCCACTGTAGAGGATAAACCTTCAGTCTTCTGCTGAGGTAGTAAAGAGGGCAGTCACTTAGCTATACAAATTGAGAAAAATATCTAAGCTCATGCTGCTTTTTTTAATAAGGCTTACTGAGATATAACTCAAATACTATATAAGTGATCGTTACAGCATACAATTCAATGATTTTAGTATACTCAGCTGCGTAATCATCACAATGTGAGAACACTTTCATTACCCCAAAAAGGAACCTGTGCCCTTGAGGAGTCATTTCCCACCTCCCTCTTATCACCCCCATTCCCAGCCCTAGGCCACCACTCATTGACGCCCTCTCTCTATAGATTGGTATTTTCAAGACATTTCATACAAAACAGAATCACATAGTATGTGGTCTTTTGTGATTGGCTTCTCTCACATAAACATATTGTTAAGGTTCATTCATGTTACAACATATATGAGTCCCTCACTTCTTTTATTATAATATCATTTTATTTACCATTTATCAGGTAATGGACACTTGGGCTGTTTCTACTTTTTAGGATATTAGAATGACTGAGCTGGCTCCTTAAACAGGCTTCCAAACAATTCTATTTTTAGTACCACTCTGGCCTGCTTCTTCCACAAGAATATCTGATGCTGCAAATTCCTGAGCCTGAGGATTCTTTTCAATTTTCCCCACTTCCAGTTTAGGACTGAACATTTTTAAGTCTACTAAGTTGTTTCTTAGACCAACCTAGACAGCATATTAAAAAGCAGAGACATTACTTTGTCAACAAAGGTCATCTAGTCAAGGATATGGTTTTTCCAGCAGTCATGTATGGATGTGAGAATTGATGCTTTTGAACTGTGGTGTTGGAGAAGACTCTTAAAGAGTCCCTTGGACTGCAAGGAGATCCAACCAGTCCATCCTAAAGGAAATCAGTGCTGGGTGTTCATTGGAAGGACTGATGCTGAAGATGAAACTCCAGTACTTTGGCCACCTGATGTGAAGAGCTGACTCATCTGAAAAGACCCTGATGCTGGGCAAGATTGAGGGCAGGAGGAGAAGCAAACGACAGAGTATGAGATGGTTGGATGGCATCACTGGCTCAATGGACATGGGTTTGGGTGGACTCCAAGAGTTGGTGATGGACAGGGAGGCCTGGCATCTGCAGTTCATGGGGTCACAAAGAGTCAAACACGACTGAGCGATTGAACTAAAGATGTTTCTATCAGTCTGTTGCTTTCCAGCTTCCAAATTTCACTGTTTCTTCCATTTTCTTTACCTGTACAGTTCAAAGCTATAAAAAAAAAATTTTTATATGATAATCTCAGTAGGCTTTAGAGGGGAGTAAAAGTTAATGTATCTTTCACGCATTCATCTTTCCACAGAAGTCTTTTGTATAATAATCTAAGAGTAGGTAGTTGTTCTACTATTAATAATTACTCAAAGTTAGGCTCAGTTCAGTTCAGTTGCTCAGTCATGTCCATCTCTTTGTGACCCCATGGACGATATAGTCCATGGAATTCTCCAGGCCAGAATACTGGAGTAAGTAGCCTTTCCCTTCTCCAGGGGATCTTCCCAACACATGTAAAGTTACACTAAAATATCCCAAATTATATTTGTAGATTTGTCTCTTTAGTTCTGCCAGTTTTTTATCTACCAGGTTGGCAAAACTTAGAATAATAATGCAAAGACAAGGAACATTTTGTTGGTAAATAGATAAACCAGTGTATTTTTTCTGAATAGTACTTTGGCAAGCATTATCAACACTTGAAACATCTATATCTTTGAACCTTGGTATTTTACACCTAGAAACTGATTCTAAAGCTCTTTAATGTGCACCAAACACTGCTTAGCAGTTAAGAGGATTCATGAATTATCACGTAAGTTCAGTTCAGTTCAGTCGCTCAGTCGTGTCCAACTCTTTGCGACCCCATGGACTGAAGCACGCCAGGCCTCCCTGATCATCACCAACTCCCAAAGTTTACTCAAACTCATGTCCACTGGGTTGGTGATGTCATCCAACCATCTCATCCTCTGTCATCCCCTTCTCCTCCTGCCTTCAATCTTTCCCAGCATCAGGGTCTTTTCTAATGAGTCAGTTCTTCACATCAGGTAGCCAAAGTATTGGAGTTTCATCTTCAGCATTAGTCCTTCCAATGAATAATCAGAACTGATATCCTTTAGACGGACTGGTTGATCTCCTTGCAGTCCAAGGGACTCTCAAGAGTCTTCTCCAACACCACAGTTCAAAAGCATCAATTCTTAGGCACTGGGCTTTCTTTATAGTCCACCTCTCACATCCATACATGACCACTGGAAAAACCATAGCTTTGACTAGAAAGACCTTTCTTGGCAAAGTAGTTTCTGGTTTTTAACATGCTGTCTAGGTTGATCATAACTGTTCTCCCAAGGAGGAAATGTCTTTTAATTTCACAGCTGCAATCATGATCTGCAGTGATTTTGGAGCCCCCAAAAATGAAGTCTGCTACTGTTTCCACTTGTTTCTCCATCTATTCGCCATGAAGTGATGGGACTAGATGCCATGATCTTAGTTTTCTGAATGTTGAGTTTTAAGCCAACTTTATCATGTAAACTTTATAATAATCTTCTGAAGAATAAGCTTAAAAAAAGGCTTATGCCCAAACAGTGATGAAGTCTATCTAGTGATGAAGTCTATCTATACTGGAATTTAAGTTGCCTGATTCTAGAATCTTTAAACTTATATATACTGACTCAGGGCCTCCCTGATAGCTCAGTTGGTAAAGAATCCACCTGCAAGGCAGGAGACTCTGGTTCAATTCCTGGGTCAGGAAGATCTGCTAGAGAAGGGATAGGCTACCCACTCCAGTATTCTGGGGCTTCCCTCATGGCTCAGCTGGTAAAGAATCTGCCTGCAACGCAGGAGACCTGGGTTTGATCCACAGGTTGGGAAGATCCCCTGGAGAAGGGAAAGGCTACCCACTCCAGTATTTTGGCCTGGAGAATTCCGTGGACTATATAGTCCATGGGGTCGCAAAGAGTCGGACACGAACAACTGAGTGACTTTCACTTTCATACTGACTTAAAAGGATGTTTATAAAAGACAAGTTAGAAAACAAGATGTAGCATATGATCCTATTTTTAAGTTAGCATGAGTTTATATATTCATAGAAAGAACTCTTGGAATATATAGATCAAAAACTAAGAGACTTCCCTAGTAGTCCAGTGTTAAGATTCCATGCTCCCAGAGCAGGGGACATGGGTTTGATCCCTGATCAGGGAACTAAGACCCCACATGCCACATGGTGCAGCCAAAAAAGAGAAAAACACATGAACACTAAAGACAGTTATCATTTAGAGCAAAGAAAAAGATCATTATACAGAAACCTGTGATGAGACTGCTCACACAATTAAGACTAAACAACTTAGTTTTTTGGCAGCTAGGACTTAAAGGATAGGACATTTATTTCCTGTAACAACGTAATTCCTGTTTCTCCCATTCTGCCACAGGGCTTACATTAATTCTCTCATTTCTGACTGATATCAGATGGAAAAATACAAGCGCGTGCACACACACACACACATATACTATTGCGTGGAACAGCTTCCTGTCTAGAGTCTATTTATTCTGCCAATTATGATTTACTGACTACAGAGAGAGCAGATGAAAGTGGCTCATTTAAAATATGACTTGGGCCTGTTCTTAATACAACTGTCACTCTGCCATTTTTCAAAGTATATGCACTCATGTTTTGCACTTAGGTGACAAGACAAAGAACAATGCATGCATACACTCATTATGTGTTGTCATTTATTTCTTCAATATTTTGTGTCTTTTTGAGATTTTTAATTAAAAATATCTCATATCTCTGAATAGAGTATATCCTACCAATTCTTAGTCATAACTTCCATGTTATGCACTGGACTAAATTAAAACAAAGAGCTTCAGGAAGTTCCAAGATTGTAAACTTAAGCCTGAGTAGAACTAAAAGTAGTTCTAGTCCAGAAGCTTTATTAAAGGAAATCAGAACCATTACAAGAACAAGGTACACACTTTTTCTGTAAAGGGCCAAATAACAAACGTTTTAGCCTTTATGGGCCACGTATAGTCTCTATTTGGAGAAGGCAATGGCACCCCACTCCAGCACTCTTGCCTGGAAAATCCCATGGACAGAGGAGCCTGGTGGGCCGCAGTCCATGGGGTCGCTAAGAGTCGGACACCACTGAGCGACTTCACTTTCACTTTTCATTTCATGCATTGGAGAAGGAAATGACAACCCACTCCAGTGTTCTTGCCTGGAGAATCCCAGGGACGGGGGAGCCTGATGGGCTGCCGTCTATGGGGTCGCACAGAGTAGGGCACGACTGAAGCAACTTAGCAGCAGCAGCAGCATACCCTACCAAAAAGTAGGGGATTGAGAAATCCAACCCTTCACACCAAAAAAAACTGGCAGCCAAACTTTCAGCCCTCAAGCAGATTTGCGTTTTCCTTCACGAACCTGACCCAAGAGGAAAACACCTCCTGGACATCAATCAGGGTTTTCTTTAAAAATGGCTCACTTAGGCCACTATGAAGTCTTTTAAGTTCCCATCAATTTAGACTTTCACTATCTAGATAACATCCAAGGATTACTGACACTTAAGTAAGCCTCCAACAGAAAAGCTGGAGACCAATTTAGAAGGAAAGAGGCTGTTAAAAAAAATTTTTAATTATACTCAGAAATTAAAGACAAGGCATCCATGACACAAACACAAGATGTGCTCTATAAAAGAGAAACTTTAAGAGAAAAACAACTCTTGGAAAATCAAAATCTTCACAACAAAAAAAGGAAAATTCAACACCAAGCTTAGGAAATAAAGTTAACAAAGACTTCCAGATAAAATAGAGCAAAAAGACTAGGAGGTGAAAAGCAAAAGATAAAGGAAGTATTAGAGGACTAGTCTAAGAGAGCCAAACAAATAACAGAAGTTTCATAGAGAGAGGAGATACAAGCAGAAGAGGAAACCATTGTTATGAACTGAACTGTGTCCTGTCAAAATTTGTATGTTGAAGCCCTAGCCCCCAACTGTATTTGGAAATAGGACCTTTAGAAGGTAACTACAGGCTTCCCTGGTGGCTCAGAGGTTCAAGTGTCTGCCTCCAATGCGGGAGGCCTGGGTTCGACCCCTGGGTCGGGAAGATCCCCTGGAGAAGGAAATGGTAATCCACTCCAGTACTCTTGCCTGGAGAAATCCCACGGACGGAAAAGCCTAGTAGGTTACAGTCCACGGGTCGCAAAGAGTCGGACACGACTGAGCAACTTCACCTTCACCTATGGTTAAAAGAGGTCGTAAGGGTGGGGCCCTAATCCAACAGGATTGGTATCCTCCTAAGAGGAGGAAAGATACAGCTCTTTCCGCAGAAGGCCCTGTAAGGACACAGTGAAAAGGCAGCTGTCTACAAACCAAGAAGCAAACGCGTCGGAAACCAATCCCAACAGCACCTTGATCTCGGACTTCCAGCCTCCAAAACTGTGAGAAAATTAGTACCCATTATCTAAAACACACAGTCTGTGGTATTTTGTTATGGCACAAAACTAGATGTATTTCATGAGAGTATGCCAAGTCACAGTCTCATGAAATTAAATAAATTCCAAAATGGCCAAAAGCATTAGGATCAGGAATCAGAACGTCTTCAGAATTCCTAAAACATTTACAAACTAGAAAACAATGGAGAGATGCCTTCAGAATTTCTAAGGGAAATTATTTCCAACCTACAATACATTACTCAACCAACCAGATCAGTGGGAAGACCTACATAAATAAATAAAGGAGGGGTTATTAATACAGATCTCAACTTTTCACAGGAATCTACTGTGCAATATAACCCATCAAAATGAGGGAGGTCAAACCAACAAAAAAAATTATGATTCACAGAAAATAAGAAATTTAAGGCAAAGGGAATAGTTTTATGGTAATAGGGGAAATCCCAGGAAACTACTGTAGGCCAGCTAAAGAACTAGTTTGATCAAGTGCAAAAACTGGTAGACAAAAACATAGCCATTCTATTCCCATACATATATATATATATACACACACACTCAAAAGAAACAAGGCTGTATGTCCACTAAAAGAGTTGTAAGTAAATGTTCACAGCTGCTTTATTCACAACCAATTTTTAAAAATGTAAATAAATATTCATTAATGGTGATTTTTTTTTCCATATTTATTCATCCGACAAAATTCAGTCATCAGTGAATAAGATCAACTACTGCTGCACTTAGCATCATGGGTGAATCCACAAACACAAAGTTAGTAAAAACCCAAAAGAGTATATACAGTATGGTTTCATAAATTCAAGAACAGGTAAAATTAATCTATGGTAATACAGGTGAAAACAGTGATTACTTTGGGAGGCAAGAGGCACAGATTGGGAGGAAGCATGAGAGAAGCCTTCTGGAGCACTGGGAAAGCTCTATACTTTTACCTGGGTGATGGTAATACGATGCCTACAAATGGAAAAATTCACTATGGATACACTGAAATTTGGGCACCTTACAATTAAAAATATAATAATACCGTGTCTAAACAAGTTTTTAAAGAAATCAATGGCCTTTTCAATTGGATCCCACAACAGGGACTAATCAAAAGGAAAATTTTCTAAGGCCTTATACACAAAGATCTTTATTTCAAAGGTATTTATAATAGGAAAAAAAAAAAAACTAGGAATAACACTTAAAAAACGAGTGCCATGCAAACTCTGGATTTCTGTGGCATAGGAGAGAAATAATTATTTGATGTGTTTTTATTACTAGCAGCCAAACTTAATACTTATTACCCTAAGGAAGCCATCTGCCAGACGGGTTCACAGGCTACAAGGCAAAAAGGAGCTTGGTTATTCAAGGCCCAAAGAGCACGCCTAAAGGAAAAAGATAACGACAAGACATGCAGATAGAACCTGGCAAAAGCTAAATTATGGAAAGTTTTACAGAGCTTACTAAGAACACGTTAAAAAAAAAAAAAGAGGGGGAAAAAAAAAAACTTGACTTCCCAGGCAGCAAACTGAGAGGTGGTACAGAGGTATTCTAAATGTACCTAAAAATAATGTTACTTAAAAACATACTGTATCTGGAAGTGATCAAGCATTTCCAAAAACTTCTCCAATGCATTGTTTAATTAATAAAATGTTTTCATAATATACCTGGAATACGTATAAAGTACAAGGAATACTAAATTCTGTTATATTTATTATCTGAACTGATCTAAGTGCAACATGATTTTGAGGCATGTATTGAGACTTTTGGAAGGCTGGTTCACCAAGGGAAAAAAAAAAAATACCTTTTTAGATGCATTTTTTTTTTAAAGATTTCCCCAAGGCATACTCTCACTGCTTTATTCAACTGGTCTGTTTGAACAGAAATTACTCATAGCACACTTATCCAATTTAGCACTCCTTAAGTACAATTTCAGGAATAAAGAACAAGAGAATCAGTGTTTCAACAGTTTATTTTAGCAGATAATTTATTTAAACAAATAAAAACAAGCCATTCACAAACAACCAAAAAATAAAACAAAAATAGCTTCTAATTTGTTTCAGGCCAAAAATGTCAAGCATACCCTCCTGAGATATTTCACCGAATTTTTCTGTGCTACTTGTCTTGTTACATAAATATTAAGAAAAATACCAAGGAAACTCTATATTACTGGTTTTAACAGAAACTTTAGAGTTGGGGCGGGGGGAGGAGGGGCAGAGTGTGAAGAACATACATACAAAAGCTCTCCAACTTTCCAAGTGGAACAAATGATTTTCAGAATGTTCTGCTCAATAAACAAATTGCTCAATAATCTGCTTCTTGACAGAACAAAATGAAAAAATTAGCAAAAGTGTTCCTGTTCTATCAAAAAGAGCATTTAGTTAGATCAATAAACTCAGATGCCTTAAGAGTAATACATCGTTCACAGTTACTTTCAAGGCTTCCGAAGAGCTTCTCTTTTTCAAGAGATTCAAACTAAAATCCAACAGTAAAACTTGTAAGAGATTCATTTTTAATGGGTCATAGGAGTCAACAGTGGACACACCAATATTATTTTAGTTAATGCTGTTAATATACCCAACAAGCTAGAGAAAGACTTCCTGTAGACTTTAAATCACTGTTTCAATGATTCAAACAATTCAGGTCATAAAGGTTCCCCTCCCCTCATACAGAAGTTCTGAATCTAATTAATATACACAAAATGCAAAGTAATGTGAAGCAAACAATACAAAACGACACTGCAAGAGATGAAAAGAAGTATAGGTTCATAAGAATACACACATACATTTTTTTAATATACAGAACTTGAGTTAGGAAATCAAGTGGAAATTAAGGTATAAGTCAGCTCTGCCAGGGTCACTAGGTGAATTTTAGTGAACTTAGTCTGTATGGATTACATTTTCCCTATGTATAAAATGGAAGGATGGATTCAACATTCCCACAATATTGTTCCATAGTATTATAATACAAGTCCACATATTAAAAACCAAAGAAATGATAAAACAGTAAGGGCTGTGGGTTCAAAGGAAAGCAACAACACAGGGAACAGAAAGATCTAGAAGGCTGTGTGGAAGGACCAAATATGAAATGTCAACAAAATCTGACTTTACTTGCCACTTAATTTAAGGAGGAAATTTCTTTTAAAAAATACTAGCAATAAACAGGCAAAGTGTCAACAGACATGAAGGCAGAAAAATACACAATCTAGATGAGAAGAAGAGATCGGTTTGTGTTAGGATGGACAGCTCCTATAGAGAATTACTGTTATCATTAGGAAAAAAACAGGTTTTGAGCAGACTGTTAGAAGGCTGGGAATTCTGAACTATACTCTAAATAACAGGGAACTAAATGCTGGTTTAACAGTGAGGGCGGTGGAAGCACTATTTTAGAACATGGCAGAAGCCAGAACCTACTAAGCAGGGAGAAAAGAGGCAGAAAATCCCGTTAAAGCTACTGGGGGAAAAAAAGAAAACGAGTGGTTAGAACAGATATCTGAAAGAAATTTCAGAAAATGGCTGACAAAAATTGGGCAATGTTATGTGGTGAGAGGAAGTCTTAAGATAAAACCAGGGCTTATGCCTGGGTAGTTTAAGGCATGATAAATATCACCAAAACAAAGTCAGCATACGGAATCAGTTTTGTAGGAAGACTATAAATTATATCTTTCAAATAAAGTGAGGAACATCCAGACAGAATTGTTGCATTAAATAATCTTTAAATGTCATTTTTGGCCCTGTCAGTTGTCTTCCTAAAACAGCACAGCAAAGTATTGACAGAGAATTTGTTAAATGCTTAGTGATTTCAACAGTTTCCTCCAATCCTACTTATTGACTAAGAAAATCATTTGTCTTCTGGTGTAGGCAGAAAAATATCTGGTATTTTTCCATATTACAAAGATAAATAAATTGTAAACATTGTTAAACTATAAAAGAATAAAACAGGATATGGATTTATTAAGTCTTCCTGACAAGTGATTTATAACAACATTTGCATCAAATCTACCTTGAGTTTTGGCAGGGAAGTTTTCAAAGGTGCAAAAATCCAGTGGCCTAAAATATATTTCAATATCTAACAAAACGTACCATGTTATGTTTCAAGTTTTATTTTCAAGGACCTGAAAGCACTAGTAAAATCTAGACTAAATATTTAGAAAAACAGAACAAGTTTAAAATTCAAAATATGAACAAGCACAGCTGAGAAATCTTGAACATTCCGCAAACTGTTCACAATTTTCCAAACAAGAAAATGGTAAAGTTTGCAATGAAAATGAAATACAACTATTAATCAACCAAAGCATAGATCTCGAGTTTCTATCAAACTATGAGTGGGATACTTATTTAAGAACTGAACATTACTGACGATTACCTGACAAACAGAACCTTCTTGGATAATTCCCCATTCACTCTGTACACTCCCTGAAGGTAGAGACACAGCGCTTTCCATCTGCTTAAGAAACTGTATGGTTGGTCTTTCTTATATCTACCAAAGTAGGATTTTTAAAAATGAATACTTCTTGGAACACTTCTCCTGACTGGACAGTGAGCTTTTTTTGCTCATCACTCAAGATGGGGATAGAAATTTCTTCTTCAACTCATCCTTTCCTAACTCCCCTGGTTTCTTGCCAAAGTTAACGGGTAGAATTATTTTTAAGTGACTAGTTCATTAGTGACACTAAACTGGGCGTCTATAAAGTAAGGGTTCTCAGTCCCGCACAAAATTCAGCTTCCCGAACTTCTAATGGCAAACTTTTATGGACACACATAAGAAAGGTTACAAAACCAACTATCAAGATACATTTTTTTCCCCCGAATATATTACAACTCAAGTCAAAAGCTTACAGCCCAAGTAACTCACGTACGAATCCACGA
>SJXQ01007395.1:540230-583325 GCA_006408695.1 Aepyceros melampus | reverse complement strand
GGATGTCCACCCTCCGCACCCGGAACGGCTCCCTCCCACTTCTAGAGGTAAGCGCTCCCCTCCACCACCACCGCGGCCCTACCTCCGCGGCCTCGGAATGCGCCACAAAGCCGTCAGGACTTGGAGAGGAATAGAAAAGGAGAAGGGTGCACGCCACACACTCGACCTCCCAGCCTCCGGGGGCGGCCGGCCACAGCGCTCACCCGGACCCAACGCTCCAGGAAGGGACAGGAAGGTCGTAGGGCTGCGCCTCCCAGGGCAGCGGCCGGAGGGTCGCGGGAAGCCGCGAGGCAAAAAGCCCAGGCCCGACCAAGCGGCCTCCCCGCCCCCTCCGGCTTAGCTCCGAGCCGGCAGACGGCGCCCCGGGAGCTAACTTCAGCAGGGAAGAGGAAGCACCGCGGCAAGTAACGGGCTATGTGGATTCCCCGGACGAGAAAAGCCTGTCTGTGCGTCTGCCTGCCGGCAGGACCGTCTCACCTCCCCTTTGCCGTGCCCCGGCGGCGCCAGCTCACTTGAGGAGGGCAGGGACGCCGCCACGGCCGCCGCGATGGCCTTACGGCACGAGGCCTCCGCTCTGCCGCCGCGTAGCTCTGAGGAGAGGGGCGGGGCGCGCGCGGCGGGAGGGCGGGGCTGCAGCGCCGACTGGTCGCGAGGCCCTGGGCGGAGCCGCGCGGACAGGAAACCCCCCTCCCTGCCCAATCTGATAGGTTCAGTCTTCCCCTTCCCTCCTATCACTGACGTGAGGGCGGTCTTCGCCGCTCTGGGACTGGGCGAGCCCGCCTGTCAATCAATTGCTGTGCTGGGTGCCGAGCTGAGGCTGCTCGGGGGAGAGGGAGTGAGAGAGACAGAAGCGCCTTGCCAGTTTCTGGGTTTTGTTGCTTCTGTGTCTCTGGCTGATTATTCTGTGGCCTTCCTCCTCCGCGCCACAGGAGATTCCACAGCAAAACTGACTGCTTTCCGAGTTAAGCCCCGACTGCTCTGGGAGCTTCCTTCTAGTCTTCTGGTTTCTGCACCTGAAAAAGGTTTTACCAGCGGAAAGTTCTTAGGGACGGGAGCGAAAATGAAAAGCAAACAAAAGGCCTGAACGTAGAGTCCTGAGAGAAAAATGTAAGACGTGTCCTTAACTTGAACCGCAAATCAAAATAAGCTGAGTCTGAGGGCCTTCGAAGCGCCCTGGTGCGTGGATAGCTTCCATTCTTGGCTGCGGTAGCCTTGCTGTGAGGACAGTGACTTTCGGTGACAGGTCTGTTCTTTCTTAGCGGGCCAGCCCCAGACACCTGCCATCAGTAAGTTGGTTCTCCCCACGCCGGAACTTCAGACCCCACCACCTGCCTCTTCCTCCCCAGCCATCTCTGTGGCTCTACTTAGGCGTTTCCCGCCCAGGGAAGCCTGCTAAGTGCACAGGTGTTTTCCCCATCCAGCTGCTGAAAGAGCCGGACTTTTTGCGACTCCATGGATCTGAAGCCCACCAGGCTCCTCTCTCCATGGAATTTGCCAGGCAAGAATCCTGGAGCTTTTTGCCATTTCCTAGGAATACAAACTTGGACTGCAAGGAGATCCAACCAGTCCATTCTGAGGAGATCAACCCTGGGATTTCTTTGGAAGGAATGATGCTAAAACTGAAGCTTCAGTACTTTGGGCACCTTATGCGAAGAGTTGACTCATTGGAAAAGACCCTGATGCTGGGAGGGATTGGGGGCAGGAGGAGAAAGGGACGACCGAGGATGAGATGGCTGGATGGCATCACAGACTGAATGGACGTGAGTCTCAGAACTCCGGGAGTTGGTGATGGACAGGGAGGCCTGGCGTGCTGCGATTCATGGGGTCGCAAAGAGTCGGACACGACTGCGCGACTGAACTGAGGAATACAAACAGCGTCTCCTCCACTGGCAAGGGGATTCTTTACCACCTGGGAAGACCTCCCTACCCCTACCTGGATTGTAAACTCAAATCAGGAATCATGTCAGTCAGTACTGTTTTTCCCCAGTACCTAGCACATGGTATTGTTAGGCACTTAGTCCTGTCTGACGCTTTGCGACCCCATGGACTGTAACACATGAAATTGTCCAGGCAAGAATACTGGAGTGGGTTGCCATTTCCTTCTCCAGAGGATCTTCCCGACCCAGGGATCGAACCCAGGTCTCTCACTTTGCAGGCAGATTCTAGCACATGGTAGATCGTCAGTAAGTATTTTTTAAGGCATTAGTACAGCTTCGATCCCCAATTTCATTCGTTTACCCTTTTCTGTATTTAACTTCAGAATTATTCATTTGGATCCTAATAGAGGAATATGGTTCACTTGCCATATATAGGATCACAAGGTCAAGCATAAATCACCTGTGGCCCCTTCTTGGCCTCAAGTTGAGAGGGCAAGTGGACCAGGAAAATCTGGGCAGTAACTCCATCTATAAACTGTAATTAGGATCTAAAGTCAATAATGTAAGTGGATTTTGGATTTGTTCTAAGGATCTAAATACCTTTGTATATTTTATCATGGCTGCTATGGACTGAATTGTGTCCCCTCTCAAAATTCCTATGTTGAAGCTCTAACCCCCAATGTGACTGTATTTGGAGACAAGGCCTTCAGAGATAATTTAGTTAACTGAGGTGATAAGAGTGGGGTGCTAATCCTATAGAATTAGTGTCCTTTATAAGAAGTGACTGCAGAGACTTAGAAACTGTCTTGCTGTCTATCCTCACAACTAGAAGACACAGTGAGAAAGCAGCCATGTGCAAACCAGGAAGAGAGTGTTCACCAGAAACTAACCATGCTGGCAGCCGGACGTGGGACTTCCAATCTCCAAAACTGTGAGAAGTTTAATTTTTGTCGTTTAAGCCACCCAGTCTATGGCATTTTGTCACGGCAGCCCACACTGTTATTATAGCTCTGTCTAACACAATAGTTTTATTTGTTGATACATCTTATAAAGTTTATGGATTGGGATATTTTATTCATTTTTGAAGCTATTCATTTTTGGTATAAACCCATTGTCCAGAGGTTAAAACTATTTCTCCAAAATAGTTTCACACAACAAACTGTTAGGTACATCTGGCTCATAACAAACTTAGCTACACCTGGCTCAGTTCAGCTTTAGTTTTTTAACATGTGATGGGATTAGGGGAATGTGAATACAAATATAACAGGTAAAATAGTCCTTGCCAGCAGGTAGCTTAGACCACTTCCATAAATGGGGAAAATAAACCCAGAAAAAAAAATATGCTGAAGTCGTTTAATTTTAGATTTTATTTTGTAAGGGATTATGTATTTTGAGTGAGTCAATGATCTGAACAGACTGTGAGATTTTTATCCAGATCTCTTAACTACTACTGTGTGCCATCTGTTTAAGTAATAGAAGAAATAAGGGAGAGAATTTTTTCATAAAAGGATTTTAGTTTCCTGTAAATACGTGTTTTCCTTTTAACTTTTCTTTAAATATCCCCTCATCACCCTATTCTTACCAGGAACTCAAGAAAGAAAGAAAGAAAGAAAAACTCAAAAAATACAAGAGAAAGAGAAGGTATTGAAGAATAAAAATAAGGAAACAGCAATGAGAGGAAAGCATTGGGGTAGATAGACAGGAAGTCATGTATGGAATCGCTCAATAGTGTACTTAGACGTGGAGAAGGCAATGGCACCCCACTCCAGTACTCTTGCCTGGAAAATCCCATGGATGGAGGAGCCTGGCAGGCTGTAGTCCATGGAGTCGCTAAGAGTTGGACACGACTAAGCAACTTCCCTTTCACTTTTCACTTTTATGCCTTGGAGAAGGAAATGGCAACCCACTCCAGTAGTTTTCTTGCCTGGAGAATCCCAGGGACAGGGGAGCCTGGTGGGCTTCCATCTATGGGGTCACACAGAGTCAGACACGACTGAAGCGACTTAGCAGCAGCAGCAGTACTTAGACATATGGAGCCCATGTTTGTAAGGGGTGGGTGTTGTCCCAGAGACCTTTCACACTGTCTCCCCAGCTTCCAAATAGAAACATGTGCTTGATTTCTTCTTCCTCTCTTTTAGCAGAACTCAAACCAAAAATGGGAATCAACCCTGCTAATTAGTTCTGAGTGGACTAGCCAGAATCAGGCAACAATATTTAGGTCAAAACTTATGACCTATGGACTAGAAATGGGGTTTCAGATACAGGTAGCTAATCAATCTAGGATAAGAACATATAGGCAGTTCACTTCATTCATCCCAGAGGAAAGAATTTGGGAAGACAATGAAAGGAAAAATGAGCCTCCGTGTCTCAAGACCTTTCCCAGGAAAATATTGAGGACTTGTAGTTAGAAATGATTAGAGAGAATGATCTGGCTTAATATCACTGTAAGGACTACATAGGACAAAACAAACAAAAACAAAATCCTACCACCTAAATCAGTAAGAAGTTACTAATCACAGGCTTGACTGTGAAGTGTAGAAATTAATGAACTCTGGTAGCTAAATTCACTTTCTGGGCTGAGTATTATTACTCTTTTATGGGAATTAATTAAACAAAAATTTATTGAGTTCAATCTGTGTTAAGCACTACAATACATACCAGAGATCTAAAAGTCAGTCTTAAAGGAGCTCCATCCAATGTCAGAGAATGAAATTTAAACTGATACTTATTATTTGTATAGTAAATACAGCAGTGGATGTCTACAGGAGACATTAGGCCACAATGCGAGGGGAGGTATGTGTGTGATGAGGCTAGTCAAGGTAAATAAGTAGGCAAAGAAGAGAAGGGCTTTTCACATAGAGGGGCCTCCATAAAAATTTTTTTTAGTTTTTTAAAAAAGGAAGTACACAACAGTAGAATATTGCTAGAGCAAACGATGACAAAGTGTAAACAAGAGTGGGTTATGCAAGTTAAGGGCCTTTGTTTTTATACCATAGGCGCTGCTGCTGCTGCTGCTAAGTCACTTCAGTCGTGTCCGACTCTGTGAGACCCCACAGACGGCAGCCCACCAGGCTTCCCTGTCCCTGGGATTCTCCAGGCAAGAACACCAGAGTGGGCTGCCATTTCCTTCTCCAACTATAGGCAATGAGAAGCCGTCAAAAGGTTTTGAGAAGCCATCAAAGGGTTTTCTTAACAGCACTTTAAACTGTCATTCTGTTGCTTTCTGGCCTCCACTGTTTCTGATAAGAAGCTAGCTATAATTCTTATCATTGTTTTTCTGTAGGTCAGGCTGCTTTTAAGATTGGTTTCTTTATCTTAGTTTATCAGCAGTTACACTATGTTTCTAGGTGTGGTTTTCTTTGTATTTATGCTGCTGAGGGGTTCACTTATTTCCCTGGATGTGTGGATTGCTGGTTATTGTATCTTTTTATTGAATTTGGAAGACTCTTGGCCAGCATTTCTTCAAGTATTTTTTTCTGCTTGTTCTCTCTTTCTCTGTGACTACACTTACATTTATGCTAAATTTCTTACTCCTTAGTACAGGTCATTCCAAGATCTGTTCATTTTTTTTCAAATCTTTTTGTTTCTTTGCTTCATTTGCATAATTTCTATTGAGAGCCAGTAATTCCCGGAAAATCTGAATGTTAACATTTTCCCAAAAACACAAACCTACAAATGGCTGTGGGTTCCTTCGGGGTATTATCCAAAGGCATGTTAGTCAAGAGAACAGAAATCAAAAGCTATTACAACAGAGAACTTACCACTGGGTGTTGATGGACTAGAAAACAAAAAGGGAATACTGAAGTAGCCCAGATGTGGTAACTACAGAGAGCAGCTATCACCTCTCACCTAATGAGATACCAGCTGGCATAGGAAAAATGTAGTTTGTAGAGTCTGAGCCATAGCATCACATAGGAAAGTTATAGATGAGTGTATCTGAAGTTAAGATAGCTCAATAATAATAACTTAATAACCAGTAACATATCAACATTTGTTTGTGGTAAATTAGTAAAAACTTCTCAGATTGGATCCAAATTAATGCTATCTTTTTATGGGCTTCCCTGGTGGCTCAGAGGTTAAAGCATCTGCCTGGAATGCAGGAGACCTGGGTTCGATCCCTGGGTTGGGAAGATCCCCTGGAGAAGGAAATGGCAACCCACTCCAGTACTCTTTCCTGGAGAATCCCATGGAGGGAGGAGCCTGGTAGGCTACAGTCCACGGGGTCCCAAAGAGACAGACATGACTGAGTGACTTCACTTTCACTTTATGCAGTTTTACAGACTTTTAGCTCTTTTGAAAGGAGAAGGCAATGGCACCCCACTCCAGTACTCTTGCCTGGAAAATCCCATGGATGGAGGAGCCTTGGAAGGCTGCAGTCAACGGGGTCACTAAGAGTCAGACACGACTGAGCAACTTCACTTTCACTTTTATACATTGGAGAAGGAAATGGCAACCCACTCCAGTGTTCTTGCCTGGAGAATCCCAGGGGCGGGGGGGCCTGGTAGGCTGCCATCTATGGGGTCACACAGAGTCGGACACGACTGAAGTGACTTAGCAGCAGCAGCAGCTCTTTTGAAAAGAATCCAGTACATGAAGTTGTCAGTTTTCTGCTGTACTATGATTACTGTTAGCGTCTTTTCCAGGAGTGAGGTGTACCTTTGCGGCAGCTCACACATGTACTTGCTACAAAATCATAAACAAGGGCAGGTTTGGAAGAGACCAGCATAACTGAGGATGAGTAGACCCTCCTGCAGCATTCAGTCTCACACCATAAGGCACAAAATGGCATGACTAAGTAGAGCTGGCAGAAGCCATGTTCTTCCTACCTCCATTTCCTGTTGCCTGATATGGCCGGGGCAAGGAGAAGACAGTGTCCTCTCCTAAGGCAGGATGACCACCATTGCCAGTGAAAAACCAACTCCTTTCCTTTGTTGCCTCTTTTCTTGCTTCAACTCCAGCTACTTTACCCAGCCCAATCATCTCTAGTTCCTAATGCAAACAGATGACAAAAACAGGGCTTGGTATTCAGCATTTCACCCTACAGAGTTCTGAATTTTGAAGGATTTTTGTTGAACACTTATAGAACACTGGACATGAACATTTTTTCTAACTTCTTAATCTTTAGGACTGCTGAATTTCCTTTGGGAAGGAGTCATTTCTTCAAGTCTTATGTTCTTTAGTGCTAAAAATTGACATTCTCTACCACCTTTTATTATTTATAATAAATATAATTTTAGAATAAAAAGTACCTTTTATTGTTAACAGCAAAGAGACCAGATTCATGATATTCCACATAATTTAATATTTAGAAGACTAGAATAAATTTTTCTACATCTGCATATATTAATTATATATAGCACTCTGTCAGTTATACAACACACACAAAAAATTTATAGGTGAACATTAAAATGGCAGTGTACCTATTAGTAACTGAACATTAACAAGATAATAATCAAGTATTCATTTAATGGGAGAGTCTAGTATTTCCTGATAATCCTGCCTTCTTAAATTCCTCCAGTAAAGTTTATAGCCAGCAAGGACAAAAACACTAATCATAATTATTACCCCTCCAAAGACATCATAGACACTAGGAAATATATGTAACACTAGAAGCTGCAACACCATTGCTACCACAATCTCCAGATGTTGTACTGTGCTGACCAAAGCTGGATGGAATTTGTCTAAGGCATAATAAACTCCCAAGAAGGCCGCAGTAGAACAAATGCATATAGCAATTAGATAACTCCAGGTTTCTCCATCTAATGGGATGATGGGTTCTTGAAGAACAAACATAGTAGATATTCCCCAGACTGTCCCAGTCCAACCAAAGTAAATAGTGCAGTCCACATGCTGATCTTCTCCTTAATGGATCTGTATACTATCATGGAAAGAGCAGTGGTCAGCCCAGCCATCACAGTCATAGTGTACCCAAAGGCTTCTTTCCAGGCATTTAACAAAGAATTATCTTCATCAACAATGTTGGGGATCATGACAAGACAAACACCTAAGATGCTGCAAACAACTGTAGCCATGTCAACATAAGCCATTTTCTCATCTACAAGTAAAAAAGCCAAAATGGCACTGAAGACAGTGGTTGTGGCTCTCCACATAGTGGTCCCGTTACTGGGAGGAACTATTGAAAATGATGTATAAGCACAGGTGATAGAGATGACATTGCACACACCATAAAAGAAAAGTCGCAGTCTGTATCCACTTGGTCCAAAGGGGGCTTCCTGGTAGTAACACACAACTAACACAGATAAGACCTGCAAAACAGAACGGATAAAAATCAGTTCTAGAGATGGAACTTTGGAGCGATCGGAAACAAGCCTAGTGATAAGAGCTACACATCCATGAGCCAAAGCAGATCCAAACAGCACTATCCACATTTTTCTGGATTGAAAAATATTTTTTTCTGCAAAGCTTTGGAACTGTCCAATCTCATTGGTCACTGGGTCTTCTGTTGGAGGGCAGGTATCCATGGTTCCAAAGAAGGTTCTTCCTTTTCTTTTCATTTCACTGAGCAGGCCTTTCTTTGGATTTTCTTCCGTAAAACTTCCATAGTCTTCATTGATTTCTTCATATCCACCATCCCCAGGCTGAGGATAATGAGACGTATATTTCACCATTACTGTGTTTGGATGTATTTTCACCCGTTTTTTAACTGGATATTTTTTGGAGGGAGAAGTATCCATTTCTCCAGGCAATCAAGTCTATTTAAGAAGGAAAAAAAGACAAATGTACATGTTCATCAGTTGAATTATAGCTTTAATTCCATTATAATCTCATGCATCAATTCAATAATAGAAAGCAGAGGTTGTAACAGGAGTTTTGGTTTTTTTTCCTAAAGTATAGAAAGAGATGATCTGACAATATGCCTTATCATTATACAAGCTCCAGTGAAATTGTCTACCCTTTTTTCACTCTCATCCTAAGTCAGCCCGTTTCTCATCATGATTATTCTTTGCGTCATTAAACTGTATTTCTTTAAATAATAAATAACTGATTTTTTCCATTTTTTCATTCCTACTTCTCTATCAACCCAATAAGATAAACACAGAAAAATAAATAACAAGGTAAATCAAACCTTTCCTTCTGATTGTGTCCATTTGTCTATACATTATTTAAAGTCCAAATTCTTTTGTATAATCACTTCTCTATGATACCAAAACTAGTATTATGAATTATAGTGATTTTTTAAACATTTATTCTGGATTCTCATACATCTTCAGATATAAGGAATACTGAAACTAGAAAATAAAATTTTCTTTTTGATTTTGTGACATTCATGCACTGTTGCTATATACAACTTTTCTGATGAGCAACTGGGCAATAGGATTAAGATTCTAACTGAAACTACCCTTCAATTCAGCAATATCACATCTAAGATTTTATCCTAAAGAGATGAACACAAGATGCTTTTTACCTTATGTGTTTTTTAAGAAAGGAAAAAATAAGAGTACATATTTATATTTGTTTATATAATATACAAAGTACAACATAAAGGAATTATGGAAACATACAAAGGAAACTAATAATCATTGAGGTGGGACAGGAAATAATAGAAAGAAAACATTTTGTATACTTTTTAATATATTATTTGAATCATGATAATTGTTTAAAAAATTTTTTAAGTTCATCTGGTATTGAGAAAAGAGCACCCAAAAAGGTTGGGAAAATGTATGAACAGGAGACTTCATTGTAGCACACCAGAATGACCCTCCGTACGACACTATGCATCCGTTTAAAATAATAATGCCTATCTTTACTGATGTAGAAATATGTCCATGTTGTATGAAGGATTTGCCATGGTACTGGCATACAGTAAAATCTCAAAGAATATTAATAAATCCAGCTTCCTTTCACCTATAATTACTCTTTTGAAACACTGAGTGTCTTCTACAATGTTATTCTTTCTTTGAGACCAGTATTTGTTCATTCAGTTCTCTTTAGTTCTTTCCCCTCTCCCCAAGAACAATTTGCTATTTCCTTCCCAATGATTTCTTCCCCCCAAAACAAAAAAATTTTTAAAGGAAACCTTTTTATTTTTTGTCTCCATGACATATTTCCCTTATTCATTGCCAAAAACTCATCAGTTCCAGGATCTTAAACCATGGTCCAGAAATCAAATCCCATTTTGTTCTTTAACACCATCTGGGTAAACCAACTGTTCCATTTATTCGTTTCTCTTCTAAATGACACTACCTTCAGTTGGAAGAGTTATTTTATAAACCACCACCTGTGCCTCCAAGGCCTTCAGTTCCTGGCCTGGATCTCCAACTTGCAGCCCTTCATGCACAATGCTATTAAACTAATCTGGATGTTCTCTTTTTTTCAACTTTTATCAGGATATTTCCACTTTGAATCATTACTTTAGCTTTCAGTTCAGTTCAGTTGCTCAGTTGTGTCCGAATCTTTGCAACCCCATGAACTGCACCACGCCAGGCCTCCCTGTCCATCACCAACTTCCGGAGTTCACTCAGACTCACGCCCATCAAGTCAGTGATGCCATCCAGCCATCTCATCCTCGGTCGTCCCCTTCTCCTCCTGCCCCCAATCCCTCCCAGCATCAGAGTCTTTTCCAATGAGTCAACTCTTTGCATGAGGTGGCCAAAGTACTGGAGCTTCAGCTTCAGCATCATTCCTTCCAAAGAAATCCCAGGGCTGATCTCCTTCAGAATGGACTGGTTGGATCTCCTTGCAGTCCAAGGGACTCTCAAGAGTCTTCTTCAACACCACAGTTCAAAAGCATCAGTTCTTCGGCACTCAGCCTTCTTCACGGTCCAACTCTCACATCCATACATGACCACAGGAAAAACCATAGCCTTGACTAGACGGACCTTAGTCGGCAAAGTAATGTCTCTGCTTTTGAATATACTATCTAGGTTGGTCATAATTTTCTACCAAGGAGTAAGCGTCTTTTAATTTCATGGCTGCAATCACCATCTGCAGTGATTTTGGAGCCCAAAAAAATAAAGTCTGCCACTGTTTTCACTGTTTCCCCATTAGTCACAAACTGAATTAACAGTCTTGGTCTCCCAAATAGATTTTCTGTCCCTACATTCCTCATTTATGTTTGAAATACCACCATCTTTCTTGTTCTCCAAGCTAGAAACCAAGGAACACTCAATTATTCTTTCTGCCATCACACTCATTTGGTCATCAATTTTATTGTTTTTGTCTCTGAAATATTTTTCAGACTTTTCCTTTCTCCTCCAATTTATTTTACCTTTTGAATCTGGATCAGATTTTTGTGAATTCCTATCTAGCATATTGCAACAGCATCCTAACTAGTCCCCTTGAATCCTAGTCCTTCTCTTCTAAAATCCAACTATATTATGCTACTGTCACATTAATGCCTTTAAAAGATTCAAACAAAACAAAAAACTTCCGTCAAGCTTTCCCCATTCAAGAACATACACTATTTCCTACCAACTACCTCATTGAGTCTCAACTCCTCTGCCTAGCTCTCAAGATCCTGCCTAGCCTTGCCCTTATCAATACTTAGCTCTTTAACACAGAGACTTCACTCCAGTGTTCTCCCTGTCCTGACACCCCACATTACATGTTTCTCTTAAGTCTTTATTCCTTCTAGTTTCCCCTCTGCTCCCACTTTATAAACTGTTCATCTTTTAAGAAGGCCCAGTCCAAATTCTGCTTTTTAGAAACAAGCCTTCCTTGACCACTCTAGTCACTTTTTTTCTTCCTTATTTAACATCTGCAATAGTTCTTCTAATTTTTGTCATCTCATCACTTTGTTATTTACTTGTCTCAACTCAGTGGAATTTTATCTGCAGTCATTGTACCCAAATTTGCTGTTAAATTGCCTTTCCTTCCTAGTCAGCAAGTATCTTAATGACATCTCATAACTTCCTATTTGCTTAAAATTGTTTAAATTGTGGTTTATATCCATCAAAGTTTTCCCTTCCCACTGCAGCCAGATTTCTAGTCCCAGGAGCATGAATAGGGGAAGGACACATTCTGCTGTTTTACTCCTGAGAGAAAGGAGCTAGGCTCCAGCTTCTCTGGTGTATTGGCACAGGGAGGAAGGGAAAGGACACATATCTCAGATATTAGTTGCTGCTGTGTGATGGCTTTTGGATGTATAAACTTGGCTAGGCAGAACTACATTCCCAAGTTATTTAATCTAACACTAATCTATGGGCTGCTATGAAGGTTCTTGCAGATGTGACAGAAGTTCCTAATCAGCTGACTTTAAGTTAATAAAAGAAAGACTATCCTGGCTGAAGTGAAGTGAAAGTCACTCAGTTGTGTCTGACTCTTTGCAACCCCATGGACTGGAGCCCATCAGGCTCCTCTGTCCATAGGATTTCCCAGGCAAGAATACTGGAGTAGGTTAAACTCTGACCTAAACAAGTAAGCTCGTTCAAAAAGAGATTAGGCTTTCCATGAGCTCAGAAATTCCAAATAGTTCATGCCATTAGGGTTCCAGCCTTCTCATGACCTTCCTTCTTTACTACCTGTGGACAAGAAGCTTTGGCCTGTTCTCATGGTTCCCAACATGCTCCTGATCTTTTCTTTCTGATTGCCTGCCCTACAGACCACAGACTTCATTATCCAGCCCTGACAATTACATTAGCCAATTCCTTATAATAAATATCCTACTGGTTCTGTGTCTCAGGTTGAACCCTGACTCTAATACATGGTGAAATTCTGTCTTTGATTGTTGTCTTTGTTTCTGTACTAACTCTAAAAGGCCACTGATAGTCTCTAGGTTGTAGACATCCAAATGCAGGCTATCTTGCATCAATTATTTAGGCTCCCCAGTGCACAAATCCTTGATGTAGGCTGCTATGGGCCACAGGTGTTTGCTGTTTGGGTTCTCTTGCCTGTTGGGAAGTTTTCTTAGTGAGGCACCAACAGTATTCACTTGACCCCAGGAAAGTCATATATCCTTACCACTCCAGTGAGTATTATATAGCTACTCACCACTCCCCCCTTCTCTCCAATCTTACTTCTCTTTGCTCAAGCAAGTAAAGAGCAAATTGAAATGTGCTGTCTAAGCAGACTTTCAGTTGGAGGAAGAAAGCACACCCAATCGTTGTAAATAATGATTTGGTAACCTTCACCCTCAGTAGATTTTAAGGGGGAATATCCCTCTCCTCTCCCCATTAGGAAAAAGCCCAACACTGTTCTTGGACCAAGGACCCATAACAGATATGATCCCTTTGACAGACTGTGTTTTCCAAAGAGAGCCACCAATCTAGTATCTCCCATACTACATGTCTAGTTTTTTTTTAATGTGAGTTTGACATTATTAAATAGAGAAGTAGGGTCTATGCTCCTTCCCTTTAAAAGTAGCCCCACTTTTGTGACTATTTCACCAGTAGCGTATGGCAGAAGTGACCTGTTATGACTTCTGAGATTAAGTCATAAATATAACTATGCCTTCCTAGCTGCCACTCTTGTGCTTGGAGCTCTGAGCTACCAGGTCAGTAGTCTGACTGCTCAGAAGCCACCATGCTGTGAATAAGCTCCAATGAGCCGTGTAAAGAAACCACATGGAGAGGTCCTAAGACTGAACAGAGAGAAATTCCTGGTCAGCCCCCAGGTGCTCCAGCCCCCTGCTGTTCCAAGTCTAGCCACTCATCTGACTTTAAGTATATATGAGACCCTAAGTCAGAATTGCCCTTCCAAGGTATTTCCAAATTCCTGATCTTAGAAACCATGACAGATAGTAAAATGAGTGTTGTCATTTTAATCCACTCAAGCTTTGGAGTGACTTGTTAGCTGCAATAGATAACTGGAACACCCTGTTTCCTTTCCCAGGATTTTAAGGAATGAGAAGAAGGAATGGTCTTAATGATAGCTTAAAGGCCTCTTATATTTGGACCAAATTGATTGGCTTTTGAAAGTCAGACATTTTGTCCCTTGTTGTGAGATCCTGGATTCTGATTCTGAGGTAAGAGGAAAGTTATATACATACATATATATGAATGAAAAGAAAATTTTATTCAACATCCTGTTAGGCACAGATTAGTGTATTTAATCCTAGTACAACTGCATATTTTAAAGTATTATTTGAACTGTGTCATCTTTTTCATTTCTGTCACTGGATTAGTTTATACCTGGTATCTTCCAGGTATATTTCAACACCTTTAATATTATATTGTATCCCACTGATACAGAAGTCAGTCTTATACTAAAGGGATACATAAAGATTTCAAGTTTTTTTTTTTGTTTTGTTTTTTTGACTGCACCATTCAACATGTGAGATCTTCCCTTACCAGGGATCGAACCTATGCCCCCTGCATTGGGAGCATGAAGCCTTAACAACTGGACCACCAGGGAAGTCTCAAGATCTTATTCATTCTCGCTAGTTTTCATTTAATTTCAGGCTTTGTGAGTATAATTCTTGAAGAGAATCTTGAGTCCTGACTAGTACTTACATTTGTGCACATTTAAGTCATTCAACCTGTGAACATTTCAGTAAATAACGAGGTACCATGTCCCCAGCACCACTCCAGGCTCTATAAATAGAAGGATAAATAAAACTAGTGGAGGAAACAGCAAGCAATTCAAATTTAATATTTTTAAAAGTCAGTAATGCAAGTAACTACTTGATTACAGGAAAGGGCACATACAAAAGGCATCTAAACCCAAACACAGAGGATCTCTGCAGATTTCCAGGTGGAAAGGATGCCTGAACTGGGGCTTTAAGTATATGTAACCTATAAAGAAAAAAAGAGAGAGAGAAAAACCAAAAATTTTTTTCTAGAGATAAAAAATTTAGGAGTCAGAAATGCTGATTTTGAGTTCTAGCCACCAAATAGAGCAATAATTATGTCTATTTTAAGATAAAGAGTTTTAGATGGTAATTGTTGGGATCTTTCAACTCAACTCTCTGTAAAATCAGCTTGTCAGTTTAATGATTTCACATATCTAGTGTTTTGATATCCCTCCCATGAGGGATCACCATGCAATTCAATGATCACAACTTTGTACTACCTGCTCTAAGTTATTTGACCAATGTGCCAACTCAACTTCTCCTCCTCCTCTACAGAGAAGAGGAATCTGAACTAATTTCATGGCTCCAGGGCCCCTGACTTTATATGCGGATGTCCCCCTCCCAGGCAGAAATGTCCATTTCAGCTGTGTAAAGCAACTCCCCTGAGCAGAAGGAATGTGAAACAACAGGACCAGAAGACTAACCTCCCCAGCTACAAATGTATCAACTTGAAATGCTGGGCATAAATGGATTAAAAGGTTACATAGTTGGTATCTGCTTGAACAATGGGCACAATTCAAGCCTGAAAGCAGTATTTGTATCAAAAAGAGGTCCTTTCCTATGCTACATCCCACAGCATGAGGCCCAAGATCACTTCTGTCCTAAAGTTGAAAATATTAACACTGCTTCCCTGTCATTTTAGTGGGAATCCTTTAGACATACCCTTATGGTGCCTAAGGCAAATGGCACTTGGTAATAAGAACTTCTTTCTTTAGTTACCAGACTAACCCCTAAAATAGTAAAAAGTCTTAGATATAAAGCTAGCTAGTGCAACTTGATTATAAGATAGTGATTTCAATGTAGGCATTGATGTGATATTTGACACTCATGAGTCAGACTGGCTTTGAACTAAATATTTATCAGAAATTGATAGGTTACTACCTTATACCTGAGAAGCCAAGTTCTGAGAAACCTTATTACCCTGGTAACCTTGGACAGTCTTGCCCCTGAATGAATATAAAGGGAAGACCCAACAACCATCTTTCCAGGATAATGTGAGACATCACAATATGCATAGGAGCTGTGCTATTAAACATACCTTCTGAGACCTACTGAGAGAAGCCATTCTCCCTCCAAACTGATGAAAAAGGGGACCATTTTCTGATGCTCCAAAGGCTATGAGCATGAGTCTACCCATCCTTGTGCTGAACTCTGTCTAGCATAACCTTTAACACCCCTCTTTGAATTCTCTCTCTTCTCCACGGCAACCCATGAGGATCAGAAGAATTAGAGACATCATTTAAGTCTGCTTGCATTTATTAATACTCTTTGAGTCTATATCTTTTTGTAAAGGCCTACTGTTTTAGTGGGAAAAGAACCTCCTTTTAAGCTCCAACCTTTGGAACTAGAAAATTAGCTCTTAAATAAACGAACAAAGTAGAATTTGAAAGACAAGAATGATAACTGAGAAATAACAGAGTAGAAAGTAAAGAACATGCCCTTTCTTAAATCAGTCACACTTAGGAAGTGAGGGATTTACTATGAAGAAGTAAATGTCTGCCCTTCTTAGAAGGTGTGATAATATTCACATGATGTGTTAAGTAGTAAATTATCAAAATGAAATGTCTATAAACAAATCATGAAACTGAACACTTTTATGAAGATGTAAATGGGGGGCTGCAAGAAAAGTTAATTGTATAAGATTTCAAATACTCAGATTATAAAAGAACCAACGTAAGCAAATTCAACTAAAGGAGGGAAAAAGAAAAGACATACAACCTAGGAGTCTCCTATGGTAAACCAACTGAATCTCTTGTTGTTGTGTCTAGTCACTAAGTCCCATTCAACTCTTTCAAACCCCACAGACTGCAGCACAGCAGGCTTTCCTGTCCTTCATTACCTCCTAAAGTTTGCTCAAACTCAAGTCCCTTGAGTCTGTGATTTCATCTAACCATCTCATCCTCTGTTGCCCCCTTCTTCTCCTTCCCTCAATCTTTCCCAGCATCAGGGTCTTTTCCATTGAGTTGACTCTTCACATCAAGTGGCCAAAGTATTGGAATTTCAGCTTCAGCATCAGTATTTCCAATGAATATTCAGGACTGATTCCTTTAGGATTGACTGGTTAGTTCTCCTTGCTGTCCAAGGGACTCTCAAGAGCCTTCTGCAGCACCACAATTTGAAGGCATCAGTTCATTGGCACTCAGCTTTCCTTATGGTCCAATTCTCACATCCATACATGACTACTGGAAAAACCATAACTTTGACTATACAGACCTTTGTTAGCAAAGTAATGTCTCTGCTTTTTAATACACTCTCTAGGTTTGCATAATTTTTCTTCCAGGATCAAGATCTTTTAATTTCATGGCTTATAGTCATGTAGAAATTTTCTTGGAGCCCAAGAAAAAAAATCTGCCACTGTTTACACTTTTTCCCCATCTATTTCCCATGAAGTGATAGGTCTGGATGCCATGATCTTTGTTTTTTGAATATTGAATTTTAAGCCAGCTTTTTCACTCTCCTCTTTCAGTTTCATCCAGAGGATCTTTAGTTCCTTTTTGCTTTGTGCCATTAGGGCGGTATCATCTGCATATATGAGGTTTTTGATATTTCTCCCAGCAATCTTGATTCCAGCTTGTGATTCATCCAGCCTGGCATTTAGCATGGTGTACTCTGCATTTAAGTTAAATAAGCAGAGTGACAATATATGGCCTTGATGTACTCCTTTCCCAATTTTGAACCAGTCCATTATTCTATGTCCAGTTCTAATTGTTGCTACCTGCATACAGGTTTCTCCTCTCAGGAGGCAGGTAAGGTAGCCTGGTATTTCCTTCTCTTTAAGAATTTTCCACAGTTTATTGTGATCCACACAGTCAAAGGCTTTAGTGTTGTCAATCAAGCAGATGTTTTTCTGGAAGTCCCTTGCTTTTTCTATGATCCAACAGATGTTGGCAATTTGATGTCTAATTCCTCTACCTTCTCTAAATTCAGCTTGTATATCTAGAATTTCTCAGTTCATGTACTGTTGAAGCCTATCTTGAAGGATTTTGAACATTATTTGCTAGCATGCAAAATGGGCACACTGACTCTCTATAAAAATATAGAAAGAAATTTCAAAGAACCTGGACAGAATCATTCTAACTCAAATATATTACTTAGGACAGATCCCTGTGCCAGGACGATCTCCTGGAGGAAGAAATGGCATCCCATTCCAGTGTTCTTTGTTTTTTCTTTCAAACTTTAAACTTTTTATTTTGTATTGGGGTATAACTGATTAACAGTTGTGGCAGTTTCAGGTGAACAGTGGAGGGACTCAGCCATACATATATATGTATCCATTCTCTCCCAAACCCCAATCCCATCATGCTGACACGTAACATTGGGTAGAGTTCCATGTTCCTTGTTGGTTTTCCATTTTGAATATAGCAGTGTATACGTGACCTTCCCAAACTCCCTAATTATCCCTTCCCCGCTGGCAACCATAAATTTGTTTTCTAAGTCTGTGAGTCTTTCTGTTTTATAAGCAAGTTCATTTGTATAATTTATTTTTAGATTCCACATACAAGGGATGTCATACAATATTTCTCCTTCTTGATCTGACTTATTTCACTCAGTATGACACTCTCTAGGTCCGTCCATGTTGCTGCAAATAGCATTATTTCCTTCTTTTTAATGGCTGAGGAATATTCCATTGTACATATGTATCACATTTTCTTTATCCATTCCTCTGTCGATGGACATTTAGTTTGCTTCCATGTCTTGGCTATTGTAAACAGTGCTGTCATGAATATTGGGTGCTTGTATCCTTTCAGATCATGCTTTTCTCTGGATATATGCTCAGGAGTAGGATTGCAAGGTCATATGGTAGTTCTATTTCTAGTTTTTTTTAAGGAACCTCCATCCTGTTCTCCATAATGGCTGTATTAATTTACATTCCCAGCAACAGTGTAGGAGGGTTCCTTTGTCTCCACACCTTCTCCAGCATTTGTGAATTTTTAAATAACAGACATTCTGACTGATGTGAGGTGTCTCACTGTAGTTTTGATTTACATTTCTCTAATAACTAGCAGTGTTGAACATCTTTTCATATGACTGTTGGTCATCTGTATATTCTCTTTGGAGAAATGTCTATTTGGATCTTCTGCCCATTTTTTAAGTGGACTGCTTGTTTTGATAATGTTAAGCATCATTTAAGTGTTTGAAATTTTGGAGACTAACCCCTTATCGGTCATATTATTTGCAAATATTTTCTCCCAGTCTGTGGGTTGTATTCTCATCTTGTTTATTGTTTCCTTTGCTGTGCGAAAGTTGCTGAGCTTAAGTAGGTCTCATTTGTTTATTTTTGTTCTTATCTCCATTATTCTGGGAGATGGATCAAAAAAGATGTGCTGTGATTTGTCAGAGTTCTGCCTATGTTTTCCTCTAGAAGTTTTATAGTGCTAGTCTCACATTTAGCTATTTAATCCATATTGAGCTTATTTTTGTGTCACCTCAATATTCTTGCTTGAAACGTCCCATAGACAGAGGAGCCTAGCATGCTACAGTCCCTAGGGTCACAAAGAATCAGACATGACTAAGCAACTGAGCATTGAGTATTGACTATATATAATGGCTGAAACTGCAATTAACATATTAATAGCACTCATATTGCATCAGATTATTGCCTGACAGACAACAGTGCATCTACATCAATCTGAGAAAAGCAAAAAATAAAGCATATTATCAGTTTCTCCTTTGTAGCACTTAGATTAAAGCATACTTGCAATAGCTATCAGAAAGAGACTAAGAAGACAAGATCTTGATTTAGCCAGAGAACATGACAACTTTTTCAGCTCTAATGGAAACAATCAGAATTAGCATAAAAGCAAGAATGGGAAAACATAGAAAAAAGAAAGGCACAACTGATGACTCTAAAATCCAATGAAAATAAGGAAATATGGAAGAAGTCAATAATAATACTGTCAGTAGACAGACATATTGATATTTACATTTGTACAGACAATGTGCTAAACACTAAACATGGGTCAACTCAGTTTTGAGAGAAAATGAAATCTTAGGAGATTGTGGAGTGGGACAGCATTGGGGAAGGGTGGAAAACAAACCCCCCATAATGGAGAAAACTAATGGCCTACCTCACTGTGAACAAAAAGAACTTAAAGGTACTCACTTTAGGAAACTAATTTGGCACATATTGTTGAACACCCTCTATGTGAAGGGCACCAGGTAGTCCAGTAGCTTCTATTGTTGAAGAGAATTTGTCCCAGAGTTTTGTCTGGAACTTTGTCACATGTCACCCCAAATTAGTCTCTCCTCTCTGCTCTTCTGTCACCCTTTCCTCTTCCCAAGCTACTCACTCTTTCCCCATCTTACCTTCTCAGCTTTACTCCTGCCACCCACAGATACAACCTGTCTGACATTCTAGCCCAGAAGTAACTACCACTTGTTCATGCAAATGGTTTCAGGAAAAAAATTATATTTATTTTATTGCCTAAAAGGACAAGCCATTATCACTGTCAGAGTCACATTCCACTTTCATAACAGAATAAACTATTTTCCTTTTCCTGAAATCATAAGTTCTCTGACAGTGTACAGGAGTGAGGATGACAAAATATCTATGCAGAAAGTAGGATAAAAGCCTCAGTCATGTGAGCACCCCTGACACCAGAGCCCCACCCTAAAATCTAGCCTCTTACCATCCAGACCAAAATGTACACATATCACTACTCTGGGTCTTTTTCCTGTTCTATCTGGTACTTAGATCCTGCCTCCTTTTGTCATTTTATTCTCTTTGTGTATGACATTGTTCAGTTTTAAAAAGCAGTGGATCCTCAGTATGTCTTTGCGGAAAGAGGGACAACCTAAGTGCCCCAACAGACGAATGGATAAAGAAAATACAGTATATCCATACAATTGAATATTACTCATCCATAAAAAGGAATGAAGTTTCAATACATGCTACATCATGGATGAACCTTGAAGACAGTAGGGTAACTGAAATAAGCCATACCCAAAAGGACAAATACTGCATAATTCCACTTATATGTGGTATTTAGAATAGGCATATTCATAAAAAGAAAATAATAAATTTGAGATTCCTGGGAGCTGGGGGAAGAGGGAATGGGAGTTATGGCTACAAGGTTTCTGTTTTGGTTAATCAAAAAATTTTGGAATAGTGGTGGTGGTTGTATAATATTGCGAATGTAATTAATGTCATTGAGTTGAACATTTTAAAAGTGTTAAAATGGTAGATTTTGCTTTATTTCTCTTTTAACCCAATTTTTTTAAATAGGAGAAAAAAGAAAAGAGAGGTGTGTGTGTGTTGGGGGTTGTTGTGATTCCTCCAGTTGAGGGATAAAGGAAGGCAATGATAGCCATTGGTATTTTTAAAAACCTCCTCAGTGATCCTAATGTATAATTTTCTTGTGCAAGAACACTCAACTAAATTATCTAGGGACCCTTCTGGCTTTAAGATTTAATGAATCTATGGTTACTGCATGATTGAAGAAGACAGGGGTGGAGATTTTTTTTTTTTAAGTGGTCATTGAAGCCAGATTGTCTGGACTTGAGTCTAAGTTACAGAACTTAATAAATATGCAACCTTGGGTACTTACTTAACCTCTTCTGAAAATTTCAATAAGATTCTACTCATAGGGTAGAATAAAAATATTAAATCACTTAATAATAGAAAACACCTAGAATATGGCACCTAGCAATTGCTCAATATATTTAGTTCTTTTTCCACATGATTCCATCTGCCTGGAATGACATGGTCCTCCCCTTTTCTGCTCTTGTCTACCTGCAGAGCTCACATTTGTGCTTCAGTGGTTTGTTCAAGTGTTACTTCCTCCTTTGCAAAGTCTTAACTGGTCTCTCCAATCTTTGTGCACCATTATCTCTGGCACATACTGGCATGAAGTAAATGTCTGTTGGATGCAATGGAATGGATTTGAAAACCGAGAAGTGGAAGACATGGAAAAGAATGAGGAATGATGTTGACTACTGACATCTCTATAGGATCTTATAAACCCACTTCTGCTCTCTTATATAACTGTTCAATCAATGGTAGGTAACTGAAAACCTATAGTTTCTCATTATCATTCAAACTAAAGACTGTTCAGAAGAATTCTCCCTGTCTTCTGCCTTTACCCTCTTTACTAGTCAGAGTTCTCCAGAGAAACAAAATTAATATGATGTGTATATATACAGTTATAAGAAAAGAATAATTTTAAGGAATTGGCTCATCCAATTATGCAGCATGGCAAATCTAAAATCTTCAGAATACCCCAGCAGGCTGCAGATCCAGGAAACAGTTGCAGTTTAAGTCCAAAAGAGTCTGCTGGCAGAATTCCCTTCGCCTCAGGAGCTGTCAGGTTTTTTCTATTAAGGCCTTCAGCTGATTGGCTGAGGCCCACCCTTATTATGGAGAGCAATCTGCTTTACTCAAATCCACCGATTAAATGTAACTCTTATCAAAAAGGAGAAGGCAATGGCAACCCACTCCAGTACTCTTGCCTGGAATATCCCATGGACAGAGGTGCCTGGTAGGCTACAGTCCCTGGGGTCGCGAAGAGTCGGATGTGACTGAGCAACTTTACTTTCACTTTTCACTTTCATGCACTGGAGAAGGAAATGGCAACCCACTCCAGTATTCTTGCCTGGAGAATCCCAGGGACAGAGGAGTCTGGTGGGCTGCCATTTATGGGGTCACACAGAGTCAGACATGACTGAAGCGACTTAGCAGCAGCAGCAGCAGCTTACCAAAAAACACCCTTGCAGAAACATCAGCATCATCTTTTTTTCTTAATTGATTTATTTTAATTGGAAGCTAATTACTTTACAATATTGTAGTGGTTTTTGCCAACCCACTCCAGTGTTCTTGCCTGGAGAATCCCAGGGACGGGGGAGCCTGGTGGGCTTCCGTCTATGGGGTCGCACAAAGTTGGACACGACTGAAGCGACTTAGCAGCAGCAGCAGCAGTGGTTTTTGCCATACATTGACATGAATCAGCCATGAGTGTACATGTGTTCCCTATCCTGAACCACCCTCCCACCTCCCTCCCCATCCCATCCCTCAGAGTCCTTGCAGTGCACCAGCCCTGAGCGCCCTGTCTCATGCATCGAACCTGGACTGGCAATCTATTTCACATATGGTAAAATGTATATTTCAATGCTATTCTTTCAAATCATCCCACCCTCGTCTTCTCCCACAGAGTCCAGAAGTCTTTTCTTTATCTCTATGTCTCTTTTGCTGTCTCGCATATAGGGTCATTATTACCATCTTTCTAAATTCCATATATATGCATTAATATACTGTATGGGTGTTTTTCTTTCTGACTTACTTCACTCTGTATAATACACTCCAGTTTTATCCACCTCATTAGAACTGATTCAAATGCATTCTTTTTAATAGCTGAATAATATTTCATGTGTGTATGTACCACAGCTTTCTTATCCATTCATCTGCCAATGGACATCAAGTTGCTTCCATATCATAGCTATTGTAAACAGTATCAACAACATCTTTGACCAGCCAAGTTGACACATAAAATTAACTATCACAGTCTCAACCATTGCTTGTCCTTTATATGCACAAAAGTTCTGGCTATTGCAAACTGCAGGAAATTCTCTGAATATGTCATGCTCTCTCATGATTCTGGATTTTTATATATGCTGTTCCTTCTTTATGGATTACTACTTTTTCACCTGGTAAATTCCTGCTTATTTTTTAAGGCCCATCTCTGGAGATCTTCCCTAGGCCCATTTCCCACCCCAGTCTGAGTTAGATGCCCACCAAAGTGCTTCAATCATAGAATGTATTGAATGCGTTGAATTATAACTGTATTTTTGTCTTTCTCTTCTGCTAGACCTGTGAGGGTTTTTAACCCCACAGGTATTAAAATTAGATATTACTGATTTTTATGTTTGCAGTACCTAGCTCAGTGCTTGGCATTAGATGGGTGTTTAGTAACTGTTGAATGAGTGAATGAATGGACTATTTTTAATGAAGCAAATTTTGTTAAGTAGAAAATATAAGTAACACACGTGCATGCATGCTAAGTTGCTTCAGTTGTGTCCATCTCTTTGTGACCCTATGGACTGTAGCCCGCCAGGCTCCTCTGTCCATGGGATTCTCCAGGCAAGAATACTAGAGTGGGTTGCCATGCCCTCCTCCAGAGGATCTTCTCAACCCAGGGTCAAACCCATATATCCTATGGTTCCTGACTTGCAGGTAGATTATTTACCACTGGGCCACCAGGGAAGCCCATAAGTAACATAAACAAATGGTTTTAAATGGCAAGTAACTCAAATAAGGGGCCTTATCATTTAGTTCAGTTCAGTCGCGCAGTCATGTCCGACTCTTTGCGACCCCATGAATCGCAGTACGCCAGGCCTCCCTGTCCATCACCAACTCCCGGAGTTCACTCAGACTCACGTCCATTGAGTCTGTGATGCCATCCAGCCATCTCATCCTCGGTCGTCCCTTTCTCCTCCTGCCCTCAATCCCTCCCAGCATCAGGGTCTTTTCCAATGAGTCAACTCTTCGCATAAGGTGCCCAAAGTACTGGAGCTTCAGTTTTAGCATCATTCCTTCCAAAGAAATCCCAGGGTTGATCTCCTTCAGAATGGACTGGTTGGATCTCCTTGCAGTCCAAGGGACTCTCAAGAGTCTTCTCCAACACCACAGTTCAAAAGCATCAATTCTTCTGCGCTCAGCCTTCTTCACAGTCCAACTCTCACATCCATACATGACCACAGGAAAAACCATAGCCTTGACTAGACGGACCTTAGTCGGCAAAGTAATGTCTCTGCTTTTGAATATACTATCTAGGTTGGTCATAACTTTTCTTCCAAGGAGTAAGCGCCTTTTAATTTCATGGCTGCAGTCACCATCTGCAGTGATTTTGGAGCCCAAAAAAACAAAGTCTGACACTGTTTCTACTGTTTCCCCATCTATTTCCCATGAAGTGATGGGGCCAGATGCCATGATCTTCGTTTTCTGAATGTTGAGCTTTAAGCCAACTTTTCCACTCTCCTCTTTCACTTTCAACAAGAGGCTTTTTAGCTCCTCCTCACTTTCTGCCATAAGGGTGGTGTCATCTGCATATCTGAGATTATTGATATTTCTCCCAGCAATCTTGATTCCAGCTTGTGTTTCTTCCAGTCCAGCATTTCTCATGATGTACTCTGCATATAAGTTAAATAAGCAGGGTGACAATATACAGCCTTGACGTACTCCTTTTCCTATTTGGAACCAGTCTGTTGTTCCATGTCCAGTTCTAACTGTTGCTTCCTGACCTGCATACAGATTTCTCAAGAGGCAGGTCAGGTGGTCTGGTATTCCCATCTCTTTCAGAATTTTCCACAGTTTACTGTGATCCACACAGTCAAAGGCTTTGGCATAGTCAATAAAGCCTTATCATTAAAGTACTTTAAAGTCCTTAATAACATTTCGAGAATGATAAAATATTAAAGTGAGAAGTTTGGCTATTAAGAGAATGTGTGTATTTAGCTTCTCTGCCTCTGATTCTATTTCTGCTGCTAGGTCTCCCATACTTTCTTTAATATTAAATTCTCCAGGCATAACTAGAGCTCTCCCTTAAATAATGTGTATCTACTTTTCTTAATTAAACCATTATTAACCAGTTAGGAAGGATATAGAGATATACATCTTTTAGCACTACCAGATTGAACTTCAGTTGCTATCTCCCTGCTTTCCAGAACATGTCTCACAGTTTGGCCCAGTCAAGTAAATCCCACCAACGAGACCACAGCAGTTCCTTAACAGAGTTCCCTGGACTTGCTCAGGACAAGCTTCACTTAGAAGCTGTTCACCACCATCAGATCTTTAAGAAAAAAAAAACACCACATTTTGTTTATTCCTATTTCAAAAGCAACATATTTATTGTAGAAAATGAGAAATGTGAGGAAGCAAAGAAAATGAAAACAACTCATAATCCTACCACCCAGAGATAACTACTGACCCTCCCAGGCTTTTTTCTATTTGTGAACATTTTTTCCCCAATGTAATGCAATATAAATACTCACTCACATATCCAATTCTTTGTGGCCCAATGGACTGTAGCCCTCCAGGCTCCTCTGTCCATGGGATTTCCCAGGCAAAAATACTGGAGCAAGCTGCCATTTCCTACTCCAGGGGATCTTCCCGACCCAGGGATCAATCCCCGATCTCCTGCATCTCTTGTCGCCTGCATTCATAGGTGAGTGTTTTACCACTGGGCTTCCCTTGTGGCTTAGCTGGTAAAGAATCCGCCTGCAATGCGGGAAACCTGGGTTCAATCCCTGGGTTGGGAAGATCCCCTGGAGAAGAGAAAAGCTCCCACTCCAGTATTCTGGCCTGGAGAATTCCATGGACAGTCCATGGGGTCACAAACAGTTGGACACGACTGAACAACTTTCACTCACTTCACTTTCACTTTACCACTAATGCCACCTGGGAACAAAAGTGGTATCAAACACTATATCCTATTTTATAACTTCCCCCTTACTTATCAATACATTGTAAACATTTTTCCATGTCATTAAATATCATTTTGAATGGCCAGTTACTATGTACCCAATATTGGGTTCTGAACACAACGGGTCAGTCATTAACT
Organism: Aepyceros melampus; assembly: GCA_006408695.1. Lineage (NCBI taxonomy): Eukaryota > Metazoa > Chordata > Mammalia > Artiodactyla > Bovidae > Aepyceros > Aepyceros melampus. The sequence continues at coordinate 557,148 of SJXQ01007395.1, read as the reverse complement.
TTAGCTTTATGACAGCTGAAAGGCAAATGAGATGACCAACTGCTGCTGATCTTTTATGCAGGGATAGATCTAAACCATCTCAGGAAAAGGCACAGATAACAATGTTGAAGTTTTCTCACTGAATATAAATGAGGAAACAGTTTTTGATGGCCAGGGGAAGATTGTGAAAGAATAAATAGGAGATAAGTCAAGAGGATTCATGTTTCTCTCTTTGTTCCCTGTTCAAATGTCATCTATGAAGAGAAACTGGCTGAGACAAGCAGTGAAATAAAGTGTCTTCATTCATTTTTTGTGTTTATTTAGGATCAATACACTGTTTGGTTTTGAAAAACTTTGAGGTAACCGTCCAATTAGAGTTAAAGGAAAAATGAAACCTCAGGAAATATCAAGCACAGACACTTTCAAGCATCTGGGAAGTACTCTTTTGGATTGCTTGGTCTTGAATATAGTTCTAGGTTCTCTAATTATAAGGATATGTTTATTTAGCCTCTATTCTGGGGCAGGCATATACTAAGAACTTTACCATTTAAAGGTCTAGTAAATTCTGTGAAGTAGGTTATAATCTCTATTCTGTACATAAGGAAATAGGTTCTGAGAGATTGGATAATTTGCCAGTTATTGGGTGACATAAATAGTGCTTGGAGACAAGATTCATACCAAGGTCTGCCTTCCAAAGCCCTTTCCTCTGTGTTACTCTATTAAGTAACCCTTCACAGTAGGCAGAGTAATGCCCCTCATCTCATCTAACTGCCAGAACATTACCTTATATGACAAAGGGGAATTAAGGTTGCAGATGGAGTTAAAGTTGTTAATCAATTGACCTTAAAATAGGGAGACCATCCTGGATTATCTAATCGGGCCCATTGTAATCACGTGTCCTTAAAAGTAGAAGACAGGGACAGAGAAGATGTGTCAACAGAGGCAAAGTCAGAGTGATGCAATGTGAGGACTCAGCCTGCTGTTGCTAACACTGGAGATAGAAGGCAATCATGAACCAAGAGATGTGGGCAGCCTCTAGAAGCTAGAAAAGGCAAGGAAGTGAATCCTTCCCTAGAACATCCAGAAAGGGATATACCCTGCCAACACCTGGGTTAAGCCCAGTGACACCTGAACTGGACCTCTGACTCACAGAACTGCCAGATAATAAATTCATGTTGTTTTAAGCCACCAAGTTTGTGGTAATTTGTTACAGCAGCAAACAGAAAACTCATACACCATCATTTTGTGGATATCTAAAGATCAGATTTGTATTCTTAGAGAGAAGACCCACACACTTAGTTGTTGTTCAATTGCTACTTCCTGCATGTAAATCCATGATTTTCCCCAGAAAAGAATTCTTAAGATCTAGAAAAGTGTTGGATGAGACTACAAAGTTCTGGGTCAAGTGACATGGACAAGATTATTTTAACCTGAGATAGAAAAATATCTACTGTCTATTTACTACTATGGCTTGCTTACTCCCGTGACACTGTTTGAGATATCTGCTTTTAAGAACCTCATGGATCATCTAAGGAAAAAAGTGAATTATAAAGCACCTCTCAAGGGCTGAGTAAACTGCCTTGTTGGATGTAGTCATTAAATACTGAGTCAGAACTTTGGTTGGATACCACAGATAGGACTTTGGAGTAATAAACAGTGCTGGACAACAGGTCTAGCAATTCTTGAGGCAGAAGGTCTGAACCTGAATTCTACTTCTATTTCTACCTGTGCATTTATAGTTTAATCTTTCTAAACATCCATTTTTTCATCAAGATGGGCTGATATTACAGCTTGGAAAGGTTTTTAATAAGGACTTAATAAAAAGATAGATCTAAAGCATCTAGAACAAGGAATTCCCTGGTGGTGCAGTGGATAGGAATCTGCCTGCCAATGCAGGGACATGAGTTCAATCCCTGGTCCAGGGAGATTCCACATGCCGCAGAGCAACTGAGTCTATGCACCACAATTTCTGAGCCTGTGCCCTACAGCCAGTAAGCCACAAATACTGAGCCTGCATGCTGCAACTAGTGAGGCCCATTTGCATACATCCTGTGCTCTGGTGACAAGAGAAGCCACCACAGTGAGAAGCCCACGCACTGCAACTAGAGGAAGCTGGCACACAGCAACAAAGACCTGTCACAACCAAAAACAAACAAATAAAAAAATTTTTAAGCATCTAGAACAATACCTGGCACATAGCAGCCAATAACTATTAGCTTACTTCCTTCATGTTACTGAAATGTTGTAAAGGTTTTTTTTTACCAGCAGAGAGGAAATGCTTATTTTCCTCTATGATCTGTTTTTAATTGCAAGAAGGCTTACATATAGTTTTTAAATTTCTAGATTAGGAACTTTTTTTTAAAGGATATAAACATTCATTTTAGGAAATGTGCCTGGAGGCCCAGATTGAAATCTGCTCCTCCAGCCCTTCCAATGATTTCAGAGGCTTCTGATCCCTTGTGTTGTATCTCTTACTGATTCAAAGAGCTAGAGTGATTTTTGTTATCTGTAACTACACCCTGCCAGATACACAGATGCACTGTGTATTACACCATGTGATATGTAAAACTGAATCCTGTCAGTCAAGGAACCTCTTCTGCTTATTCTGCTTTTAACAAGATAGATGCTAACAAAGCATTAATGTTTTGGAATTTATGGAAGAGTATTCACTCATATATAATGCCAATCTAATGAACCAAAGGCTGAAGATAATGCTGGTGATCCCTTCCAATAGTCTTAAATTGCCACTAACTCTTTACTTGATGAGAGGGGGTAGTGAACAACAATAATTCATGGTAGATAATTACCTACATTTTGTTCCTCATGTAGTTATTTTTTGGGGAAAACGGCCTACAATTTATCAAGAAAGCTAGAACTGATTTTTGAAAGAATCAACCAGGATTGGTATGGAGTAATAATAACATAAGATTTTCATAAAGATAGGTAGACAGCACTTTGAGCTCCTACTGCAGAAATACATGTTAATTGTGGTAAATAAGAATTAAGGACTGCTAATTAGGATAGGAAGCAACAGTTAGAACTGAACGTGGAACAACAGACTGGTTCCAAATAGGAAAAGGAGTACGTCAAGGCTGTATATTGTCACCTGCTTATTTAACTTCTATGCAGAGTACATCATGAGAAACGCTGGACTGGAAGAAATACAAGCTGGAATCAAGATTGCCGGGAGAAATATCAATAACCTCAGATATGCAGATGACACCACCCTTATGGCAGAAAGTGAAGAGGAGCTAAAAAGCCTCTTGTTGAAAGTGAAAGAGGAGAGTGGAAAAAGTTGGCTTAAAGCTCAACATTCAGAAAACGAAGATCATGGCATCTGGTCCCATCACTTCATGGGAAATAGATGGGGAAACAGTGGAAACAGTGTCAGACTTTATTTTTTGGGCTCCAAAATCACTGCAGATGGTGACTGCAGCCATGAAATTAAAAGACGCTTACTCCTTGGAAGAAAAGTTATGACCAACCTAGATAGTATATTCAAAAGCAGAGACATTACTTTGCCAACAAAAGTCCATCTAGTCAAGGATATGGTTTTTCCTGTGGTCATGTATGGATGTGAGAGCTGGACTGTGAAGAAGGCTGAGCGCCAAAGAATTGATGCTTTTGAACTGTGGTGTTGGAGAAGACTCTTGAGAGTCCCTTGGACTGCAAGGAGATCCTACCAGTCCATTCTGAAGGAGATCAACCCTGGGATTTCTTTGGAAGGAATGATGCTAAAGCTGAAACTCCAGTACTTTGGCCACCTCATGTGAAGAGTTGACTCATTGGAAAAGACTCTGATGCTGGGAGGGATTGGGGACAGGAGGAGAAGGGACGACAGAGGATGAGATGGCTGGATGGCATCACAGACTCAATGGACGTGAGTCTGGGTGAACTCCGGGAGATGGTGGTGGACAGGGAGGCCTGGCATGCTGCGATTCGTGGGTCCCAGAGAGTCGGACACGACTGAGCAACTGAACTGAACTGAATTAGGACAGAATCCAAAAAATTCCTTCAGTCCATCTTCCACTGTTGTTAGAAACCTTTGAAATTTAATGTGGACTACTTAATAATTCTCTGTAAATGCAATTATCAAAGTGAGTTTCTTACCACTTCCTTACACATTCTGTCTACTCTGTCAACCACTTCACAAATCTTCTTGTAGGCCCAGGTAGCAAATTTCAGGCAAGTATTAAAAGTTACACAATCCTCTGATTTTTTAAAAAGAGCTATTTCTGAGAGGACTCAGAGACAGAGAAGTCAGAAGTCATCACAGTATGACTCCATCTCCTCCCACATCCATGCTAGGCAGGACTTGTCAGTACATTTCAAGTTTTCTGGGTTGTGCACAGCCCAGTGTAGCTCCTTTAATCTGCCATGTCCACTTTGTCAACAGATCCAGGCACTATTTAAAGGGAACTTGCCAAGTCACAATCTCCTTTGTAGCCTGTAAGTTCTGTGAAAGCAAGAGAGTTCTCATCCATATTTGTATTCATAGCACAGAAAACACATTGAACAAATGCAGGTTGAACAAAAATACTCAGTTCTGAACTACCTTCTGCAGCTGCTCCTTGAACTCTGTCCCAGTCTGCTATCAGTTTTCACAGGCTCTGCTGTTCAGTCTCCCATTTCTCTCCTGGTTTCACCTTTGAGATTGTCCTCACACTGTTATCTTTGCCACTTGGCTACAGTTCTGACTTTCTGTGTTAGTAATATTGGTTCCAGATCCCTGAGGAACCCTTCTACTCGTGCCCAAAAGGTTGGGGACCACTGGTCTCAGTGATCTAAGAAGTACTGCGCTCTGCTGGGCTATGAGAAAGCTAGAGCAAGGCCCGAGGATGTTGCTGGGCTGTTCAGTCTGGGTTATAGAGAGGAGACAATTACAGCTAAAGGGCTTGGAGATAAGGTGAGGTGGGGAGAGAGATCTAGCAGAGTGGATATGGGATCAGGAGAGATAGGAAGGAGAAGTGGAGAGATGCACCAAACAGGAAGCCTAGCACTCATTTGACCTGGAGATTCAGCTGACAGTTCTAGGGCAGAAAGTTAGGGAAGAGACAGCTAGGGGCTGTCAGCTGTGCAGGAGCTGCCAGGAGACAACTCTGGGAGGGGAAAAGACTGAGAAAAAAGAAATAATTAAATGTAGAGGTGCAAAATGTGGGAAAGAGAAAAGGGTGAAAGAGGGGAGGTAAGGATGAGAGCTATCAGTCTGGTTGTGTGTGCTAAGTCACTTCAGTCATGTCTGACTCTTTGTGACCCCCATGGACTATAGCCTGCCAGGCTCTTCTGTGAATGGGATTTCCCAAGTAAGAATACTGGAGTGGGTTCCCATTTCCTCCTCCAGATCAGTCTGGTTAGAGCTGGGCTAAACATTCTATTTTGCCCATCAGCTTGGAACTTCTGCGCATTCAGTTGCTGTGTAGGCAAAATTGAAGTGAGAAGCCTGTCTCTTCTGTACTCAAATGACTTGGGTAGATTCTAATAAACTGTGTATATCAGGAAAGGGAAAGGTTAACTGAGATTAACCTGAAAAACAGCCTCATGTGGCAGTTTTCAAACAAGCAGGTTGACTTGGCTTGTGTGAAGGTGATGATGCCTGATCTAGAAAAGAGCAATATATGTTGTACTGTTTTAAAATCCATTCTGGCACACTGTGATGAATGTGTCAGCTGGCAGCTAAGAACGTGCTGAAATGCAAAGTCTCTCACCATTTAGAATCGACACTCCCCTTCTAGGAAAGAGCCTATCTCATCTCTGAAGCAGTGGACTTATCAATTTGCATAAAATCTGCCATTCTCAATGAACACATATTTATCATCTACCACTTACTTTCCTACTGTCTTTAAAAAAAATAACAAAAAACAAAACAGAATTAGTTGCAGTGAATCAGCACCTTTAAATTCAGCCATGCTGGGTGAATCTGTCAAGAGTGGCAGGAAGCCATTGCTGGAAGGGGGAGGGAAAGGAATAACATGATCCTTTTCTGTTTCCATCATCTTTTTTTGTATGTATCTAAGTGGTTAAATCACCAAGTAGGTTAGATGTTAAATGTACAATAGATTACTGTGCTGTTCTGATATCTTGTTAAAGTTGAACTTGTCAGTTATTTATTCTTTACCTAACCTGTTCTTGCCTGGAGAATCCCAGGGACAGGGGAGCCTGGTGGACTGCCGTCATTGGGGTCGCACAGAGTCAGACACAACTGAAGCGACTTAGCAGCAGCAGCAGCAACTCTTATGAAAGATGATCAAATAACCCAACTGAGTACAAAGAAAGCTGCCAATCCCCCAGGTCTTAACACCAGTCCCTGAACAAAAAAGAAATACCCAGTATCAACAGTCTACTCTCAAATCCCACAAACACTACATATACCACCTGCTCACATTTGCCCTGTTCTTGCTGCTGTTTACCCATGAGAAAGCCAAGCCCGAATTTTCTCTTGAAGCCAAGACTTATGGAAATGCCAAATGAATCAGTTCAAAATTTTACACATTTGGTTTCATTTAATTTATTCTTCATGCTATAGGCATCACTTGATGACATTACAACTCCATCACATCTCTCCATACATCTTATTAAACTGAAATAACATAAAGCAATAGAAAAAATGGTGACCACATGCCATCTTGTTTCAGACCAAACTATGTCAGATTTTGAATGAAACTTGACAACATCTGGTTGCTTAGATGCCATACATAGATTTATCAAAGTTATTTCAGGGAACTTCTCTGGTGGTCCAGTGCTTAGGGAATATGCCTTGTGACGCAGGGGATGTGGGTTCTACCTCTGATCCAGGAACAAAGATTCCACATGCAGCTAAGCCTACACACTGCAAATACTGAAGCCACAACTAAAGAGTCTGTGTGCCACAATGAAAGATCCCGCATGATGCAATGAAGACCTGCATGCTACAACTAAGACCCAACACAGCTAAATAAATAAATATTTTTATTTATAAGTTGTTCCACTCCTTTAGTGTCATTTAGAGAATGCACACAAATATATGATGCTACTACAAAGCTGAAAAGAGACTTTATAAAGTCCCATCATTGGCAGGGACACTGTATATGAAAGCAAAGCATAGTATAATCCATCTCATCAAGAGTTAATTTTACCAGCAGCATGTACGAAAATTTAGAATGTGTAAAGTCTTTGACCCAGCAGTCCTATTTCCAAGAATATATCCAAAGGAGATCACTAGTAAAGTACATAAAGATGGCAAGCAAGGACACTCATCACGGCTTTCTTTACACAGTGAAAAATGGAAAATAACTTTATTGTCCTTTAGTGAGGGACCTGTTAAACAAAAAAATCAATGCAACATTATGTATTCATCAAAATAATGTATCTGTACACATACATTAACAGAAAAAATCTTCATGTCACCTGCATGCGTGCTAAGTTGCTTCAGTCATGTCCAATTCTTTGCGACCCTATGGACTGTAGCCTGCCAGGCTCCTTGGTCCATGGCATTCTCCAGGCAAGAATACTGGAGTGGGTTGCCATGCCCTCCTCCAGGAAATCTTTCCAGCCCAGGGACCAAACCTCGAACTCACGTCTCCTGTGTTTCCTGCATTGGCAGGCAGGTTCTTTATCACCAGCACCACTTGGGAAGCCCTAGTGCCACCTAGAAAGCCCCTTCATGTCACAATGCTAAGGAAAAAGAAAGGTACAAAAGATATAAAAAAGCATTTATCCTATGACTCTATAAAACAATTTGTATCTAGACTTTGGATGGTGAAATTTCAATTATTCAACACTTTCTTCTATTTACTTTTTAGTTTAATTTTCCATATAAGCCATGCATCTACTTTAAAATCAGGAAAAGAAAAGCAAGCTACTTTCATCATAAGGAAAATATTCAGTATTCTGTGTTTCAGTCAGACCAGAAGTCACCCAGGAAGCCAAATGTAGCTCTTACATTCTATGCCTTCTGTTACAAGGAAAACTGCATATAAACAGACCATATTACAAAGGGAAACTGGACAAATGGTGTCTAGAACCCAAACCAAAACAGAGGTGAAATACTACATACACTAAAGTGGATGCCTTCATTATACATAGTGTTCAAAAGAATTGATTCATTGTGCATGTGTACATGTATTACTACATTTTCATGACTAACAAAAAAAATAACATGGATTCCAAATAGCAGCAAAAAATATAATCATCACTGGTTTTTCTTACATAAGTTACCAGTCTATAAATCTCCATGTTAATGTGGAAAACTCTAACCTGAATAGATGGATCTCACGCTGTTTTCTAAAACATGAACAGATTTCTGATCTTCTGGACCAGGAAATGAAGTCAGCACTACAACAGCAGACACCATCATCCAGCTCCTAGCATTTTAATTTAAGGAACTGCTAATAAAAGCAATATTCCCTCTTTAGAAATAACAGCACTGCGATATGTTTGTCTTAATGGAATATGCTCTTGATACAGAAACAAAACATGGTGGAGACCTGTTGCAGTGGAGGTGCTGGCTGACTGACCACTGAACTGCACTAGTTTTGGAGAATCCCTTCACTGTGGTTCTTGGCAGGTATCACCATTCGGCTGCCTCCATCCTTCATTCTCCAAGTTTCCCTTGGAAGGCACAGTCCTGAAAGCTGCCACTCTGCCTGCTTAAATCTTCATCTCATTAGCCAAAGGGCCCCTTTTCCTTGAGTATATCTTCACAGCAGCAGCTTCACAATAACACTCTTGGTTTGGAGAACTCGCAGTCAAGCAATTAAGCAACTTTGCACATTTTTTCCTGTGTCACCACTTTCTAGCTGTGTAAGGCTGTGAAGAGGCTGGTAGAGGAAGCAAGACTGAGCACGAGGAAGAACTGTGGCCAAGGTGATTGCGCATAAGGTCAGGATATTGGTTATACAAAGAGAGAATAAACAAATATTATAGTTAAACATATTGAAGATAATGGGAGCCAAATTTCTCACCACAGAGAAGGAAGGTATAAATAGAAAAAAGGTGAAGACTAGAATTAACACTGTGGTATTGGAGTGCAGTTTAAGATATTAAACTAATTTTAATATAAATAGATTAATAAATATAGATGTGTATATGTACTTATGAGTTCCCCAGTTCTGTCAGCTAAGATGGCCATTGTTCTTGTTGTTTAGTTGATAAATCATGTCCAGCTCTGTGACCCCATGGACTGTAGTCCACCAGGCTCCTCTGTCCATGGAATTTCCCAGACAAGAATTCTGGAGTAGGTAGCCATTCCCTTCTTTATGGGATCTTTCTCCTTCATTGGCAGGTGGGATTCTTTACTGCTGAACCACCAGGGAAGCCTAGGATGGCCCTAAAGTAGCCTAAAGTAATGATACTCCAGTAGCAATGACCACACCTAGCAACAGATCTTGCGTTCTCTACTAAAAGAAAGCAGGGCTCTTTGGAAAAATATCTTTTGAAATGACTGAAATGGCAGAGACAGGAAAAGTACAAGATGAATCTGAAACATCTTACACTAGAAAGTACTCGGATAATAATAGAGATTTCAAAGCAACACAAGAAACAACTTGAATGGGATTCAAATGACCAAATCTATAACAATTTCAGCATCAAAGTCGATAATGAGAGTAATCCACTGAACACAATAGAAATCCACAAGCCAAACTGATGTGAATAAATTAATACATAAATAAAGAAAAAACTCCCTTACAATGGAATACCAACTAGTAAAAGTAAAATAAATGGGGAATTCCCTGGTGGTCATGTGGTTAGGACTCTACCTGGGGTTCAATCTCTGGTCTCGAGGGCTTAAGACCCCACAAGCCACATGGCAAGGCCAAAGAAAACAAAAAAGGTAAAATGAACATTGGAATTGGAAAAATTTTCCATTTGGCAATCATCATAATAATTATTTAAGCAAGAATCATCATAAATGACTGAAAGTTTGTTGAAGAATAGGATGACATAGTCTCAAAGTATCTCCCCCCAAAATGCTTATTAATTACAAAGGAGGGCTTCCTTCACAGCTCAGGGGTAAAGAATCCGCCTGCCAATATAGGAGACACCAATTTGATCCCTGGTCTGGGAAGATTCCACATGCTGCAGAGCAGCTAAGCCTGAGTGCCACAACTATTGAGCCTGTGCTCTGGAACTGAGGAGCCACAACTCCTGAGCCCATGTGCCACAATCACTGAAGCTGTTCCTTGTGGGCAATGATGCTCCTTAATTCCATTCACGTTTAAACATCTGGATTTCCTGCTGTAACATCTGTTGCCATCTACAGCTAGAATGAGGTGTTGTCTTAGAACCTAGAACATTTAAGAACAAACGTTTGTATAAATGAGTAAGTAATCATAGAGTAAGCTCCTCTTTAGTTCTTCTTAGCCATTTCTACCTTAGCTATGAGATCTGCATAAATCCAACCCAGAATCCTGCCGAAGTGTGTTCTTAAGTCTTTGTTCTATATTGAATTCTGTACTACTTGGAATTAAATGAATTCATTTGAAATGGCAAAAAACAAAAACAAACAAACAAAAAACAAGACAAATCAATATTCTGTCTCTTAATAAGATCCACTGAAAATACACAATATCACATCTATCATTTTCCTGCCAAAAATGTATAACTATGTCAAAAATGCATAACTTGCCTCAGACAAACCTAAATAATCCTAAATGAGGAACATTCTACCAAATGAATGGTCTGAACTTCCAAAAATGTCAAAGTCACTAACAACAAGGAAGAAATGAAGAACTATCACAAAGTAAAAATTAAAGGGACATAACTAAATGCAATTACAACCCTGGATTTGATTCTAGACAAGAAATAAAAAATATTTTTCCAAAAAGGAAATTACTGGGACAAATACTGAATGAGATCTGTGGATTCAATGCAGAATTAGGTGTTAAGTTCCTCATTTTGGTGATAATTCTGTGGTTATACAGGAGAGTGTCTTATCTTTAAGGAAGACACTTAAGTAGGGGTAATTAGGCATCACATTTGCAACTTATTTTCAATTGGTTCAGAAAAAAAAGTGAATGAATGACAAAGAAAACATTGAAAAATGTTTATCATTGGAGAACTTGGGGTGAAGTATACATGAGAATTAGCTTTTACCCCCAAGAGTTCATTGGACTATGCATGAAACTTTACTATAAATTTGAAATTATTTCTAAATAAAATATGAAAAAATATATTGGGGATAACATAAGAGTTTTTGGAAGAAGTACATGAGTTAATACATATGAGGTGCTTAAAACATAGCTAGGTATACAGTACCTGTAAAGAAGGCTGAGCATTGATGAATTGATGCTTTCAAACTGTGGTGCTGGAGAAGACTCTTGAGAGTCCCATGGACAGCAAGGAAATTAAACCAGTTAATCCTAAAGGAAATCAACCCTGAATATTCATTGGAGAGACTGATGCTGAAGCTGAAGTTCCAATATTTTGGCCACCTGATGTGAAGAGCCAACTCTTTGGAAAAGACCCTGATGCTGGGAAAGGTTGAGGGTAAGAGAAGAAGGGAGCAACAGAGGAGATTTTTGGATGGCATCATTGATTCAATGGACATGAGTTTGAGCAAACTCCAGGAGATAAAGAAGGATGAGGATGCCTGGTGTGCTGCAGTTCATGGGTTGCAAACAGTCAGACACAATTTAGCAACTAAACAGCAACAACAAGGTACACAGTAAATGTTAAATAAATGTTAGTGATAAAGATGGTAGTAGTAATGAATACCTGAACTTTACACCACAACTCATCTGAATCAGAACAAGTTGACTCTGGCTCACTTATTTGTTTTCTCTTTTCAGATTTAATTTTGAGATTGAAAGAACATTTATTTGTATTTGAGATGCTAACACCATCACTAAACTTTTTATTGAAATTTAAGCACACAGTGTACATGTAGGACAATATTTTATAAACTGTTGGAGAAGGCAATGGCACCCCACTCCAGTACTCTTGCCTGGAAAATCCCATGGGCAGAGGAGCCTGCTAGGCTGCAGTCCATGGGGTCGCTAAGAGTCGGACACGACTGAGTGACTTCACTCTTCTTCTCACTTTCATGCGTTGGAGAAGGAAATGGCAACCCACTCCAGTGTTCTTGCCTGGAGAATCCCAGGGACGGGGGAGCCTGGTGGGCTACCGTCTATGGGGTCGCACAGAGTCGGACACGACTGAAGCGACTTAGCAGCAGCAGCAGCAGCAGTTGTCCTCAAGTAAAAAAGATGTTAGTAAAATATTTTAAATAATCAAGATCAAGCTTTTGAAAAGTCATTTTCATCCTTCATTAATTTAGGCAATATGGTGATAATGAGATTATATGATCTGTACATAAATACATTATATATCTTTATCCATATACAATATATACATTAACATTTATATATTCACTATAAGGCAGTCATATACAACATTATAATAATACACAAAATTAACGACCATGAGAGTTGAAAAAGTCTTTGGGGGTCATCTACTCCAATTCCTTTAATAGCAACTATAACCTCTATAGCATCTGCAACAAATAGTACAGTTTCTATTTGAACCTATTTATTCCTTTTGAAGGCAGTCACCTGGGAATCATTCTGGTTGTTAGAAAACTGTTTTTTAACATTCAGTCAAAATCTCTCTAATTTCCAGAGTCTGTTCCTACATATTAGCTCTGGGGTCACTAATTATTTCTCTTCCACAGGAAGTTTCAGTATCAGGAACTTTTCTATCCTCCCCATCCCAGGTCTCCCATCATGAGTTTTCTCTTCTCCAGACTGAAAATCTCCTCTTTTTTAAATTACTCCACATATAATCATGGTTTTCATCTCACCATATTAACCACTCCAGTTTCTATGATCTCGCCTGTTCAGGAGATTCTATTTCTATGAGGGGAGCCTGAGGTCGCACCAGCTATTCTGGCATCCTCACACATTTACGGTTTTTCCTTCAGTCAATATTTACTAAATGCCTGTGGTATGGAAGGCACTGTGCTAAGATACTGTGAGAGACAAAATTAAGAAAACATATGCTCTCTCTTAAAGAACTCACACATTCATTTGGGAGAAAAGAAATATGCTAATAAGTCCAAAAATAGACACAAGTGCTGTGTATGTTAAAAGAAGGAAATTATATAATTAAACATGTATTTGCTATAACACTAAGTATGAGAGAACAAAGAAAAAGTAATGACAGTTTCGGACTAGACTTGTTTTGGTTTGGGATAGCATGAAAATTGGTAAAAAGCAGGAAGCGAAGGATTTAAGCAACATTAAGAGAGGAATTTCCAGATTGGGAGAATTACACATCGATTCAGAAGACACAAAAAGTTTATATTTTTATCCTTTTGACTTGTGACAATGTGATCAATAAACACTTGTCCAGATTGATTTACATGCAACTTTACAGAAAGACAAATAAATTGACTACTATGCACCTAATGCTTTACATTATTATTTTACTAAATCCCACAACCCCAACAAGGTAGGCACTAATATTAGTCTCTCTTTAAAAACAAATTAAGTGAAGGTCAACAAGCTTCAGTGACTTGCCCAAAGTTACAGAGCTGCTTATGGTAGCCAGCCTTCAAATTCAGACTGTCATCTTCTAGTCCGACTTGAAGTCATCAACTACTTACTGCCCAATGAAGCAATATCCAGCAGACTCCCACCCACATTCCCACAACCTTCCTGGAGAACTACTTGGGAGAAATCTCTCACTGAACAACCTGTTCCTCCTCTTGGTTCAAGAACACTTTCTACAGAACTCTGTTACAATCCTTGGCATAAGGTATCACTGTGAATTGTTTATGTAACACTCACTCCCGATAAAGTGTTACTGCTCCAAGAACAGAGATTAAATCCTTATCTTCTTCATGGTATCCCCATACCTTAAGGCATTGCCAGACTCAACAAATGCTGGGAGCATGGTATAGCTTGCCTGCCTTGAATAAAGTCATCCGTTTAGCCAGAGACCTCTAATTCTGGGTCTCATTTGTTGTGTAGAGCTTTGGTTGCCACAATTCTGCAATCTAACACTATCTTCTGTCTCAGCTCTAAATTAAGGGAATCATCCAAAAAGTCATTGTGTGTATCTGGCTTCAGTCCATCCACCTCAGCAGCCTCATTCCCCTTTGGGATCCTCGCTCCCATTTATTATTTTTTAAATTGTTTTTATTTTGGGCTCCACTGGGTCTTTGTTGCAGTGCGTGGGCTTTCCGTGACTGTGGCAAGCAGGGGCTACTATCTAGTTGTGGTGCGCTGTTTCTCATTGTGGTGGCTTCTCTTGTTGCAGAGCAACAAGGGCACAAGGACGCAATAGTTGTGGTGCATGGGATTAGCTGCCCCGCGGCAAGTGGGACCTTCATGGACCACGGATGGAACCTGTGTTCCCTGCATCGGCAGGTGAATCCTGAACCACTGAACCACCGAACCACCAGGCAAGTCCCTCACCCCCATTTAGAACAATGGCTCAGCCAGAGTTACACAGAGCCCAGAGGCAAAATAAATGGGAAATTAGATTACCTAATAGCTTTACATTCCTTCAGGTTTTTAAAATAAAAGTCAAGGTTCAATAAAGTTGCTGATACTCTGAGGCCTTAAATACAAGGAAAGAGAAAGTGATTTTGAGAAGTCAGGAAATGACTAAATGAACCCAAGTAATGATGACACACATGTGGATTGAATTAATATAAAATGCAATACATGAAACAATGTTAAGTGCACATAAATTATTACATATGTCCATTGATCATATATAATTCAACTACAGCAGTGACTATAAGGGAAATCAGAGTAGTAAGTATTTAACATGTATAATGTATGGCAGAAAGTGAAGAGGAACTAAAAAGCCTCTTGATGAAAGTAAAAGAGGAGAGTGAAAAGGCTGGCTTAAAGCTCAACATTCAGAAAATGAAGATCATGGCATCCCGTCCCATCACTTCATGGGAAATAGATGGGGAAACAGTGAAAACAGTGTCAGACTTTATTTTGGGGGGCTCCAAAATCACTGCAGATGGTGACTGCAGCCATGAAATTAAAAGACGCTTACTCCTTGGAAGAAAAGTTATGACCAGCCTAGATAGCATATTAAAAAGCAGAGACATTACTTTGCCAACAAAGGTCCATCTAGTAAGGCTATGGTTTTTCCAGTAGTCATGTATGGATGTGAGAGCTGGACTGTGAAGAAGGCTGAGTGCCGAAAAATTGATGCCTTTGAACTATGGTGTTGGAGAAGACTCTTGAGAGTCCCTTGGATTGCAAGGAGATCCAACCAGTCCATTCTGAAGGAGATCAGCCCTGGGATTTCTTTGGAGGGAATGATGCTAAAGCTGAAACTCCAGTACTTTGGCCACCTCATGCGAAGAGTTGACTCATTGGAAAAGACTTTGATGCTGGGAGGGATTGGGGGCAGGAGAAGAAGGGGACGACAGAGGATGAGATGGCTGGACGGCATCACTGACTCGATGGACTCAAGTCTGAGTGAACTCTGGGAGTTGGTGATGGACAGGGAGGCCTGGCGTGCTGTGACT
The DNA here is from genome assembly GCA_006408695.1 of Aepyceros melampus. NCBI lineage: Eukaryota > Metazoa > Chordata > Mammalia > Artiodactyla > Bovidae > Aepyceros > Aepyceros melampus. Next base: position 541,697 of record SJXQ01007395.1, on the reverse strand, counting down.
CATGGGGTCGCAAAGAGTCAGACACAACTGAGTGACTGAACTGACTAACTGACTGACTGAATGTTATATAGTGAAAGAGAAAGTTGCCCAGTTGTTTCTGACTCTTTGAGTCCCCATGGACTGTAGTCTATGGAATTCTCTAGGCCAGAATACTAGAGTGGGTAGCCTTTCCCTTCTCCAGGGGATCTTCCCAACCCAAGAATCAAACTGGGGTCTCGTGCATTGCAGGTGGAGTCTTTACCAACTGAGCTATCAGGGAAGCTCATAAAGGGCCAACATTTTTAAGCTTTATATATATATATATGTTTTTATATATATATATATATATATATATATAAACATTTATAGGGCAAAGTAAAGTTTTGGTCCACAGAAAGAAAAAACTCAATGATCTCAGCTCATCTCTGACATTTCCCTAAGGAGACGGAGATTTCCTGTGTCCAGACTAGAAGGTAGATGGATGAAAAGTGAGAATGGAGAGGCACTGGAGTGGGTATGATTCTCCTTCCAATACCCAAGCCAGTGATCAGCACACAGTGACTTTTTTTTTTTTTAATTAATTTTTACTTTTTAGTTTGTTTTGCTTTACAATACTGTATTCGTTTTGCTATACATTGACATGAATCAGCCACAAGTGTACATGAACTCCAAATCCCAACCCCCACCTCCCCCCTCCTGCCCCACACCATCTCTCTGGATTATCCCCGTGCCTCAGTCCCAAGCATCCTGCATCCTGCATTGAACCTAGACCGGCGATTCATTTCACTTATGATATCATACATGTTGCACTGCCATTCTCCCAAATCATCCCTCCCTCTCCCTCTCCCACAGAGTCCAAAAGGCTGTTCTATACATCTGTGTCTCTTTTGCTGTCTCACATACAGGTTTATCATTACCATCTTTCTAAATTCCATATATATGTGTAAGTATACTGTATTGGTGTTTTTCTTTCTGGCTTACTTCACTCTGTATAATTGGCTCCAACTTCATCCACCTCATTAGAGCTGATTCAAATGTATTCTTTTTAATGGCTGAGTAATACTCCATTATGTATATGTACCACCGCTTTCTTACCCATTCATCTGCTGATGGACATCTAGGTTGCTTCCATCTCCTCGCTATTATAAATAGTGCTGCGATGAACATTGGGATACACGTGTCTCTTTCAATTCTGGTTTCCTTGGTGTGTATGCCCAGCAGTGGGATCGCTGGATCATAAGGCAGTTCTATTTGCAATTTTTTAAGGAATCTCCACACTGTTCTCCATAGTGGCTGTACTAATTTGCATTCCCACTAACAGTGTAAGAGGGTTCCCTTTTCTCCACACCCTCTCCAGCATTTATTGCTTGTTGACTTTTGGATCGCAGCCATTCTGGTTGGTGTGAAATGGTACCTCATTGTGGTTTTGATTTGCATTTCTCTGATAATGAGTGATGTTGAGCATCTTTTCATGTGTTTGTTAGCCAT
>SJXQ01007395.1:513160-532299 GCA_006408695.1 Aepyceros melampus | reverse complement strand
GTCTCGGCGAGGAAGGCGCGAACCGGTGCTCCGGCCGGGGCTGCCCGCTGCCGCGCGCCTAGTCCAGGCTCTGAGCCGGCTGAGGCCACCGCGGGCTTCGCCAGGAAAACCGCGGCCCGGGCGGCGGAGGCCGCGGGGCTGGGCGGGGAGAGGGGCGTCGCCCGCGCGGACACTGCGCCTGCGCTCTCTGCGGCTCCCCCTGTCCCTCACCCGCAGGTGCCCCGGTGGAAGACGACCCGGGGCGCCGCGTATTCGGGCCGGGACTGAGGGACTTCCCCTACCCGCACGGTGGGAGGGCCCAGGAGCCGGGAGACTGCCTTCCCGGACCGCCAGAGCCTACGCCCTCAGAAACACGCCCTTGGAGAGACCAGATTTGAAGCAATCGCCAGCCGGCTAGAGTGACTTGATTTTCTGGAAGGGGGCGGGGAGGCAGCCTCAATCCATTTCGACCGTTCTGTTTGTGTTTAAGGTCGCAAGTCGATTCCTTGATATTTAAAATATGTCTCAGTTCAGTTCAGTTCAGTCGCTCAGTTGTGTCCGACTCTTTGCGACCCCATGAATCACAGCACGCCAGGCCTCCCTGTCCATCACCAACTCCCGGAGTTCACTCAAACCCATGTCCATCGAGTCGGTGATGCCGTCCAGCAATCTCATCCTCTGTCGTCCCCTTTTCTTCCTGCCCCCAATCCCTCCCAGCATCACAGTCTTTTCCAATGAGTCAGCTCTTCGCATGAGGTGGCCAAAGTACTGTACTTTCAGCTTTAGCATCATTCCTTCCAAAGAACACTCAGGGCTGATCTTCAGAATGGGCTGGTTGGATCTCCTTGCAGTCCAAGCGACTCTCAAGAGTCTTCTCCAACACCACAGTTCAAAAGGATCAATTCTTCGGCACTCAGCTTTCTTCACAGTCCAACTCTCACATCCATACATGACCACTGGAAAAACCATAGCCTTGACTAGATGGACTTTTGTCGGCAAAATAATGTCTCTGCTTTTGAATATGCTATCTAGGTTGGTCATAACTTTTCTTCCAAGGAGTAAGCGTCTTTTAATTTCATGGCTGCAGTCACCATCTGCAGTGATTTTGGAGCCCCCCCAAAATAAAGTCTGACACTGTTTCCTCATCTATTTCCCATGAAGTGATGGGACTGGATGCCATGATCTTCGTTTTCTGAATGTTGAGCTTTAAGCCAATTTTTTCACTCTCCTCTTTTACTTTCATCAAGAGGCTTTTGAGTTCCTCTTCACTTTCTGCCATAAGGGTGGTGTCATCTGTATATCTGAGGTTATTGATATTTCTCCCGGCAATCTTGATTCCAGCTTGTGCTTCTTCCAGCCTAGCGTTTCTCGTGATGTACTCTGCATATAAGTTAAATAAGCAGGGTGACAATATAGAGCCTTGACATACTCCTTTTCCTATTTGGAACCAGTCTGTTGTTCCATGTCCAGTTCTAACTGTTGCTTCCTGACCTGCATATAGGTTTCTCAAGAGGCAGGTCAGGTGGTCTGGTATTCCCATCTCTTTCAGAATTTTCCACAGTTTATTGTGATCCACACAGTCAAAGGCTTTGGCATAGTCAATAAAGCAGAAATAGATGTTTTTCTGGAACTCTCTTGCTTTTTCCATGATCCAGCAGATGTTGGCAATTTGATCTCTGATTCCTCTGCACTAACTGTTGCTTCCTGACCTGCATATAGGTTTCTCAAGAGGCAGGTGAGGTGGTCTGGTATTCCCATCTCTTTCAGAATTTTCCACAGTTTATTGTGATCCACACAGTCAAAGGCTTTGGCATAGTCAATAAAGCAGAAATGTTTTTCTGGAACTCTCTTGCTTTTTTGAAGATCCAGCGGATGTTGGCAGTTTGATCTCTGGTTCCTCTGCCTTTTCTAAAACCAGCTTGAACATCTGCCATTGGGTGGAGTTCTCCCACAACTAGGTTCAGCTGGTTGATGGTGAAGTCAATTCTATATCCCTGCTGATTTTCTACCTACTAGTCTGCCTACATGAAGAAGAATGTCTTAAGTCTCTAGGTAAATTGTGGATTTGCCTATTTCTCCTTTTCATTCTGCCAGTTTTTGAAGCTAGAGACATACACGTTTAAAATTGTTATTTCTTCTTGATGAGCTAATACATTTATCATTATGTAATATTGCTGTAGGTGCATGGTTTAACTTAATTTTTTCATCTGGATATGGAATCGGAGAAAAATAGGTCTAGGGCATCATGGCTTCTTGAATGTAGACTCATTCCTGAATACATTGGGTGTTTCTATAAAGCTGATTTGTAAAGGTCTTGACTATTTTCACGTTAGTTGAGGCAGTAGCACCTGCTTGGCTATGTCTTAAATATAGAAAAGTTAGAAGAGCTTGTCATCGAGAATCTTCTAGGGCAATGAGGTCACAGACATTTGCCAGGAAAAATGGGTTACTGTTTTTTTCTTTCAAACTGTAGGGGAGGAATTGTCTGTTTTCAAAAGACTTAGTTTCAATTGATGGATTCTGATGGGTGAAGACTTCCCAGGATTCTTGTCCAAGGGTTTTCTGGTTTGGTTTTCCTTCATCTCTTGTCTCTGAGAAGAGAGGCATAGTTTCTATGAAAGAGAAAATATCTATCTGTGAAGTGAGGGAAACCAAACCCAAGAAAGTTTTTTTGGTTTTTAATTTTTCCCCAGCAACCTTAAGTTTTGGTCACTCACTTCCACTGCACTTTTGATAGACTAATGATCTGATGGTATGTGGCAAATACAACAGTCTCCAGCCTGTTCCACTTAACTCATGGCTCAGCAGTGGAAATGACACAGTGCCAGTGATTTCTGAAACAACCTTTCCTTGTTCCCAGTCTGTCTTTGGAGCAGGAAATGAACCATCCTGGAGAGCAACATGGAGATACAGCGAGAGCTTAGGAAGGGAAGAAAAAGGAAAAAAGTCTCTGAAAACATTTCTCTTGCTTCTTCTTATATCTATCAGGTTAATTATGCTTCAACTAAAATAATGGACGGTCACCAAATTGAATACCACCTGAAACCCATTCTCTGCATTAAACACCATGGATTAGCTGCTTAAATGGTGAGCTTTAGTTTATAGCATCAGCATAGCCCTCGAATGAGTTATGGATTTGTACTCACTCCAGAACAATCTATTACTCTCCACATAACAGAAAATGCCATTTATTGCAATTTGTGCAAACTATAAATCAACACATTATTACTTAGAGGCATGTAAGCTGTGGCTATACTGCATACTCCTGCATTTGGTAATGGTGTATGTGTTGGGGGTTGGGGGGGAGGAATATAGATTTTTTTTTTTAGTCTCCATTTGAATATTTGCAAAAATTTTTAGGAGAATTAATGGTGACTGCTGTCTCCTTATATTGTAAAGTGGCCTCTCTCTTCAAGTGGTCCTCTAGGTTTCAGATACTGACCAGTCTTAAATAATCAGTCTTCTTGGAGAAATTGATCATATACACTCTTTGAAGAAGGTAGAGTCTTTTTGCAGAGATTCCAGCCCTTGGCTATATACTAGAACCACCTGGGAGGTGGGGCAGACTTTTGGAAAACATTGATGCTTATGCCAAACCCCAAACCTTACAATCAAAATTTTGGGTGACATCCAGACTCCAGACATTTAAAAAAGCCATCCAGATAATTTTAATGTGCAGCCAGGGTAAAGAACCTCTGCTTTACAAAATAGGAAATGGAAGAAAACTGAAGATGGAGAGGGAGGCTAGCTGGAAGCTGTAATTTTCTCAAATCAAGGTGGAAATGCATCTTGGGGATTTCAGAGACAAGCAAATGCACAGGATGCTGCTTGTAGTATTTCTGTGTACACCCTACAGAGTGAAAAATATACAGTTAAGTGTGCCTGATAAGAAGTAAATGAAGGATAAATCCTTATGTTCTTCCTCAAAAATGCAGATAACTTATAGAGACCCAGCATGTGCAAACAAGCATGCACCAATCTTGCACAGAACTTTTCCCCCTTGGCTTGGTCCTTCACACAGTGCCTCCTGACTCTTTTTATATCATGGTATCCTGAGAAATAATATTTGATATGGACGCTGAACTGAACAACTGAGGCTGCAGCCTAGCTGCCCCAACAACGGAGGAGTCAATATCTGGTGGGAAATGGGGTAGCATTTTGTCCCTGAAAGACTGGAAGATTTGCAAGAGTTTCTAGGTACTTTCTTTCTGTTTCCTCTTTTTCTTTCTCTCTCTTTTTCTGTTTTCCCTTTTGTGGTTTGATGATTTCCTTTTGTTTTATGCTTTTGTTCTCTTCTTTTTGGGTTTTGTGAATCTGTTGTGTTTTTGATTTGTGCTTGCCCTGGTTTTCAAGTATGTTGACCTCTTCTTAAATCTACTTGCTTTAGACTGGTAGTCATGTAGGCTCAAACACATTCTAGGAAAAAAAAACCCTACATTTTCTTACCCTCCTCCCAAACATTTTATGATTTTGATGTCTGTTTTTGCATTTTTGTGCTCATCCTTTTGCTGTTCACTGCTTTCACAGAAATTTTTTTATTTTTTTTAAAAAAATCTTTGTACCAGCTAATTTTAGCAATTTATTTTCCAATTATGATTTTCTCTTTCCTATAGATTCTTCTTTTCTATTTAGAGAAGACCTTTCACTATTTCCTTTAGGATAGGTTTAGTATTGCTGTATTCTTTTAGTTTTTCTTGTCTGAGAAATTCTTTATCTCTACTTCTATTCTAAATGATAATCTTGCTGGGTAGAGTATCCTAGGTTGAAGATTTTTTTTTAGCCATTCTCTTCTGGCCTGAGTGTTTCTGTAGAGAAATCAGCTGATAGCCTTATGGGGGTTCCCTTGTAATTAACTCTGTTTTTCTTTCACTGCTTTTAGAATCCTCTGTCTTTAACTTTTGCCATTTTAATTATAATATATCTTGGTGTAGGTCTGTTAGGACTTATCATGTTTGGGACGCCCTGTGCTTTCTGTACTTGGATATCTGTTTCCTTCTTTAGGTTTGGAAACTTTCCAGCAGTAATTTCTCCAAATACATTTTCAATCCTTTTTCTCCTTTTTTCTTTCTGGCACACTTTATATTATCTCATAGGTCTCTTATATTACTTATCTGGCCTGAGTGTTTCTGTAGAGAAATCAGCTGATAGCCTTATGGGGGTTCCCTTGTAATTAACTCTGTTTTTCTTTCACTGCTTTTAGAATCCTCTGTCTTTAACTTTTGCCATTTTAATTATAATATATCTTGGTGTAGGTCTGTTAGGACTTATCATGTTTGGGACGCCCTGTGCTTTCTGTACTTGGATATCTGTTTCCTTCTTTAGGTTTGGAAACTTTCCAGCAGTAATTTCTCCAAATACATTTTCAATCCTTTTTCTCCTTTTTTCTTTCTGGCACACTTTATATTATCTCATAGGTCTCTTATATTACTTTCTTTCTTTTTTTTTTTTTTTAATTTGGTTTTATGTCTGCTCTTCTTATTGGGTAATTTCCATTATTCTATCTTCTGGATCACTTATTCATCACTTATTCATTCTTCTGCATTATTCATTCTGCTATTTATTGCCTTCAGCTCAGCTTTCATCTTGGCGAATGGTTCTATAGTTTTTTAAAAATTTTGTTGAAATATAATTGATTCATACAGTGTTACTTTCTGCTGTACAGCAAATTGACTCAATTACATATATGTATATTCTTTTTCATATTCTTTTCCATTATGTTGAATATAGTTCCCTGTGCTACACAGTAGGGTATACAACAAGCTATATACTTGTTGTTTATTCATCCTTTATATAGTACTTTGCATTTAATTCCCAACTCCCTCCGTGCCCCCACCCTACAACCACAAGTCTGTTCTGTATGTCTGTGAGTCTGTTCTTTTTTGTAGATATGTTCATTTGTGTTATATTTTAGATTCCACATGCAAAAAATGAAAACAAGAGTTGCCTTATGATCCAGCAATCCCACTTATGAGCACAATATCCAGACAAAAACTATTTTAAAAAAGATACATGTACCCCAGTGTTCATAGCAGCACTATTTACAATGGCCAAGAAGAGAAGCAGCCTAAATGTTCATATATAGATGAATGGATAAAGAAGATGTGGTGTGTATATATATATATATATATATATATATATATATATGTATACACACATACAATGGAATACTAAATCAAAAAATATGGAATATCATATTCCATATATGAAATATCCACCATAAAATATGAAATAATGCCATTTGCAGCAACATGATGGACTTGGAGATTATCATACTAGGCGAAGTAAGTCAGAAAGAAATTTCTCTAATTTTTGTTGTTTCCTTTTATAGTTTCTAGTTGCTTTTTATAGCAATTGGCATTTCTATGAACAGTCCTTAATTCATTCAGTATATTCATGATCTCCTTTCTGAACTTAGTGTCTATTAGACTGAAGAGACCTGTTTTACTGTTTGCTCTTTCAGTGGCATTCTCTTGATCATTTCATTGGGAGTAGTTCCTCTGCTTCCTCGTTTTACTTATATTTCTCTTGCCCTGTGAGTTTAGAAGAAACAATTATCTACTGTGGTCTTGGAGGACTATTTTTGTGTGGGAGTGTCCCTGTGTAGGTTGTGTGGGTTTAATATTTTTGGTATGAAAGCTGTTTTTAGCGTGGATGTCTGCCACCTCTTTCCTCAGTGTATGCTGGCCGTTATCCCCTTGATAGGAGGTGTGACTGGTGTGGGGACCAGGGACTGCACTGAATGTTGAGTGGGGCCTCCCCTTTGCTCTGTGGGTGTTACTGCCCTGTCAAAGGCCAGTCTTCTTCCTGATTGTTGGAGTAGGAGCCTCCAGATCCATTTCTGAGCTATGCTTCTTAGCTGTGATGGGAAGTAGGTGGGATTGAAGTGCTCCCAATGGGAGAGGAGCCATTGAGTGGTCCTCTGCTGGAGCTGTCCACCTATGAGTGTGCTCTGCTGTGTCACTTGTCACATGTTTTGTGGGCTCACAAAGCACACTGCTGTTGGCACCATGCTCAGCCCGCTTCAACCCTGAGGATGCCAGCAGTCAGCCCTGGTGTCCCTCAGATGTTGTTTTCATGAGGCCACCAGTGCAGATTCAGTGAGTCACATGTGACAGTGAGCCTTCACCCAGTGTGGGAGCAATGGAGAGGGCTCAACCCTGGCCCCAGCTCAGGCCCTGTGTGCATGTGTCCATGTGTGCATATGTTCACAAAGCCCACCACTGCGAAGGCCCTGGAGCTGGCCCAGGCAGCGGTTGGTGTGGAAGCCTGCAGAGAAAGAGGCCGCTATGGTGGCCTTGCTCCCTCTTCGTCACTTCACAATGGCACTTTGCTTCCATGGTGGCGTCGGCTTCCTCCGTGAACACCTCCAGTTGTGACCTTAGCACACTCCTGCCCCTTCAGGCTGTCTCTGGGCAGCCAGCAGCAGTCCTGTCTCTGGGTCTGTCCTCTAAACCCTGTGTTCCTGCCCCCAGCCCTTGCCTGTACCAGTGGACATGAGTCTCACGCTGGGGGACACAAGGTGGTGACATGGCTGTATGTGCAGGTCTCATCCTGCCTGCCACAGCAGTCCTGTTGTCACCCTCTTCTCTGAGCTTTTGAATGTCCCTTTCTGTCCTGGCTGGTTTCCCTGCCTATGAGGGAATTCCCAGTGTGCAGGAACCTTTCCTCTTTTTCAGCTCCCTTCCAGGGGTGCAGGTCCCAACCCACTTTCTCTTTTTTTCCCCCCTTTCACTTACCTGGTTACCTGGAGACTTTTCTTGTCCTTTCCAGTGTTTGAGGTCTTCTGCTAGTGTTCGATAGGTGTTCTCTGAGAGTTATTCCATTCTTAGATGTATTTTTGATGTATTTGTGGGAGGGGAGTGAGTTCCATGTCCCTCAACTCTGCCATCTGGATTGGAGTCTCCAGGTATTTCTTGACTCAAGACTATTTTCATTTTACCTGCAGCACCAGCAAGACATCGGAAGCCAATGAGATGGCTGCCAGCACCTTAAGGTAATCATAAAAGCTACAGTTTGCCAAATTAACACCATGTGCATCTATGGGTTAAAGTGTTTCTTTTCTATCAGCCCCTGCTTTCCTAACTACCTTGTAAGATGGGCTTTATATATCCCCAGTTCCCATTTTCCAGGCAAGAAGTCCAAGATCCAAGAGATAAGTGATGAGTTGCACTCACGTTCCTGCCCATCACTGTGTACCCCTGCAAGCTCCCCATCATCTCCATTCTCTTCATTCTCCACCTCCAGTTGTTACTTACTGGATTTGCTAGTGGCAGAGAGCAGTAAGGAGTAGTCTACCCCAGGTTTTAGCCACCTGGAGCTGTCCTCCTTTTCATTTGTGATTCAAACCCTGCCTTTTCTTTGCAACCTTCCCTCCCCATGAATTGGTTGTGAACCATCTCCTCCACATTAAAATCCTGGAGCATTTATAATCTCCATGGATGCCTTAATCATCAGTTCAGTTCAGTCGCTCAGTCATGTCCGACTCTTTGTGATCCCAGAATCGCAGCACGCCAGGCCTCCCTGTCCATCACCAACTCCCGGAGTTCACTCAGACTCATGTCCTTTGAGTCAGTGATGCCATCCAGCCATCTCATCCTCGGTCGTCCCCTTCTCCTCCTGCCCCCAATCCCTCCCAGCATCAGAGTCTTTTCCAATGAGTCAACTCTTTGCATGAGGTGGCCAAAGTACTGGAGTTTCAGCTTTAGCATCATTCTTTCCAAAGAAATCCAGTAGGGCTCAATAGATATTGGTAATTAATTGATTTTCCAGAATTCAACAATTTTTTTCCTTCAAAGAGTGGAATGAAACAGGGTAAGCAGTGTACTATCCTGGAAAGGATGACATTTTGAGACAAGACAGATCTGGCTTCTAGTTCTGGCCCTGACATCAATCAGCTGTGTGGCCTTAGGCAGGTCCTCTGTTTTCTCATCTTTAAAAATGGCATGATAATATTACCTTGCAGAATATAATGATAGCATTATCTTATAGAATTATAACCATTATCTTACAGAATAAAGTATTTAGCATAGAACCTGAAATTTGTTGTTAGGAATGATAGAATCTTGTCTTACAGAATAAAGTATTTTAGCCTAGGAGCTGAAATTTGTTGCTAGGAAATGGTAACTCTTTTATCATTATTATTATGTATTAAAATTGGTTGCCATTATTATTTTTATCATAGTTGTTGTAAGGACAATGTCAGGCTGGAGTCTGTTAAAATGAGAACTTGTGTATTTATGTTTTATACCATGCTCAGGGACGAGTGTTGGCAAGACTGGCAAGGGGCTGGTGGCAGAGCTGGTGGTGAGAACCATTGGGTAGAGGCTGCAGAGAGTCTTGTTAAACGAGGTCCATCCACTCAGGTTTAAAAACCCATCCTTGGTGGACAGTTGGATGAAGCATAATAGCAGAGCACTGGATAGGGAGTTAAGGCAGCCAGACTTACTCCCTGGCTCTGTCACAAACCTACTGTGTGACTATGGATAACAGCCAAATCCAGGTATCAGGGTGGGCCCAGTCAGTTCAGGAAGCTCTTTCCTCTGAAGTCTGTTTAAAGATGCTTTCCTCCTTTGTTCTCAGAGAAAACAGAAAAGACTCCTTGAGAATGAGGAGATCATTCCCCTCTATGACACAACAGTCATGCAAGATTTATTAGGGAATTAACCTATGCAAAAGCCTTTCCTTTGTGCCTCCATCTCACATTCTCCTCTCTCATAATCTGCAACTTACATGCTTATTTAATTATCATCCAAGTATCCAAACAGAGATACTTTTGAGAGAGAAAGGGAGCACTACTAGCAATTAATTTGGAACAGCAGATATTGACTGGGATTTTCATACACCAAGCAGGATGTGAGTCACCCTCCCCCTGACACTTTATTCCACCTCTCTAGTCACACCTGTGAAAGTGCCCTCTCCAGAGCAGGAGGAGCATGTCTGTCTCCTCCCTACATCGTCAGCACTCTGAACAGAGTCTAGGACGCAGTGGTGGGTGCTCGATAGATATTTGGTGAATGAAGGAACTTATGAATGAGCTAGTTGCAGGACATGTTGGATGACCTTGAGCAAATTGCTTCAGCTCTTGTGCTGCTGGAAAATGAGCAGGAGACCCATAATCTTCAGGGTCCTTCCAGTCTCCCAGCCTCTGTCTCTTCCTGTCTTAGGCAGTTTCTGCTTCCTCCTCCCTACTCCTCCCCATCCTCTTGGCTGATGGAAATGGGTTCTGTGAGCACCAAAGCCCTGGTCCTGAGATGGGGCTGATAATGAGACAGCTGTTGATGCCGTCCATTCTCTGTGCCAGGGAAAGGTCTCTTCACATCTGCGGGAGTCTGAATGGCAGAAAGGAGATCGAAATTAAGAAAACTCTGCCTGTGCCATTCTAATTTATGGTTAGTTATTAAAAAAAAGAAAGGCACGGAGAGGAGGCTCCATGGTGCCAAGGTCACAGAATAAATTGGTGACTGGGATAGGAAGAGCCTCAGACGACTATTTACTCAGGGAGCTCTTTCAACCTGAGCTGGGGGGCTCTGAGTCCAAGGAGCTGCTCAGCATAAGCACAGGGCAGCTTTCTTGTCAGCCTCAGCCCTTTCAGGGAACCAGAACTGCAGTCATATTGAATCATGAACTAGATTAGCCACATTAGAGGTTTAGCTACAATATATTTCAAACTTAAAACACAGGCTGTGGCAGTGGTATCAAAACCTGTAATTTCTGATGCAAATGAACAGCATGAAAAATGGCCCCTGGCTACTGGGATAGAGGAATATGTGAGTGAAATAACATGGCAGTTATGTCAAAATTGGAAGAATAACTATATTCCAGAATAGTAAATTATTATCACAACCTGACTGGTAGAGTAACCCAGAAGGTAAGAGAATATGTGTGTGTGTGTGTGTGTGTGTGTGTGTGTGTTTTGGTACCTGGATAAAATTACATTGTCAATTTTGTTTAGTCCCTCTTTAAAACCTGAACATTCATTTTTGAAAATATGTGTGGAACATAAGGTGACATTTGGGAAAAAAGCATAATTTTCAAAGAATACTGATCCCATTAGTTCTTATATTACAGATGCTGATGAATTTAACTTTTATAAGTGTTGCTAACACAGGAAGGCATAAAATGGACTTTCAACTACCTCGAGTTTTCAACAGTGTCTCAGGGAAGTACCTGAGCATTATAAAATGTTTTTTTTTGGAGTACGCTATAGCATCAGGTTGCATGAGCACAAGTTCATGGAATCAAAAATCTCTCCCTTTCAAGTCTGAGGGCAATTTCTTGTTGGTTGAGAGACCTTATGCTACCTATGTAATTGTACTGAGGCCAGCTTTTCTTACCTTTAGAGTGGGGATAACAATATCTTTCTTACAGGGTCTCATAAAGATTAGAAGTGACAATATGGGTGAAGTATTGATATTTGGTATAGTACCCTTCTTATAACTAGATGCTCTGTGAAGGAAGACTGATATTATCATTATGATTATAATTTAATTCTTATATATGATATGAATCTTTTGAAATTAATTAGTAATTTGAAATTAATTATCGATTTACTCAGAGGTTAAAGCAAATATAGTGACTTTAGTGTGTTGTTTTACGTACTTAACTTTTTTGTATGTTTTGACTCTGACAGTGGGTTGTTTGTATGGTGGGTTAACTCATTTTCCAAAGTTAGCACTTAAAAAAATTTTTTTAATAGAGTAAGCTGTAGAATTCTCCCATTCTGATGGAAAATACAGGTGTATTTCACCTTTATTTATTCAAATGTTATTACTAAATATCAGATATTAAAATATAAAATATTTTATATTTTATAAAAATATTTTAAAAATTTATAAAGTAAAATGTCAAGTTTTATATCCAGTGTTAGCTTTAGGTAGTCATACACACACACTTTAAAAAAATTAATTTAAAAATTAATTAATTAATTAAAACCTGAATTTAAAAAATTCAATTGGAGCCTAATTGCTTTATAATATTATGGTGGTTTTTGCCATACATTGGCATGAATCAGCCATGGGCACACTCAAGTTTTATTCAAGTTTTATGCCCAGTGTTAGCTTTATTTTACATACACACACACAAAATAAATTTATTTTGAGATTGCATATCTGTCCTAAAGAGCAACAAATAAGATGAGCAACAGTGTGGCTGAGTGGGGAGCTTTGGAGTCACACAAACCTGGGCTTGATTCTTGGCTTTTTTTCTTCCAGCTGGGTGACCTTAGATTAAGCCTCTGTGAGCCTCAGTATTCCTTATCTAGGAAATGAAAGCAAAATCTACTATAGCATTATTTAAAGATGAAGGGAGATTCTGCTTGGCAAGTGACAGTCTACATAAAAGTGTTTGTTATTAAAAAAGTTATATGGGGTCCAAAGCTATAATTTGATCAGAGGGAAGAGATATTTACAGAGTTATTTCATATATGGAAATCATGTACATATCCAAACAGTTCTTTTAAGGTGTTTAGAAGAATGGATATAATTTCTGTATAGTCAGTGGGATCTTTTGGGTCATTTTCATGACTGGATGGAATTATTGTCTTGGTGATACAATATATTTCATAGTTGTCCAAACCTTGACAGAAAGAAGAGCAAAGGGGAACATTATACATAGTACACATAATACTGTATTTAGGAGAGGTGAGACCAGATAGATTTTATTTTAAAAGAAAACTTACTATTTACATTACCAACAAGTAAGTGTGGTCTTGGGTAAATATTATAGCTAAACTTAATGTGATTCAGTGCAGTCAGCGTCAAAGCATTTTTCACAACCATTGTTTCAGTAGGAAAATGTGAGCATGATAAAGAAGTGCGACTAGTATTGGTAAATGTGAGGAAAGCTAGTAAAAAATATATGGTTTGAGTGGACATTTTTGTAGAGCAACATATGTATATAGATATGGTTTGTTATCTGGGGATTTGAAAAGTGGTCTACTTTGTCATCCAATAATTTTTGGTTGTGGGTCTCTTATTTCTTTTGTTAAAATCCCTCAAATTCAACAATTTGCACTGGTTTTCCCCATGGTGAGTATAATGCATCGCCATAATTCAAGTCATATTCAGTCAACTCAGTGGTTTCAGGGAGCCCCCATACATTTCAAATTTATTTCCAAGGTCATGAAACCATCCCCTATGGCAAGTGCAAAACGCTTTGATGTGGTGGGCACAACATCTGTGCAGACAGACACACTTAACTCATGCAGCGCTTTGATTTCACATTTCGGTTGCGAGGTAAGGTCTTTTGAACCCAAATACGTTTACGTTTAATGTTAAGTCACATCAAACAATTAGGCAAATGGGCCTTGGAAGTGGAAGAGATGGCACCCTGGCCATAAAGTCGGTTCTGGGACACCTGACAAGGAGAAAGAGGACTCCTGGGCTGTTGTTACTGCTGTCATCTCGGGTTAAATGCTGGTAGTAACTCAGAATCAGCTCCTGAAACACATGTTCCACACTATACTTCTGAGCTCCCAAATCTGCCTCTCCTCTTGGTTTCCCAGTTCAGTGAATGGCGCCAGCATCCACTCAGGTGACAGTGCCAGAGCTCTCGTGGCATTGTTAATCCGATTTGCTCCTTCATTTCCATCTCTATCTTCAGTGGATCTCCAAGACTGATTAATCTTAAAGTCATGCACATCTGTCTAGCATTGCTTTGTTCTCATATCTTGCTTGGATTAGTACTACAGTCTGCTTATTTCCTTCGTGACTTATAAGCTTGCTTCACTAATCCTTTTCTAATCTATAGCCATGATGAAATCTTTCCTGTTTTGGCTAAAATCCATTCTTCTTTGGGGGCTCAGTTAGATATAATTTTCTCTGGAAATTGTAATTTCCTACCCTGATTGGCACTCTAGACTCCAAGCCAAGACTGAGTTAGTGGGTCTACCCCTGCACCTTGCACTCAATTTCTGCACAAGACTTCTTTGCTGTTGTTGTTCAGTTGCTAAGTCATGTGTGGCTCTTTGCAACCCCATGGACTGCAGCATGCCCAGCCTCCTTGTCCCTCACTGTCTCTTGGAGTTTGCCCAAGTTCATGTCCATTGAGTTGGTGGTGTTATCCAACCATCTCATCCTCTGCTGCCCTCTTCTTAGGTGTATCTTAAGACTTGCTGCTGCTGTTGCTAAGTCACTTCAGTCATGTCCAACTCTGTGTGACTTAGGTGTATCTTAATCCTGTGCCCTGGTCCACATCACCTATTGACCATAAACTCTTCAGAGCAATGACTTGTCCAGGACCTAGAGAGAGGGGCACATATTCAGTGTCCAGCAAATATCTGCTAAGTAAGTAAATGTTTTTAAATCTTCTACTCCCTCTCCCTATAATTAAGCACCAGACTTCAATATAGGTTTATCCATATATATACATATGTGCTAGGTGTAGGAAAGATTCCTTTATAAAATGCCATTGGAAAGCTAGGTTATTTTGATGGAATAAAATGTTATTAAAAGATACTGGAGCATGAAGTTCCCTCTCTAGTCTTCAGATAGTGCAAGTGGAGCAGAACTGATGTATAGCTTCTTGTAGGGAATAAGCATGTGGAAGAAGTGCTGGGAAAGCAGGCCCAGTGGAAAGGATGCTTTATGCACACGTTCCTTTCCTCTTCCCAGTTTATAGATCTTTTCTGAATTGTGGTTATTTCTCTGGGTGAGAAGGGAATTCATTTGTCTCATACACCAGTAATTTTCAAGTGCTGTCCTTTATACAAGCCTGGATAGGCACCAATAGGACCATAAGAGAACATGGTTTTTGCCTCAGCAGATTTGGGAAGATTGAAAAGATGAAATTTCAATGGAAATGCCAATTAAAAAAAGAGTCAAATGGCATTTATTTAGGTGATTGTGACAGTTGAGGTGGGAAATGCTGAATAGAAGAGGTATTACTTGGTAACAGGGCAGAAGTTGTAAATTCTTCAATTCCTACTCCTCCACGGCCCCTCATAAAATGAGAGCAATTTGAGCCCCAGAAAAAGGATGAATTTGGAGCCACATGAATTTGTGACTCTGTCACTTTTTGGAACAAAACTGTAGGACATTGGGAAGGCTACTTAATCATGCTGATCCTAAATTTTCTTCTTAAAAATGAGGACAATACATACTTTACTGTATGCAAAAATAGAGGAAAACAATGGAATGGGAAAGACTAGAGATCTCTTCATGAAATTTGGAGATACCAAGGGAACATTTCATGTTGCAGGACAAAATAAAGGACAGAAACGGCAAGGACTTAACATAAGCAGAAGAAATTAAGAAGAGTAGCAAGAATACACAGAAAAACTATGCAAAAAAGGTCTTATTGATCCAGAAAACCATGATGATGTGGTCACTCACCTAGAGCCAGACATCCTTGAGTGCGAGGTCAAATGGGCTTTAGGAAGCATCTCTACAAACAAAGCTAGTGGACTGATGGAATTCCAGTTGAGCTGTTTCAAATCCTAAAAGGTGATGGTGTTAAAGTGCTGCACTCAATATCTCAGCAAATTTGGGTAGCTCAGCAGTTGTCACAGGACTGAAAAAGGTCAGTTTTTATTCCAATCCCAAAGAAAGGCAATGCCAAAGAATGTTCAAACTACTGCACAGTTGCACTCATCTCACATGTTAGCAATGTAATGCTCAAAATCCTTCAAGCTAGGCTTCAACAGAACATAAACGAAGAAATTCCAGATGTACAAGCTGGATTTATAAAAGGCAGAGGAACCAGAGATCAAATTGTCAACATCCATTGGATTATAGAAAAAGCAAGAGAATTCAAAAAAGACATCTACTTCACTTCACTGACTACACCAAAGCCTTTGACTGTGTGGATCACAAAATACTGTGGAAAATTCTTAAAGAGATGGGAATACCAGACCACCTTACCTGCCTCCTGAGAAGTATGTATGCAGGTCAAGAAGCAACAGTTAAAACAGGACATGGAACAACAGACTGGTTCCAGATTGGGAAAGGAGTATGTCAAGGCTGTATATTGTCACCCTGCTTATTTAACTTATATGTGGAATACATCATGTGAAATGCTGGGCTGGATGACTCACAAGATTGCTAGGAGAAATATCAACAACCTCAAGTATGTAGATGATACCACTGTAATGGTAGAAAGAAAAGAGTAACTAAGGAGCCTTTTGATGAAGTTAAAAGAGGAGAGTGAAAAAGCTGGTTTAAAACTCAACATTAAAAAAACTAAGATTATGGCATCTGATACCATCATTTCATGGAAAATAATGGGGAAAAAGTGGCAGGTTTTATTTTCTTGGGGTCTAAAATCACTGTGGACAGTGACTGCTGCCACAAAATTAAAAGATTCTTGCTCCTTGGAAGAAATGCCATGACAAGCCTAGACAGCATATTAAAAAGCGGAGACATCACTTTGCCAACAAAGGTCTGTATAGTCAAAGTTACGGTTTTTACAGTAGTCATGTATGGATGTGAGAGTTGGACCATAAGAAGGCTGATCACCAAAGAATTGATGCCTTTGAACTGTGGTGCTGGAGCAGACTCTTGAAAGTCCCTTGAACCTCAAGGTCAAACCAGCCGATCTTCAAGTTCCAGGAGTCAGCACGAGGAGTCCTGCTCATGGCAAAGGTCATGAGGTTAAGGGGTCCGACGGGCAAAGGTGAGTCAGGCCTTAAGGGAGCCTTGCTGAATTTTCTCGAACATCTACCCTCAAAACCAGAGTCTGCCTGCCTTATTGTACTGTGCTTTCCACTCTTCTGACATAACAGGGGGCTATTCCCCACCACCTTTCTCTGGAAAAAGTTAACTTAGAGCTCCAGCTGGTCTCCTGCATATGAAAGGAGTGTCTCAGCTCAAACCCCTTTGATGGCTCTCTAACTTGCCTGACAGGTTTAACTACACTTGTGATTGTTTGCGGCCCCCAACCACGAGAGGCACGAAGCTTAAACCATCTTAAAGATATAGAGCCTTTTCTAAAAAGCTAAAAATTATATTGATGATGAGTTTCACTGTTGAGTCAATGACTGCTGCCAGGCCTCCATATTCTTTATCTTTTAGGCACCTGAAGGATATTAATCAATGTAATTGGGATATAGAAAAGGAATATAGTAGTTTTTGATGTTAGCAACACTAGACTTTTGAGTTAATTAATTTTCTCTTTGTTATAAATCATTGTATTCCTCTTTCTTTGTTATAAATTGTTGTGTCCTTGCTATGTAAGAATGTAACTTTATTTAGTGCTTTCTGAGAGTGGCACCAGATTTTGGAAAAGAACAACACTATTAAGAACACACTATTCTGGTTGACTGTCCCTTATCAGAAAAGAG
The DNA here is from genome assembly GCA_006408695.1 of Aepyceros melampus. Taxonomy (NCBI): domain Eukaryota; kingdom Metazoa; phylum Chordata; class Mammalia; order Artiodactyla; family Bovidae; genus Aepyceros; species Aepyceros melampus. The sequence continues at coordinate 515,045 of SJXQ01007395.1, read as the reverse complement.
CCGTAAAATGCTAATAGAGCTTTTGGCCAGAAGATGGTGTAAATCACCTAAGACTTGTGTATATAGCTAGGTATGCAGAGAGAAAGCCTGGTCTCGATAAGAGTCAGGGCTGCTGACGCTGCATAATTTTGTATTATACATTGATCTGTATGTACAACCAAAAGTATAAAAAGCTTTCCTGAACAATAAAGGATGGGCCAGTCACTGGAAAGACTGGTTTCCCCCGTGTTGACTCTCTTGCTCTCTCTTTCTCCCTCTCCCTCCCTCTCCTTTTCAGGCTGATCCCTTGGAGCATGGAGGCTCACCACGTCTACTTACTTGCCCTGGCTTCTAAGACCCACGCGAGAGGGAGCCCAAGGCAGGGCACCCTCCGCTATTCAAGTGGGTGCTGGTGACCTACGTAGATGGTACAAACCTCTTGTCTCGAGGTTTTATTAGCTTTCCGCGTAAACCAAGTTATTCAGCCTCTTTTCTCCACTAATTTTCCTACTACACTATTCTTTCCTAATCTAATCTTATATTTCTAATTAAATAATTCTTTTCTAAGATGCTGATTCTGTCTCCCCTTTGAATTACCCTGGATTCACTGGGGCTGGACCCCAGCACTCAAGGAAATCCACTCTGAATATTCATTGGAAGGACTGATGCTAACGCTGAAGCTCCAGTACTTGGGCACCTGATGTGAAGAGCCAACTCATTAGAAAAGACCCTGAAGCTGGGAAACAGTGAGGGCAAGAGGAGCAGAGGGTGGCAGAAGATGAGATGGTTAGATAGCATTGTTGACTCAATGGACATGAGTTTGAGCAAACTCTGGGAGATAGTGAAGGATAGAGAAGCCTGGCACCTGCAGTCCATGGGATTGCAAAGAGTCAGACATGACTTCACAACTGAACTAAAACATACTTTAGAGAAGACTCTACACATGGACATCACCAGATGGTCAACACCGAAATCAAATTGATTATATTCTTTGCAGCCAAAGATGGAGAAGCTCTATACAGTCAACAAAGACAAGACCGGGAGCTGACTGTGGCTCAGATCATGAGCTCCTGATTGCCAAATTCAGACTTAAATTGAAGAAAGTGGGCAACACCACTAGACCATTCAGGTATGACCTCAATCAAATCCCTTATGATTATACAGTGGAAGTGAGAAATAGATTTAAGGGTCTAGATCTGATAGATAGAGTGCCTGGTGAACTATGGAATGAGGATCGTGACATTGTACAGGAGACAGGGATCAAGACCATCCTCATGGCAAAGAAATGCAAAAAAGCAAAATGGCTGTCTGGGGAGGCCTTACAAATAGCTGTGAAAAGAAGACAGGTGAAAAGCAAAGGAGAAAAGGAAAGATATAAGCATCTGAATGCAGAGTTCCAAAGAAAAGCAAGAAGAGATAAGAAAGCCTTCTTCAGTGATCATTGCAAAGAAATAGAGGAAAAGAACAGAAGGGGAAAGACTAGAGATCTCTTCAAGAAAATCAGAGATACCAAGGGACCATTTCATGCAAAGATGGGCTCGATAAAGGACAGAAATGGTCTGGACCTAACAGAAGCAGAAGATATTAAGAAGAGGTGGCAAGAATACACGGAAGAACTGTACAAAAAAGATCTTCATGACCCAGATAATCATGATGATGTGATGACTAATCTAGAGCCAGACATCTTGGAATGTGAAGTCAAGTGGGCCTTAGAAAGCATCACTATGAACAAAGCTAGTGGAGGTGATGGAATTCCAGTTGAGCTGTTTCAAATCCTGAAAGATGATGCTGTGAAAGTGCTGCACTCAATTTGCCAGCAAATCTGGAAAACTCAGCAGTGGCCACAGGACTGGAAAAGGTCAGTTTTCATCCCAATTCCAAAGAAAGGCAATGCCAAAGAATGCTC
>SJXQ01007395.1:485425-501813 GCA_006408695.1 Aepyceros melampus | reverse complement strand
GGGGGGGGGGGGGGGGGGGGGGGGGGGGGTTGACAGGAACCTACCCCTCAGTTCCTGCTGCATTCCTACTTGCCTGCTCGTACAAGGGAAACCAGGGTTATAAACATACCCTTCCTGGCTGTAGACAAATGATTTGCTTCCAGGATTCTTTTCTCAGTTTTTTCTAAGAATGCCTAGGGGTATTCACATGTGTCTGGAAATCAGTTCTGGTCATTTGTAAATCCATTGCTGGCCAAGCCAAGACCACACAATAATCTTGAGCTGGAAATTTCCATTAGGTGGCCACTCTCAAGCTGGACTATTTTTCCCACTGCAGTGCAGTTAGAGGTACCATTGTTGGTGAAACAGTCTCTTTTCACTCCCAAAAGCAGAGAAAATAAGGCAGATCCCTGAGCCCCCATATCAAACGCCCTTCAGAGGTGAGAGACAAGTTCCGGTGTTGGGGCAGGTCTGGATGTTACCAGTTACCTCTTAACCTGGTGTGGCTGAGCTTTGACTTTCCAGCTCAAGCCCTAACAGACCTGTTGGGATGGGGCATCCCTCAAGCAGAGACCTCCAGCCCCTCTCTGGAGACCTGTGTCAGTCTCTCCAGACAAGGTCTCCCACGTAAGCGAGAGAATGACGCCCCTCCTCGCACGCCCTGCGCAGCTCTGCGTTGTAATAGCAAGAGGTTCACAGTAAATTTGCCCAGAGCTGATGTAATTGGCTGCATCCACTCACGCTTCCACCTCCACCCCAGCACCCAGCCTCCTCACTCCTCACTCCTCACTCCTCACCCAGGCTCTTTCCAGCGGCCTCCACCCAGGACTGCTACTCTGCACCAGACACGTGTGCTAAGTCGCTTCAGTCATGTCCAGCTCTTTGTGACCCCATGGACTGTAGCCTTCCAGGTTCCTCTGTCCATGGGATTCTCCAGGCAAGAATACTGGAGTGGGTTTCCATGCCCTCTTCCAGGGCAGCTTCCCGACCCAGGGACTGAACCCGTGTCTCTTCCATCTCCTGTATTGGCAGGTGGGTTCTTTATCATTAACACCACCTGGGAAGCCCTGCCAGCCATGCTTCTGTACTCTAGAAACCCAAGGGATATGAGAGTTCAATTCACTTTTCCCTCCACTGAGTTCCTATGTAGATGTCTAAATTCAGATGAGAGCTGGGGGTCTCATCTTCCCCACCCCTCTGTCCCAATTTCAGGAGCCAGCCATGTCCCACAGGCAAGTCCAACTACAGACATGTGGGACAGTTTTGTCTAAGGCAATGGTTTTCAGTGTGAGCCTCACAGGGTGGTATGGAAATTTTAAAAACTGGGATCTCTCTTTATTTTCTAATCTCATGCTTTAAATTTTTTTACATGCCTGTTTTACTACATACTGCTGATGCTGCTAAGTCGCTTCAGTCATGTCCGACTCTGTGCGACCCCATAGACGGCAGCCCACCAGGCTCTCCTGTCCCTGGGATTCTCCCCTAGCCGTGGTCAAACACTGTTTTAAACATTTGTTTAAAATTAGGGTAGGCAAACCAGTAGGGTCCACAATATGGACCTGGGGGACTCAGAGGCCTCAGATCCCTCATTATGTTCGTGTATTTAATAATTTACATCTGAAGGTTCATTGTAGTACTTTGATGTGGATATTATGCCTGTTTTACTCTTTTAAAAAAGGAATTTTATTTGTTTACTTGGGGCTGTGCCGGATCTTCGCTGCTGGGAGGGCTTTTTCCTCTCGTCGCTGTGTGCAGGTTTCTCATCACGCTGGCTTCTTTTGTTCCAGGGCACAGACTCCAGGGCATGTGGGCTGCAGTAGCTGTAGCGCGTGGACTGTGGAGCACAGGCTCAATAGTTGTGGTACACAGCTTACTCTGAGGCATGCGGGGTCTTCCTGGATCAGGGATTGAATCTGTGTTTCTTGTACTGTCAGGCAGATTCTTTACCACTGAGCCACCAGGGAGGACATGTTAACTCTTTTTTATTTATCAATAGGGTGGTTTATCAATAGGGTGGCAAAACTGTTTTGCTTTTCAGTTTTTGAGAAATTCACACCACATTTGCCCACTGCTGCTGCTAAGTCGCTTCAGTCGTGTCCGACTCTGTGCGACCCCGTAGATGGCAGCCCACCAGGCTCCCCCGTCCCTGGAATTCTTCAGGCAAGAACAATGGAGTGGGTTGCCATTTCCTTCTCCAATGCATGAAAGTGAAAAATGAAAGTAAAATCGCTCAGTCGTGTCCGACTCTTCGCAACCCCATGGACTACAGCCCACCAGGCTCCTCTGTCCGTGGGATTTTCCAGGCAAGAGTACTGGAGTGGGGTGCCATTGCCTTCTCCACCACATTTGCCTACCAAGTCCATGCAATCATTAAAATTTAAAACAGATAACATTTGAACTTATTAATACTGTTATTAACTAATCTTGTTGCCTTCACTGAGATAAATTTCAGTATTTTTTCCAACTTGTGAAACAGCTGGGTTTTATTTTTTTACATTTGTTTATAACTGCTGTGTGGTTAATTGCTTTCAACAGCAGAAAGCCTTGATGTTATAGGTTCCACTTTCAAAATTTCTTCCAAATCTTCATAAATGTGAAAAAGACCCGGACAAAGGAATTAATTCGTCACAGTAAATGGAACTATATTTATCCATGCACATCATTCGTGTGGTTGCTGACTCACAAGACTTCAGGGCTGCCTTGCTGAGGTGGACTCATGTGAGGTCACGCTGAAGCAAGCAAGAAGTGATTGAACAGCACAGACACGGAGCTGCAGAGTCAGTGTGACAGGTGAACACGTGTGGAGAGAACAGGAAGGGCTGGGCTTTGCTAGTTGCATAGGTTCTTAAGATCAGTGACTTACGTGCCATCAAGGCCTGAATTCAGGGTTCTGTTGTCCAGCAGTGGTGTATTCCATTGCTCACCATCCTTCATGGTGGCTCCCAAGGATGCCCACCCAGGTACTCCCATGTGTGTAGTCTCCTGCCACACTGGGCCAGGGGTGATCTGTGTGATCAAGAGAATATGGCAGAAATGATGGTGTGCCATTTCCAAGGTCAAGTTCTGAAAGACACTTTGGCTCTTGTCTTGGATGCTTGCTCACAGTTCTTTCTTCCTCAGACCATCCACTCCCTAGGGAACCGAGCTGTCATGTTAAGAGCAACCATGTGCGGGTTCCTGTGTAAGTATGGGGAACACAAGAGAGAAGGCACATCCCCTATTTTTAATGTAATTCTGTCTCTTAAGAAAGACAGAATGTTCTCAAGTAAATGCTGTGCAGAGCCCTGTATATTTGTGCACGCTTAGTCGTTATGTTGTGTCCAACTCTTTGTGACCCCATAAACTGTAGCCCACCAGGCTCATCTACCCATGGGATTTCCTAGACAAGAATGCTGGAGTGGGTTGCCATTTCCTCCTCCATGGAATCTTCCCCACTCAGGGATCAAACCCGCATTTCCTGCACTGGTGGGGTTTTCTTACTGCTGAGCCACCAGGGAAAGCTCATACTATGTATGACAACAGTGGGAAAAAGCAGACCTTCCAGGAACACTCAAAGAGGCTACATTCATTTCAACTTTGGTTCACTGAAGAAACTTTTGAACCAAAGAAGAAAAAAGTAGGTGTCTTTGAGGCATATAGGGAAAGGTAAAGGGAGAAAGGGTCTTTTCAGGCAGACAACTGGGTATATAGAGACAGGGAATTGGGATCAGTAAGGATTTATTGGAAAAAAGAAGAATTTATTGGCATTTTAATGGGCCCCACTGAAAAAATAAAATATATATGAGAAGAAACATCTGTCCTCTAAAATCACACACCTCCTAAGACTCGAAGCTATAACAGATCTGTTGAAACTCTTAGACCAGTGCTGTTCAGTATGATAGCCACTAGACAGAAGAATACATTCCGTTCTTGAATTTGGGTCATCCAAATTAAATGTGCTGTGAGTGTAAAATACACACCAAAATTCGAAGACGTAACCATAAACAGGTAAATATCCCATTAATAACCTTTTGTATCTACTACATGTTGAAATGATATTTTTGATATAATGAATTAAAAAGAATACCTTATTGAGATTGATTTCAGCTATTTCGTTTTTATGCTTTTAAAGGGGCTGCTAAGTTTAGAATCCTCTCGGTGGTCTGTCTTCATGGCTTGTGCCATCTCCCACTTGGGCAGTGCTGGTTTGGAGGCTGCTCTGGCATCAGCACTGTGGAAGAGGAAGAAAGAATGGGGTCAAGGGATGTTGGGAGGACCACAGCCAGCGTGCTTTCCTCTACCTTCACTCTGTGCTGACAGAGTCTAGAGTGAGGCTGGGGGAGCTCAGCTGGAGAAGAGGCGGCACCAGAGCTCAGAATCCAGAGGAAGGGGCGTGTGAGCTGGGCAGCCCTGTGACATGTGGCGTTGATGTGAATTCTTAGTGAATAACGTGTGATAATGATTTAGTTATACCCTCCTCCCATCTAAAGCTTTTTGGTTCAGGATTCTCTGGAGTGTTGGCATCCCTTTTGCAGCTAATGTTAGAGCATGGATGGGGTGGAGTGGGAGGGAGGAAGGTTGCTAAGAGAAATGGAAGGGGCACCCATAAAGACAGCAGAGCAAAGGTCTATCTTATCTCTTTAGGAAAGTTGAGTCTCAGTTCAGTTCAGTTCAGTCGCTCAGTCGTGTCCGACTCTTTGCGACCCCATGAATCACAGCACGCCAGGCCTCCCTGTCCATCACCAACTCCCGGAGTTCACTCAGACTCATGTCCATTGAGTCCGTGATGCCATCCAGCCATCTCATCCTCGGTCGTCCCCTTCTCCTCCTGCCCCCAATCCCTCCCAGCATTAGGGTCTTTTCCAATGAGTCAACTCTTCGCATAAGGTGGTCAAAGTACTGAAGCTTCAGTTTTAGCATCATTCCTTCCAAAGAAATCCCAGGGTTGATCTCCTTCAGAATGGACTGGTTGGATCTCCTTGCAGTCCAAGGGACTCTCAAGAGTCTTCTCCAACACCACAGTTCAAAAGCATCAATTCTTCTGCGCTCAGCCTTCTTCACAGTCCAACTCTCACATCCATACATGACCACAGGAAAAACCATAGCCTTGACTAGACGGACCTTAGTCGGCAAAGTAATGTCTCTGCTTTTGAATATACTATCTAGGTTGGTCATAACTTTTCTTCCAAGGAGTAAGCGCCTTTTAATTTCATGGCTGCAGTCACCATCTGCAGTGATTTTGGAGCCCAAAAAAACAAAGTCTGACACTGTTTCTACTGTTTCCCCATCTATTTCCCATGAAGTGATGGGGCCAGATGCCATGATCTTCGTTTTCTGAATGTTGAGCTTTAAGCCAACTTTTCCACTCTCCTCTTTCACTTTCAACAAGAGGCTTTTTAGCTCCTCCTCACTTTCTGCCATAAGGGTGGTGTCATCTGCATATCTGAGATTATTGATATTTCTCCCAGCAATCTTGATTCCAGCTTGTGTTTCTTCCAGTCCAGCATTTCTCATGATGTACTCTGCATATAAGTTAAATAAGCAGGGTGACAATATACAGCCTTGACGTACTCCTTTTCCTATTTGGAACCAGTCTGTTGTTCCATGTCCAGTTCTAACTGTTGCTTCCTGACCTGCATACAGATTTCTCAAGAGGCAGGTCAGGTGGTCTGGTATTCCCATCTCTTTCAGAATTTTCCACAGTTTACTGTGATCCACACAGTCAAAGGCTTTGGCATAGTCAATAAAGCAGAAATAGATGTTTTTCTGGAACTCTCTTGCTTTTTCCATGATCCAGCGGATGTTGGCAATTTGATCTCTGGTTCCTCTGCCTTTTCTAAAACCAGCTTGAACATCAGGGAGTTCACGGTTCACATATTGCTGAAGTCTGGCTTGGAGAATTTTGAGCATTACTTTACTAGCATGTGAGATGAGTGCAATTGTGCGGTAGTTGGAGCATTCTTTGGCATTGCCTTTCTTTGGAATTGGGATGAAAACTGACCTTTTCCAGTCCTGTGGCCACTGCTGAGTTTTCCAGATTTGCTGGCAAATTGAGTGCAGCACTTTCACAGCATCATCTTTCAGGATTTGAAACAGCTCAACGGGAATTCCATCACCTCCACTAGCTTTGTTCGTAGTGATGCTTTCTAAGGCCCACTTGACTTCACATTCCAAGATGTCTGGCTCTAGATTAGTCAACACATCATCATGATTATCTGGGTCATGAAGATCTTTTTTGTACAGTTCTTCCGTGTATTCTTGCCACCTCTTCTTAATATCTTCTGCTTCTGTTAGGTCCAGACCATTTCTGTCCTTTATCGAGCCCATCTTTGCATGAAATGTTCCCTTGGTATCTCTAATTTTCTTGAAGAGATCTCTAGTCTTTCCCCTTCTGTTCTTTTCCTCTATTTCTTTGCATTGATCGCTGAAGAAGGCTTTCTTATCTTTTCTTGCTATTCTTTGGAACTCTGCATTCAGATGCTTCTATCTTTCCTTTTCTCCTTTGCTTTTCGCCTGTCTTCTTTTCACAGCTATTTGTAAGGCCTCCTCAGACAGCCATTTTGCTTTTTTGCATTTCTTTGCCATGGGGGTGGTCTTGATCCCTGTCTCCTGTACAATGTCATGAACCTCATTCCATAGTTCATCAGGCAGTCTATCTATCAGATCTAGACCCTTAACTCTATTTCTCACTTCCACTGTATAATCATAAGGGATTTGATTTAGGTCATACCTGAATGGTCTAGTGGTGTTGCCCACTTTCTTCAATTTAAGTTTGAATTTGGCAATAAGGAGTTCATGATCTGAGCCACAGTCAGCTCCCGGTCTTGTTTTTGTTGACTGTATAGAGCTTCTCCATCTTTGGCTGCAAAGAATATAATCAATCTGATTTCAGTGTTGACCATCTGGTGATGTCCATGTGTAGAGTCTTCTCTTGTGTTGTTGGAAGAGGGTGTTAGCTATGACCAGTGCATATTCTTGGCAAAACTCTATTAGTCTTTGGCCTGCTTCATTCCACATTCCAAGACCAAGTGTGCCTGTTATATCAGGTGTTTCTTGACTTCCTCCTTTTGCATTCCAGTCCCCTATAATGAAAAGGACATCTTTTTTGGGTGTTAGTTCTTGTAGGTCTTCATAAAACCGTTCAACTTCAGCTTCTTCAGCATTACTGGTTGGGGCATAGATTTGGATAATTGTGATATTGAAGTTGAGTCTGGTTCTGGACATATTCCATATACTCTGCCAGAAGGTTCTAGCAAGTCTCTGTCACTCTATATGATTTAGGGTCCTTGCTAGGTGAATTTTAGGGTAACCCGTTATCTTTATCTTTTTGACTTGTGAGAGACTGAAACTGGGCTTTATTGGACTGGACAAGATGATAGGAACTCCCAGGTCTAAAGATCCTGCTGCTGCTGCTGCTGCTAAGTCGCTTCAGTTGTGCCCGACTCTGTGCGACCCCATAGATGGCAGCCCACCAGGCTCCCCCGTCCGTGGGATTCTGCAGGCAAGAAAACTGGAGTGGGTTGCCATTTCCTTCTCCAATGCATGAAAGTGAAAAGTGAAAGTAAAGTCGCTCAGTCGTGTCCGACTCTTAGCGACCTCATGGACTGCAGCTTACCAGGCTCCTCCATCCATGGGATTTTCACTGGCCAATAACCCCAGGACTGACAAAGTCAATAGTTGGAGGTTATCCAGACCCTTGGCCAATATGCTGCAACAGAGCATTGATTCTGTTCTAATCTCTGGCACAAATTGTTCTGCACCTTGCCAAAGCATCTCTCTGTGTCTTTATATCCTTACTGGTTAACCAGTTTCCGGATCTGAAGAGCCAGAGTGTGCTGTAGATTCACTTCAGAACATTTTTTAAGTGCAGTGTCAGTAAGAACATCGTGCTTTTTCAGGTAGAGAGCACTCTGAAGGAGAATAACTGATGGTGTTCCACGACCTCTCTGGGAAACTGAATATTAACAGAAGAGGACTTTACCCAATTCTAGGGATGCTGCAGAAGGCAGCAGTGAACCTTCTTTTCCCCCCAGGTTCCTCCAGACTGTTAAACAGCATGTGGCCTGAACTAGCTCCACAGAGCAGACCCCAGTGGGCTGTCTGTCCTAGAAGGTACTATGTAGAATTTGAGTTTGTTAGGGCTGATACAACAAAGAACCACAGGCTGGGGGCTTGAACAACAGAAATGTATGGTCTCACAACTTTGCAAGTCTGAGGTCAAGATGCGAAAAGGGCTGGTCTCTTATGAGGACTGTGAGGTCTTAGAATCTGTTCCAGGCCTCTCTCCTAGGGTCTGTGGGTTGGTGCTCCTCAGCTCGTAGATGGATTACCCTGACTTCTGCCTCCAGCTTTACACGGTGTGCACGTGTCTGTGTCCAAGTTTTCCCTCTGTATAAGGACAACAGTTATACTGGAATAGGACCCACCCTAATGACCTCAACTTTAACTTGAGTACCTCTATAAAGACCTTGTATCCAAATAACATCACGTTCTGAGATACCATTTAAATTTGGGGTGGGAGACACAATTCAATCCTTAACAAACTCTATTCAAGAAAAAGATTGATATGTTTTGCCATATATATATAATATATATAAAAAATATATTATATATATATATATAAGCTGCTGCTGCTAAGTCGCTTCAGTCGTGTCCAACTCTGTGTGACTCCATAGACAGCAGCCCACCAGGATCCTCCATCCCTGGGATTCTCCAGGCAAGAACACTGGAGTGGGTTGCCATTTCTCTCTCTCTCTCTCTCTCTCTCTCTCTCTCTCTCTCTATATATATATATATATATATGTGTGTGTGTGTGTGTGTGTGTGTGTGTATGTGAACAACAACATATATGTGTGTGTGTGTGTATATATATATATATATAATAGTTGAAGTTTAAAAAATGATGAAGCAGACTCAAGAAACTAAGAAATTTTGAACCTGGAGATTAAGTGAATCATTCAGTCTGTGGTCCTGTGAGACAAAGATTTGGAAAATATGAAGGGAAAGTTAAGAGAAAACAGGACTAGAATGATGGTCTCTGCCAATGCTGTCTAGTAAAATCTTCTCTGTTGATGGAAGTGTTCCAAATCACCACCTGTGATTAGTAACTATTATTTTGGACATGAGAGGTTTACCTCTGCCTAATCTGTGTTCCAGAAGGAGATAATTAGAATGGGGAAGAGGCAATATCCAAAGAGATCATGGCTGAGAATTTTCCAGAATAAAGACCTCAATGTTTATTTTAGGAAGCCCTTAAATCTAAGCAAATTAAATGAAATAAGTATATACTATGACCTCTCCATAGGCAGACCGCAGAATATCAAAGAGAAAAAGGAAGGTTTTTACAAAGCAGCCAGTGAGACAAACCAGATCATCCACAAAGGATTGGCGATGAGACTGATAGCTGTTTCTCCTTGGCGTTGGTGGACATTCCCGGACAAAGGATCCGTCTCTTCAATGTACTTAAGAGAAAACTTGTCAATCTACAATACTGTGCTGCAAAACTACTTTTTAAGAATGAAGCCACAATAAAGACTTCTACAGGCAAACCATATGTGGTGGAGCTTCCCAAGGAAAGACTACCACCTTAGAAAATTTCAAAAGGTTATTTTAAGAAGGAAAATCATTCAAGGTGAACATTCTGAGATATAAGTAGAAATAAACAGCAAAGATGTAGGTAAACCAAAGTAATGACTGTGTAAAACTACAAAAATAATGTCTAGTTTGTGTGGAAATCTAGATCAGAAAAGCTAATGTATTACAGAATAACAGCATGTAAGCTGGAAAAATCTTGACCACAGTTAGAGAGATATGAGGTCCTTATCTTATTTAACTGGAAAAGTAAACACTAAAGAACAGACCAAAGCCTTTAACTTTCATACAGCTGGAGGCTAAAAGTGGAATAGGAAAATAATCACCGATCCAGAAAAAGGAATGGCTGCAGATTGAATCAGCACAATTAGTGACCCTGACCAAATGGACCTGTGTAGAGCTTGGCACCCAACTGTAGGAGAAAATGTCCTTTGCCCCCAAAGCATATGAAATAGTAATGCAGATTGTTCGAATGCTAGGCCATAAAACTGAATTTCAAAAGATTGTACTCACCCGTATTGTGGTCTCAAACCACAAATAAAGATACAAATGATGTGTTAAATGAGAGCTTCCCAGATGGTACAAGTGGTAAAGAACCTGCCTGCCAATGCAGGAGATGCAGGAGACCCTAGTTCGATCCCTGGGTTGGGAGGATCCCCTGGAGGAGGGCATGGCAACCCACTCCAGTATTCTCGCCTGGGGAATCCATAGACAGAGGAGCCTAGTGGACTACAGTCCAAAGGGTCACAAAGAGTCAGACACAACGAAGCAACTTAGCATGATCTAATGTGTACTAGGAAAAGGTGAAATCCTAACCCTCAAGCTTTTCTTCCAATGGGGGAGCAGATGGTACATAAGAAAATGAATGAATGAATGAATGACAATGACAAGAGGTGAGAAGCACATTGAACTTGAAGAGCACGCAGCAGTGTAAAGCAACAGAGACCCAGGAGAGGGGTGAGTTGGTGGCAGCTATTTTAGACTTCAGGACTCTTCCAAGGACAGGAACTCATGCAGCCATTAGGAAATGGAAAAAGCCCACATCCTAAGTAATAGAGTCGGGATGAGTTCCCAGCCCAGTGCCTTCTGCACGCAGCCATTTGTGGCCGGGCCAAGGTTGTGGGTAAGCAGGCTGCAAAAAAATTGGATAACAGAATGAGGCAGGTTAGATAAGGGCTCTCCAGGACTTTGGCTTCAGAAACTCTTACGAGCCTTTTGTCGAGGTCTCTCCTCTCCCTGAGGCCCACGGCCTCATGTTGCCCCGGCTCTCCGGCCCTCCTGGCAGCCCCGCCAGCCTTCTTTGGAAGCTCCACGCTCAGACTGTTATCCCTCAACCTGCCTCCGCCGGGCTTTGTCCTGATCATCCAGGAGCCTGGCAGGATGGCCAAAGCATCGGCAGGGGGCAGGGAGGCATAGCATGCCAGTTCCAAGTCCAGCTGCGTGACGTCGGCCAGGCGGCTCCCTCGGCCTCCCTGCCTTCGTCTGTGAAACGTGAGGCAGACCGTGACCTCTGGGAAACCTTCCAGCACGTGGTGCCCTGTGGCTGGGGGCAGGGTCAGTGCTAAGGCACACCCAGCAACACACCAGTGTGGGAACGGGAGGCTCCCTCCCTGCACACATTCACCTTGTGAGCAAAGCTTTTGCTCACCTTAGCCCAAAGAAGTGGAGTTTCATCAGCCTCTCAGGCAAAGAGAAAAAAAGGGGGTTGAGGCTGCCATCTGAGTCACCCGTGGCCTCCTGGAGAGCCAAGAGTACAACAGGGAGGAGCAGCAAAGACTTGCCACAGCAGAGGCGTTGTGTAGGGTTTTGAGGGGCGTGAAGGATTTCAGTAGGTGGGGAAAGGCCCTCCAGAGTAAGGGGGCAATGGGAACGCATCAAGGGGCTGGGGAAGTGGCTGGCACAGGTGCCCTGTCTATAATACCCCTGGGTGGGACGGCAACCCATGAGAGTCAGTGCCCAGAGGTGCCTATGAGACAGAGTGTAACAATCGCCATCTCCACCTTCGTGCCAGAGACTCCTGTGTGCTCTGCATACGTTTACAAGTTTATTCTTCAAACTCAGTCTGTGAGGTCAAGCATTACCATAATCCCCATTTTACAGGTGATGAAACTGAGGCCAAAAGGGATCAACAGTGAGAAAAGTAGGATTCGAATGCAGGTCTGACTCTAACTCTGACATCAGGAGTGGAGAATTCAGGAGGGCTGAGTGGGGTGAAAGAGCCTGGAGCTGGGGATTTGAGGAAGGAGCCGGCAGATGTGAAGAAATTCCGGGTCTGCGCACATGGACATGAATGGAGAAAGTCGTGAGGGGCTGACTCTGGCGGTTGGTGCCTCTTTGGAGTAAGAATGTTCATAATGAAAGTTCTGCTTGACAGATGATAAAGGCTCTGGAGGGACTGACGAGGCAAGACAAGTGTGTGCTGTGCGTTATCCTGACGCAGTTACTGGAGAGAGTGGGAGGATGCGAGGCTTGTTATTCTGTCTCTCGGGGAGGCAGCCAGTAGTGTGTGGAGTGGTGGGCTGGTAAACTGCTCTACACACACACACACACACACACCCCTTAGTTTGCAGCATCTGCTGACTTCATGGTGTCAGTACTCCCCCAGAGGCTGATTTCAAGGTATCACTGTGATGTCACTGGACACAGAGTTGGGAAGACAGGTGAGAGTCAAGTCTCAGCAAAGCCCTGAGATTTGTCATCGAACTAGATTTGGGTCTGGGGGGATGGGATAGAGGCCAGAAGAGTGGGGTACCGATGCATTGCTCTTCACTCCTATATCTTCTTGTCTGACCAGCCTCTTTCCTCCTGTGGAAGGGTTTGCTGGGGGCATAAAAGAAGAGAAGACACAGACTGTGAGAAAAGGGCAAAGGCATGCGAGATCTGCCCTCCCTGGACCACAGACCCTTCCCCTAGAGACCCTGCCCCTGAGGATCAACTTCTCCATCAATACGTTGTTATTGTTCAGTCGCTAAATCAGGTCCAACTCCTTTTGACCCCGTGGACTGCAGCACTCCAGGCTTCCCTGTCCTTCACCATCTTCCAGAGTTTGCTCAAATTCACATTCATTGAATCAGTGATGCCATCCAACCATCTCATCCTCTGTTGCCCCCTTCTCCTCCTGCCCTCAATCTTTCCCAGCATCAGGGTCTTTTCCAGTGAGTCAGTTCTTTGCATCAGGTGGCCAAAGTATTGAAACTTTAGCTTCAGCATCAGTCCTTCCAGTGAATATTCAGGGTTGAGCCTAATCTGGTATTCCCTTCCTGAGGTTGAGAATGTGTCCCTGGAAGCGTGGGAGAGGCGCTGTGCCATAGAGGTCAAGAGACTGCCTGAATCTGAGTACAAGATCGACTACTTATTAGCCATGTGACCACGGACAGGTGGCTTAGCAACTCTCTGTGTCAGTTTCCTGCTCTGTAAAATGGGGGTAATGTGCTTACTTCACAGAGTTGTTGTGAGGGTTAAACTGGACAAGTAAAGCCCTTAGAACAGTGCCAGGAACATAATAAACACAAATGAATGTCACCATCATCACCATCATTATCATCTGTAATCGTTACTCCCATTTGCTGGTTTTCTGCTTTCAATGTAAACGGAAGCTATAATTAGTAATATAATTATAATGCACAAATCACAATTTATTTTCAAGCCTGCATGCCTTAAAAATTTCTCCAGGTTTACAATAACTTCTTAGGTTGAATATTTCTTGATAGTTATAATTTTCCATTGGTTTTCAGTATGTATTTAGTCGGGGCCACATGGAATTGGAAAAGGGTACTCCTATTCCAAAATCACCTGGTGGGCAAAGGACTGCCCTATTTAAGATAGTTGGGTAGAGAGGAGTGCCAATCAATGGATGACCAATTTCCTATCCAAGGAGATGGTAAGACTCTGCCCCTACCCTCACTGTAGGCAGAGACGCCTCCCGTCTTCCCCGAGGGACAGAAGTGTGCTGTCCAAGTCTATTCTGTATTCTTAGTGACATGACATATCGGTGTCTACACGTCCTTCAGAGGCATCCAGTTTCATCTGATACCTGGTTTTCCTGTACGGCATCCCTTGTGGTGAGCACCCAGCTTCTGCCCTAATATAACCAGAGATGGAGAACTCGGTTTCCTTAGGATTCTGTTTCTATTTTCAGACAGCTTATTGCTGATGTTTGGCTCTACATATGGAAAGTCTTTCTGCCTTCCCAAAGCTTCCAGGTACTCTTCTAGTTTAAGCACTTTGGAACACAAAAGGTGTTTAATTTCTTCTCCATAAGGCAATCTTTCAATTATTTGAAGACAGGCATCTTATCCCTCTATGTCTTCTCTTAATAAGCAAGATAATTCCCTCATATGTATAGCTTGGTTTTAGTTTTCTTCACCTTGCTGGCCGTTCTCCCTAAAATGCACTTCAGATTGTATGCCTCACTTTTAAAATGTGGAACCCAGAAATGAATGCAAAATTCCAGGTTATGTTCTGAGTAGCAAGCACATAGTACAGGATGGAAACACTGCCCTCCATGATCAATTCTTTACTTTTATTAGAGTCAGAGTTGGTCACTTTCAATATTTTGCAGCCACGTTGCTTTCAACTGGTATTGGATCAATTGTTGACTAACACTCTCAAGGCTCTTTAAAAGTGTCAGCTGTCTTTATATCGAATTTCTCCTCTACATGTTCTGTAAGATTTTAGCACTCAGGTCCTGGACTATTAACTTTATTAAATCTAATTATTTTTAGATTTTGCTTATCATTCTAGCCCATCAGAAGTATTCAAGTGTATACAGGGCCTGTGAACTATTTCTCTAACAATACCAGGAGACTAGAAAGCCCTCACTAGGTTTGACATAACTCCATTAATGAGTATTCTCTGGTTGTGATTTCTGAACAGTTAATAACCCACTCACATGTTCTAGCACCAGACCCATTTTTTCTCTACGTTAAGCACAAGTATATCATTAGAGACATCACCAAGGGTTTTGCTAGTGTCCAGATGCCTGAATGGGAGTGTGTGAACATTGTCTTTATCTGCCAACCTCCCACTGAGGGATGGAAATGGGCTGGACTAACGGGGTGTGTTCTTGTGAACCCATGCTGGGTTCTATAATCACTGCTTTGTCATTTGGGTGCCCATTATAACATCGCTTTAGTATTACATTCTGGAATCTTGTCTGAGATCCATATCAAGCTCAATCATCCGTAGTTTACAGAATCCATTTTCGAAAATTGGAAGGCTATTTACTCATTTCCAGGCTTCTAAGATCTCTTGACTTCTTCCCACACAGCATGCCTATCCTGTCCCTGATCTCCCAACTCTTCCCAAATACAGCTGAGAGGCATTTTGTTTTTGCTGTTGCCTTTCTGTCAGCCTGAGGTCATTTTGCTAAAGTACTGTCTCTGTCACTTTCTTACAGGCCTCTTAAATTTGTGTCCTTCCTATCCTGTCCTTTAAAATCAGAGCTTCCAGAGCACTGTATTGCAATTGTAAGTGAATATTGGGGTTACTCAGGGAGATTAAAAAGTTATGCTGATTTCTTACCTTAGACAAATTGAATGAAAACTTCAGAGAGTGATGCAAGCATTTGTATTCTTTTTTTAAGTCCCCCAACAGACAGCCAAAGCTGGACTATATGGAGTGATATTAGTTTTGTTTGTTTCTGGTTTTGTGTGCAGGTTTTTGTTATTCGTTTTAGATTTTTTTCTCTCTCTCTATCATTGACCTTACCTGTATATGCATTGTGAGATTTGACCATTTGAGAAATTTCTGAAACATTTTGAGTGCAATGGACTTTCATGCTTTATGCCTCGGGATTTTGCTTTTCTTTACCTATGATCTTATCTGGGAATCACACTGTCGCCATGTCTGTTGGCTCACAGTCTGTGAACTCGGTGACCTTTGCCCTAAGACTCCTTTTTCATCGCCTTTGATAAACATTACTTTATCAGAATTAAATCTAGGACAGTAGTTTTTCCATTTGTGTGCTTAATCTTTTTGGAAACTTGGGCAAGGCAAGTTTTAGGCTGCTTTGCTTTGGGCCAAATGAGGCTTTTAGCAAATGTTTATAGAGTTGAAATTCCCCATCATTACCAGATCATGCTTGTAGCCATTTTTTAAAAATGTATTGGGAACCTATTACACTTTTTGCTTATTTGGCCCATTGGTCCAGTCTATATTGGTGGTGGTTTAGCGGCTAAATCATGTCCAACTCTTGCGACCCCATGGACTGTAACCCTGCAGACTCCTCCGCCCATGGAATTCTCCAGGCGAGAATACTGGAATGGGCTGCCATTTCCTTCTTCAAAAGATCTTCCTGACCCAGGGATCAAGTCAGAATCTCCTGCACTGCTGGCGGATTCTTTCCTGCTGCGCCACAGGGAAGCCGTCTGTGTATTGTGCGCGTGCTGTTCTGCGCTTAGTCACTCAGTCATACCAGACTCTGCGACCCCCTGGACTGTAGCCCCCCAGGCTCCCCTGCCCGTGGGCTTCTCCAGGCAAGAACACTGGAGTGGGTTGCCAGGCCCTCCTCCAGGGGATCTTCCCAACCAGGTCTTCCGCATTCCAGGTGAATTCTTTACCATCTGAGCCACCAGACAAACCTAATTGTTCCTTAGAACTGCTCAGAGAGTGGTAAAAATACAAATTTTAGGATCCAATCCCAGAATGAATGATTTAATAGAAATCGTAACAAGAAATTTCATTTTAAAAGCCCCTTGAAGGAGCCTGTGGAAGGCGGCGGCAGCCGCATCTGTGAGCCAAAGTCCAGTCAGGGCACCGCGGCGCCGACGGCCCTGTCAGAGCCAAGCTACCGTGTGTGCGCCCCTCACGCGCGTGCCCTGACGCGGGCGCCCCAGCCC
>SJXQ01007395.1:460093-484897 GCA_006408695.1 Aepyceros melampus | reverse complement strand
GCGGTGGTCGCTGAGCAAGCTGTGGTGCGACAGCGAGGCCGAGTAGGGCCCCACCTTCGCATTCACGCGCCTCCGCTCCGTGTTCGATGACGAGGATGAAGATCTGCCTCGCGAAGTCTCTGAGGAGACAGACGTCACCAAGAACGGGCCAAGCCGAGGCGGGGGCATCAGAACCTGATTCCTCAGGGCACCGTGAAGCTGGATCCACCTGGATTTCCCTGTGATCCTCTATGAGAGGTGAGCCTGGGGCGGGGGTGGCAGGCATAAACACCCCCTCTGCAGCAAGACACCCCCAGGCTCAAGGTGTGGCCTCCTTTGAGGAACCGAGGCTGGGGCCACAGCCGCGAATAAGCTCCACTGGCCTGGAACCTTCTTCAGCTGTGAGCCGGGCATTCTTGCAGTGCTGGTTGGGGGTTGGTTTGTAAGTGGACTAGAGATGACTGGTAGGTGGCAAGGCCTGATGGCAGAGTTACCAGTCCACCTTCCCTAACAAGGAGTATGGCCGGGCACCTGCCTACTTCCTGTGCCCTTGCCTGGCCTGGATTCTTCCAAGCTTGCCTAGGGCCCAGCCCTGCTAGAGGCCACAGCACTTTACAAGCCAGGTCTGCCTTTTTCCCGCCCCAAGGCAATCGGAGCTCTCCAAAAGTGGGAACGTCCTTTCCCTCCCTTCCTTTACCCTCTCAGTGGAGCATTTCAGCCGATTGCTACCTTGATTCCTCCTGTGTTGGACAGAGGCTGGGGGCAGAACAAGCCTGATTCTTCCTGTCTACCTGCCCATTTGTTCCCAGGATGGACTATTTGCTGTCTGTTATTAGGAGTAGGACTGGGGTGTGGGAGGTTTCTCCGCCAACCCAGGGCTAGCCTGATCCCGCCCCACTGCAAGTAGTTGCTGCCTCTCCACCCCAAGTGGAGAGCACATATGATGGGGAACAGGAAGGGCTCCAGAAGCCTGTGCTCCATCCCACCTACTGTATCTAATCCCCCTTGCCCTTACACATCCACCACCCTGTGGTAAGGCACAGCACCCTAGGGCTGGTGCCAGTAGCTCTGAGGAACCCACCACCCCTTTCCCTACAGTTTACCCATCCCTTCAGGATCAGTCAAGAGAAGAGTGCTGGAGCCCTTGGGATGGGGGCAGAAAGGAGAACCACATAATAGGAATATTTAAAATGTGAAAGCTTGTAAATAGTCCAGTCCATGATGTTGTTGGGGTAGAGTCTGACTTCTACATAGAAATGATTTTTTTTTTTTAATTCCTAACTGTGCAAACTCTGTGCTTTAGGCATCTGAGAAATGGTTGGGGAGGGAACTTCTCAATCTAGGAAGGCTGTTGTGTTATTTGTTCAATAAAATTATTTGTAGACCCTGAAAAAAAAGTCCCCTGAACAATGTTGATAATGGGCCAGATTTAATAAGCCCTAACCTTACCACAACAACATCACTTCTATTCTGGTCCCCTTATCTCTTGGCTCTTCAGCCCGTATCCAGCCACAGGCCCATGAATTTCCACAAAGATGTCTGTCTTCTTGGCACAGGGTCTGATCAGTCTCTTCCTGTAACCGACCCATTTGTCTTGAATAGAGCATATGCTTCCATCAGCCTATTTCAGTTCTGTATCTCTTCTTTCCCAAGCCTGGTGAATGAAACAAGTTCATATTTATTGCCCCATCTTGTAAGAATTTCTTTCAAATTCTCCCCAATTAATTTTGTTACTCATGCTCTGCTGACGGGCATAAGACTTCTAAGATTAAAACAATTTTTTTTTCTGTTTTTTTAACCACTCAGTTGCTTTCTAGTTAAAAAAACATCACCAAACACTTTATTCATTCTTACATATTTGCTGTATATAATATCTTCTGATTTTCACAGCAATCAGTTTTATGGATTTATCTGGATAGTTTATTTGTCATCTGTAGTTTATGTTTAAGGCATTCTTCCCCACTCCCCTTTCAGTTCTCTTTCCTTTCAAAAAAACATTTTATTGTGAAAAGGCTAAAAAACACTTCAAAGTAGAGGGACTAATATGATGAAGTTTAAGGTACCTCTCTTGGCTTCAGCTGTATGCCAGTTGAATCCTTCAGAAAGCAGATGCTAAGATGGAGTTAGGAGAGCATACATCTTATTGGGGAGTGACTCCCACAGAAGGAAATGGAAGGAAGCAGAATGGAGCAAGGGGAGCCTTCAGATGGTGATGCAAGTCAGGCAAAGTTCATCACAGTTCACCAAGGAGGCCCTGGATCGATTGTCTTTAGAGGAGTCTTATGTTGGCAGAAATGGCTGGGCCCTTGGATCACAGTCTTACTTGGTTGTTGGCTAGAGCATCTTGAGAAGACGGTGACCTCTAGTACTCTTGAAGGAATTAACCACGAAAAGATGTCAGCTAATCCCACAGCTCTAAACTTGCTGCACTTTTTTGTTCATAATTGCAATTGAGCAGGTTTGGCCCAAGAAGCACCCACGTGGATCTCCTGGGTCCACCTGTATTCCCTTCTGCCAGCCCAGTAGAGAGGTCTGGAGCAAAAATTACCCATTAAAGGAGTCCTGCATTGGGTTTAAATAGCTAAACCCTTGGATCACAGTTTTCCTTAGTCACTGGCTGTTACTACCTTGAGAAGAATGTGGCCTTGACTCAAAAGCTGAAGTTGACCTGAAAGAGTTAACAAGAGAAGGCTGTCTCTAACCACTCTCTTTGCAGCTGGGCCAAGCAGCCTTTCTTAGAGGCAACCAGTATATCTCTGTGCCTACTCTAAAAAGATCATCAACATTTTCCAAGTCTTGAATAATTAAAACACTCTTGATTGGATCAGTGAGTTTCCGGGCAAATTCTTTCTTTCCTGTCCTCATGAAATGCATTCTATTCTCAGCCAGGATCCTATCATGTGGCCATCTAAAACCACGGTCCAGCAGTCTAGATCCTGGCCACAGTACCACCTGCAGAGTCCATTGCTCATGTTCTTGACTTCTGTCTTCCTTCCTAAATCCTAGGTGTTGATCTGAAGGATCAATGAAAATATCACCTGGGCTTCCAAATCCTTCAGTTTCTTGCTTCAAATTTTATAATCCTTAAAAATTTATTTCTGATCACTTCAAATGGCATTATTTGTACCCCTAAGATGGTGATTGCAGCCATGAAATTAAAAGATGCTTGCTCCTTGGAAGGAAAGTTATGACCAACCTAGACAGCATATTAAAAAGCAGAGACATTACTTTACCAACAAAGGTCCATCTAGTCAAGGCTATGATTTTTCCAGTAGTCATGTATGGATGTGAGAGTTGGACTATAAAGAAAGCTGAGCACAGAAGAACTGATGCTTTTGAACTGTGGATTTAAGAAGTCTCTTGGAGTCCCTTGGACTGCAAGGAGATCCAATCAGTCCATCCTAAAGGAGATTAGTCCTGGATGTTCATTGGAGGGACTGATGTTGAAGCTGAAACTCCAGTTCTTTGGCCATCTGATGCGGAGAGCTGACTCACTTGAAAAGACCCTGATGCTGGGAAAGATTGCGGGCAGGAGGAGAAGGGGACGACAGAGGATGAGATGGTTGGATAGCATCACCGACTCAATGGACATGGGTTTGGGCAGACTCTGGGAGTTGGTAATGGACAGGGAGGTCTGGCATGGTGCAGTTCATGAGGTCGCAGAGAGTCGGACGCAACTGAGCTACTGAACTGAGTTGTAAAGATGGATGTGGTTATGATTAATTAATCTGAAGGACCTCCTGTTACATCCCAAATACTTGATCCCGGAAATTCAGTCACAGTTATTCTAGAAGGACTTCCCTCCACTCCTCAACCAACAATGCCATGGCATGCCCCTCTTGTCTGAAGTTCTTAGGGAGTTCCCTTACCCTCACTAAGGATTGATCACATTCCTCATCATTGTACTTCTTTTCTCCAGAAGTTTGGGCTTCACCTTTCCTGGGCCATTCTCAAATCACCTGCAAAGCTCTGAGAATGAAGAATTTCTTTCCCTTGGCTTTTCCTATGTCACATTTTCTTAATCTCTTTCTCTTGATTCCAATTTTAACTCCCCAATCACACATTTGGAACTTCCTTGTTTTCTTTTTGCGTTATCCTTTGCATGTTCTTCGAGATCACCCCAAACATACAACGTCGATAGAGACAGTCCTTATGCCCTTCACTAGTTGTCAGCTCTAAGCAGTGGTCTGCATTTACAGTAAATGCTTCCCCTTGCAAACATCTCCCACCAGCGCAGATCACCCCAAACATACAACGTCGATAGAGACAGTCCTTATGCCCTTCACTAGTTGTCAGCTCTAAACAGTGGTCTGCATTTACAGTGAATGCTTCCCCTTGCAAACATCTCCCACCAGCGCAGGCAGGTCACAAGTCTAGTTCCTGTGCTTCTCCCCTTCCCAGTTAGGGCTGAGAGTCCAACAGGAAGAATATCCATCCCAGACTCTGGAACACCATGCTCTCAGGCCCCATCATCCAATAACTCCCACAAGTCCCCTGGTCAGAAGACCACCTGGTGACTTTTCCCCGTCAAATTACCACCAGTTGCAAATGTTTGTTTAATGCTTATTGAGTTGTCAATAAGTAACACTATTCCCCCACAGCCACCAGATTGCAAAACGCTGAGGAATCAGAGAGAAAAACTCTAAGGATTTAGTGATTTATTCACCTTCTCCCACTTGCCAGCCTCTGCTGCAGTGTCAGATTTAATTTGTCTCCCCAGGCTTAGGCCAGCAAGAAAAATTCTTCTAAATTGACTATCTCCACATGCAAAATGGGATCAACATTTTTGTCCAAGTTGAACAATCAATTCTTACATAAAGTAAAACAATCAGTTTGAGTCTTTTTCTTCCTACTTAATTGCTGAGCTGAATTGACTGATCAAATAGCGACAGCGTCTAAGGTAATGAAAAATACCTTTCGCAGCTAGGAATGCAGGAAGCACTTCTCTTAATACAGGAGTCCTGACAGATTCTTTATTATTCTCCCTAGTCTATAGGATAGTTGAATACTTCCAGTGATGGGGGCAGCTCTACCTCACTGACACTCTACCGAGTCCATTTGTTAGTCATTCAGTCATATCAAGTTACCCTGGAGTTGGTATGGAGACATTTAATGGACACACAACTTAATTTCACCTGAGAGCCCATGGAAATGAATACCTAGTGCATATCAGTTATTTGCTGGGCATCATGCTAAGCAATGAATGACATTTAAGTTATAAAAAGTCTATTACGAAAACAAAGGTTTCTACTTTTCAACTATTTGACTGGCAAAGATAAAGAAGAATGGTTAACATCTAGAGTGATGCCAGGAAAATGGGCACTCTCAGGCTCAGCTCCCGGGGTGGGAGGGTACTGCAGCCTTGCTGTAGGGCTGGGTACCATCTTGCGTCATGGAGATGCAGACAAGATAACAGATTCTTGGATTCAGTGCAGTTGGTAGGAAGGAGACAGTGGGGCTAATGGAGACAGTAGCATGGAAATATATACCCTAACGTATGTAAAATGGGTAACCAATGGGAATTCTCTGTATGTCTCAGGGAACTCACCCCGGGGCCCTGTGACAGCCTAGAGGGGTGGGATGGAGTGGGAGTTGGGAGGGAGATTCAAGAGGGAGGGGACATATATATACCTATGGCTGATTCATGTTGATGTATGGAAGAAATCAACACGATATTGTAATTATCCTTCAATTAAAAATAAAGAGAAAAATGCACATAAATTTGGCCCAGGAATCCCATTTCTAAAAATAAATCGTAAAGATATAAGTGGACAAGTGGACAAAGATACATGTCAAATGATATTTATTGCTGTCTTATTTTTGATAGTGAAAATAGAAAGCCTCTAAATGGATTTGCTTGGTAGAAAGCTATGCAGTCTTTGAAAACAAAACATTGAGACAGCTACACTTGCCTGGACATATGTCCACAATATATGTAATTTTGAAAGGTTGACAAATTATGCAGTATACAATCACATATTTATAAAACGGAGAAAAAACTATTAGCAAAAATATCTCAAAGAGTATGCATATGAAAGTTAGTGGTTATTTCTAGTTGATGGGATCTTGGAAGAATTTTGCTTTTTTCTTTATATTTTCTTTATCACCTTAATTATTTTACAATAAGAATCCACCTTACTTTTATTGTCAGAAACAAAAGGAAAACCTTATTCACGGCTCAGAAACATCATTGGGTTTGTCCAGTTTGGTCTCCTTATTTTATAGATGAGGAAATTGGTGGTTCAGAGAGGTGATCACAAGGTTTTTGTAAAATTTCTGTAAGACATTCAAATTACTCTTCAAATGTTTGCATAGTATTATAAAGGGACACATTGAAAGGGGCCCTGGATTATGCTCATTAGCACTCATTCAACCACAGGCTGTGCTCAGCTTTGGCTTCTGTGCTTGGTGTGGGGGCACTTGGTATTTGAAGGCTTGACGGACTGTTGTCTATGCATCTGTAGTTTGGCCTCAGCGCAGTAACTAGTAGCAGAGTGACGTTTTCCCTGACAGTGGTGACTGCTCTTCCACCCTTCTGGAGCTCAGTCCCTGCTCCTGGGTTGCTCTTCTTCTCTCAGTTGATTCTGCATCTGCCCGACTGTAACGTGTCCTAAAGAGGCCCAGGCCTTGCTTTTCTGTCTCAGTCTTCATCGGTATGTCAATGCTTGTGCACGGCAACAGCAACAGACAGAACACTCGTCTGTGTAATTTTTGTTGTTCAGTTGTTCAGTCACTAAGTCGTGTCCAAGTCTTTGCAACCCCAGGGACTACAGTACCCCGGGCTTCCCTGTCCTTCAGTATATCCTGGAGTTTGCTTAAATTCACGTCCACTGGATCGGTGATGCTATCTAACCATCTCATCCTCTGCCAACTTCTCCTTTTGCCTTCAATCTTTCCCAACATCAGAGCCTGTGTAATAGATAAACCTCAAATGAAAATCCTGTCCCAAGTTGTAATGTAAAATAGAAGTGAGCGTGGTATGCCTGTGCAGTGTGGTCCATTGGGAGGCTGGCTCCTAGGAGCTGATGTGACTATTCAGACTCTGGTAACTGTTCTGATTCTGATGCTAGAAAATTGTGCTGCACTGTGAGGAGGAGGGTGCAATGGGGCAATTCTTAGCCTTCTATAAACCTTGGTTTAGAGATATAAGCAATTCTTCTTTGTTTTTACTTTTATGACACCAGTGAGTTATTTATTGGGGCAATCTTTTCATTCTCCTGCCTTTAAAAAAAAAAACAAAAACAAAAAACCTGTCTCCATAAAGCATTTACAACAGAATCAACTCTTCTAGAAGAGCTGGTATAGGCCCTGGGTTCCAACTGATGACATACCTTCTTCTGCCTGGACTTGGCCTTGAAAATCTTCAGGCTAAAGAGAGTTCAGGATGGTACTTGGGAAAACCTCTGTGAAGGCTAATGTTGTGAGAAGCCGACTAGTTGTTGAGCTTGCAGGTGGTGCCAGGGGCATAGGCTTGAAAATCTGGATTGGGTTAGAATCCGAATATCAGGTCTAGCCTCTGGAGGAGCGAGAGAAATCCAGGTGGAATGTTGCTATCTGTGTTCTGGAGGGTGCCTGTGAGGGTATCTGTTATCTGTGAATTGGGTCTATCTATGTGTAATATCCAGAGTGTGAAAAAAAATCTGAGACGTCCTCTGAGTTTGTCTAGACCCTTGAAGACCAAAGTCCATTCGTCTCCTGCTCTGAAGAACAGCGAAGCTCGGGTAGTGTAGGGCCTCAGCCGCTGTTGTGACTTCCTTGCCCCTACTCTTCCCATGCCTGGGCTTTGGAAACACGTGCCATTGTTTTCACAAATATCCCCACAGATTATCTTTAACCAGTAGAGATGGAGGTGCAGTGAGGCTAGGAGCTGAACAGGATGGAGGAGGGAAGAGAAGGGAATTAAAGATCTTGACCCCTTTTCTCTGCAAGTCCCAGCATTTCCAGAGCCCTGGGTCCTGAAAAAGACCATAGCCAAAAATATTCCCTTCCCACAACTGGTTGCTAACACTTGGCATCCCACTTCCCTTCCTTCCTTCCTGCATTACACAGCTGGGGATGTGATAGAAAGAGGCCTGATCCCAGCCCCCATGAAAGGTATACAGGCTAGTGAAGAGGCAGATATTAACTGCAGGATTGTAGCAATAAACACATAATTAAAAAATTCTGTAAGTGCTCGGTGGAGAGATCCATAGTGCCTTGGGTTATAAAATAAGGGTGTTGGCCTCCCCATGGAGATCCAGGGGAAGAACTGATCATTAGTTCTTATTCCCTTTAGTTCAAGGAACTGACTCCAGTTAAAATTGACAAGACCTGGCTCAGGTGACACCCAGGAGTGAGGGAGATAGGTCTGTGATTTGTTGGGTGCTGTATTAGAAAGACCTACTTCTTTCCTCCTATGAGTCTTTCTCCTGTGTCTCCTTTACAATTCACGCAAAACACTCACACTTCTGATCCCCAAATGCATAGAAATCTTCCCCCGTGCCAAGCAGTTTCCTGCGACACCAGCTGGGTGTCCTACAGTTTTCTTGTCATTTAGTCACTCACTCATGTCCAACTCTTTGCGACCCCATGGACTGCAGCACGCCAGGCTTCCCTGTCCATCACCAACTCATCACTTGAGAAGGGTTTGCTCAAACTCATGTCCATTGAGTCAGTGGTGCCATCCAACCATCTCATCCTCTGTGGTCTCATCCTAACTGCTTTCTCATCCTCTGTGGTCTCATCCTAACTGCTTTCAATCTTTCCCAGCATCAGGGTCTTTTCCAAAGAGCCGGGTCTTCACATCCTGTTTAACTTGGTTCTAACACTCTCTGCCTGGAAGTAGTGCCAGATCCCACAGCCTAGGGCTCAGTCCCACAGCTCTGCTCCCACCCCTCTTCAGATGCCAGTCATGAGGCCAAGTTTCCCCCTGTGCTTTAGGCCAACCGCCTGTGAAGCTGAGATTCCCGCACACCCTCTTTGGGTCTGGTTAATTTGCTAGAGCAGCTCACAGAACTCAGGGAATTGCCCACTTACATCTACAGTTTATCAAAGGATAGGATAAAGGACAGAGGTGAATATCCAGAAGAGATACTCAGGGGGAGGGTAAGACCTGGGAGAGTCCTGAGTGCAGGAGCTTCTGTCCCCGTGAAGTTGGGGTGCGTCCCCCTCCCGCTGTGGGTGTGTTTGCCTACCTGGAAGCTCTCTGAACCTCGTACTATTGGAATTGTATGGAGGCTTCCTCATGTAGGCTTGATAGGTTATTAACTCCATTTATAGCCCTTCTTTCCTCTCTGGACAAAGCACAGTGGGAGGGTGGAGGTGAAAATTTCCAGCTCCTAATCTCTAGTTTGGTGACTAACTCTATCCAGGAGCCTCCCAGCTTTGTCTCAGAACAAAAGACGCTCCCAGTGCTCTTATCACTGAGGAAATGACAAGGGTTTTAGAAGCTTTGTGCCAGGAGCTGAGGGCAGAGACCAATTTATATTTGCTATAATCCCAGAGTCAACTCATTGGAAAGACCCTGATGCTGGGAAAGATTGAAAGCAAAAAGAGAAGGGGATGGCAGAGGATGAGATGGCTGGATAGCATCACTGACTTGGATGGACATGAATTTGAGCAAACTCTGAGAGACAGTGGAGGACAGAGAAGCCTGGCGTGCTGCAGTCCAGGGGATTACAAAAAGTCAGACACAGCTTAGCAACTGAACAACAATAATCTCACTCTGCCAGGCACTTCACACACCTGGTCCCCTAGAGTCTCAGAAAGCCCTGTGAGTTTGGGTGCATTTCCCCTGATTGACAAATGAAGACTCAAGTTCAGAAAGAAGTGACTTGTCCACGGCCAAGTGCCTTCTGAGTAGCAGAGCTCAAGTTTGAGCCCAGCATGTTAGAGCAGGTGGTGTTCCTTCACTGTGTGGTAAATGAGAGGACTCAGGGGAGCCGCTTTTCTTTCGGAGCTCCAGGGAGGAACTGGAAGCCTGAGGGTGGGAGAAGAAGACAGAGTTCCCACAAAAAGGAGGGGAAGAAGAAGGATGCAGAATTGGGACTCTGGTCAATTTTCAGTCAGCTATGGTGCATCGTAGGGTTTCCCAGGTGACGCTAATGGTAAAGAAACCTGCCAGTGTAGGAGACATAAGTGACGCAGGTTTGGTCCCTGAGTAGGGAAGATCCCCTGGAGGAGGGCTTGGCAACCTACTCAAGTATTCTTGCCTGGAGAATCCCATGGACAGAGGAGCCTGGTGGGCTCCAGCCCATAGGGTTGCAAAGAGTCGGACAGGACTGAAGCGACTTTGCATGCACACACGCATGGTGCATCGTAGGGTTTCCCAGGTGGCGCTAATGTAAAGAACCCACCTGCCAATGCAGGAGACACAACAGACATGGGTTTGATCCCTGGGTCAGGAAGAGCCACTGGAGGAAGGTATGGCAACCGGCTCCAGTATTCTTGCCTGGAGAATCCCACGGACAGAGAAGCCTGGTGGGCTACAGTCCACGGGGTTGCACAAAGTTGAACATGACTGAAGCGACCGAGCACGGGCATGGCACAGACAAAGGAAAGGATGCTGCCTGTTACCTGGTCCAGGTGGAGAACCACCCTCCCAGCTATTGACATAGTCTGTGCAGGTCCTGAGAGAGAAGGCACTGCGCAAAGGCGCCTGGGACGCTGAAAGGCAGGTGAGGGAGCGCATCAGTTGTGAGCGGAGCTCTTCTGAGTCCAGCAATCTCAGGTTGGCTGTCGTCTCTCTCATGGGCAAGTGTTTCCTTTGAAAGTGACGCCTGTGGGGCTGGAGGGGGGAGTTCTAGTAGACTCATGCCACTGCGCCCTCTGAGCCCTGCTTAAAATCAAAGGGGGCAGCAAGAGGGCAGCTGGGGGGAGCGCGATGCGGGTGTAAATGAATGCCGACCTTGTTGGGATAACCGGTGTGCTTCAGCCTCCGCAGCTGTGGGGCCCCCAGGGAGTTGTCTGGCTACATGTGATTTTACATATCTGACAGCTAAATCAGAGATCCAAATGCCAAATCCGGCACTCGGGAACATTATGTGGATTTGTGACACTCCCAAGGGGACTTCGGATCCATAAAGCAATGAATGGATTACAATGAGGCATAAATACAGCATTTTCATCTGTGACATACAATCCCGCTCTATTATTTCTCACATTGTTACATGAAAGAAATCTATACCCCACTCTTTCAGGTCTGTGTCCAGAAATTAAAAGAAAAACAAAAAGAACTTTAAGATGCTGGTGGGGGGGGAGACATAAACCACCTCTTGATGCATCAGGAATAAACTAGAACAAAGTGTGATGAGTGTGACCATTTCAGTTTGCAATGTAAGGTCAACTCCAGGGTCCCACATGTCATCAGCAAGCAGCTGTCTCACTCAGACTGCTGTGTGACTTTGAATAAATCATGTCACCTCTCTGGGTCTCTGTCTCTTCTTCTGTCTCATGGACTCCTAAGTTACAGACATGCCCTTTCATGGAGTGGGCACGATGGATCCACTTTGTGCTTCAGGAAGACCACATTGCTGCTGCTGCTAAGTCGCTTCACTCGTGTCGAGTCTGTGCGACCCCATAGACGGCATCCCACCGGGCTCCCCCATCCCTGGGATTCTCCAGACAAGAATACTGGAGTGGGTTGCCATTTCCTTCTCCAGTGCATGAAAGTGAAAAGCGAAAGTGAAGTCGCTCAGCCATGCCTGACTCTTAGCGACCCCATGGACTGCAGCCCACCAGGCTCCTCTGTCCATGGGATTTTCCAGGCAAGAGTGCTGGAGTGGGGTGCCATTGCCTTCTCCAGAAGACCATGTTAAAACTTTCTAAATTTCTTAGTGTGTATATGTTTTTACAGTGCATGTTATATACCAGTGTAGTCTTTGGGGTTGCAGAGAGTCAGACATGACTGAAGCGACTTAGCAGCAGCAGCAGCAGCAGCAGCAGTACATGTCTAACGGGACAGGGGACAGGGAGGCCTGGTGTGCTGCAGTCCATGGGGCCGCAAAGTGTTGTACACGACCGAGCAACTGAACAACAACAAGCACATGTCTACTGTTTATAAATGAACACACACGCATGTCCTAAAAGAGCATGCTGAAAAATGCTTTAACCAAACAGAAAGTTTGGAGGCCAAAGACGTAACCCAACCCGGTCATTCCCCTGGTGATGGGAAGGGCTTTTTGCATCTAATAGTCCACGGTTCTATGTATTTGAGGAGCCTTCTCAGTTGTTTTCCTTAAACTCCTCACACTGGGACTGAGTGCATTAGCTGTCCAAGGAGAAATCTTTGTGCCCATGGTGTGTCAGACGTCCACATGTAGGTAGGCTCAGAAATCACAAGATGCAATTTTTGGACCCCTTAGAATGGTGCCTTCTACAGTCAAGTGCAGACTTGCTCTATCTTTGCAAATAATTTTAAATCTCTCATATTTGCTTCACACTCTAAATCACACAAAGTCATTAAAAAGTAATTTTATATGTATATACCAAGAGAGACAGAACAGGTATTATCGTCCTCTTTTCCACATGAGGAAAGAGATTCAGAAAGGCCGAATGACTTCCCCAGGGCCACCCAGCTAGTATTGACAGGGCCACCATCAAGCCCCCACATCCTCGCAATAAGCACTCTGGGGCTCTTTGCACTTATAACTATCCCTGAATCCCAGGGAGAATGAAGTGACAGTGTGTGAGCCGGCCAGTGTAAATGCAACCCCCAGCTATTTAAGGAAAAAAAAAAAAACCAACACAGAGCTTGGGGCCCAATGTTGGCAGATCAATAGCATCATTCTTGTGTACACAAGACCTCACATTATTCAGGGAGGCCTGGCAGAGAGAGGAAAGCCGGCCCCCTCGTGCCACCAGCTGTCACGGCTTGCTCCGCTGCAGCTCCTGACAAGTGCTGTTGTGACAGTCTTTCTACAGACACAGTCACAGGGAGCAGCTTGATCGGGACAGGAGCAAAAAGCCTTGTTTACAGAGGTGCGAGGGAACAAAGAACACGTATATCCTTGAGAGAATGTAATTTTAAGAAGGCCTTCGGTCCCACCAGCTGTGTTAGCACTAGAGGATGCCAGGTATGGCCCCTACCCCTGAACTGGCCGCCTGCCCCTACCCGGGGAGATGGGACCCGACACCCAGGCGAGAAGCCTTCCCCTCTGAGCTCTTCTTCCTTCAGTCATGGGATAATGGCCAGCAGAAACATTTTATCCTTTTTAACCTCCAGTGACATCACTGTGGTTAAGACTTGCAACACTGTTTTGGTAACCAGGATGGTGCTGATGAGGTAGTAATAGAATTTAGGTGGTTATTTGTCTGTGTGCTCTAAGACTGCAAATTCCTTAAAGGCAGAGATTCTGTCTTGTTTTTCTTTCTTTCTTTCTTTTATTTTTGAAGTTTTTGTTGTGGTAAAATACACAAAACATGAAAGTACCATCTTAACCATTTTTAAGTGTACAATTCAAAGGGATTAAGCCCTTTCTCAGTGCTGTGCAACCATCATCGTCCATCTCTAGAACTTCATCCCAATCCGAATAGAATGTTAGACTTCTAATTAATATTCATTCACAACTTTGATATAGTTCCATTTATTCTGGCATCTAGTATTATGCTAAAAGGCTAGAAAGCTTATTATCTTAGTGGTCTTTTAAAAAAAATTGAATGAGGCTTGAAACTTCTAATTCAATTCTGAGAGTATGAAGAAATACTTTGTTGGTTATTTTCATATTCCCAGACCTTCCACCACAGAGTCTCATCCACCTAAAATATACATTATTTGAACTGAATGAGTCATAATCCACACGTTGACTGTCCCTCTGGGAAACCTCTCTTTCTGCCATGTATTAGCCTTATAGCAGAACTCAGAACCTTCTAAAATTCACCATAAAGGATTACTTTAATTAATACATGCCACGATGTGTATCACTCATAAAGGGTTACTATCAGAATATATAAAGAATAGGTCTAAAAAATGATAGAAAGACAATTTAATTGAGAAATGGATGGATG
This sequence comes from Aepyceros melampus, assembly GCA_006408695.1. Classification (NCBI taxonomy): domain Eukaryota; kingdom Metazoa; phylum Chordata; class Mammalia; order Artiodactyla; family Bovidae; genus Aepyceros; species Aepyceros melampus. Next base: position 470,935 of record SJXQ01007395.1, on the reverse strand, counting down.
GATTAACATTTGAACAGAAAGTTCACAAAGGAGGAAACCCAAATGATCCATGAAAATAAGAAAGAAAGCGTTTCCTTACAAGTAATCATGGAAGTGCAAGTTCAAAACACTGAGATACCGTTTCACTCCTTTTGGAATAACAAGCATTTGAAAAATCTGACTGTGCCATTGGCTGGCAACGCTATGGAGCAGTGCCTCTTCCGTTGCTGGTGTGAGTGTAAACTGGTAGAACCACTTCGAAGAGCAATTTGGCACCATCAAATAAAACTGAAATTGTTCAAACCGAACAGCAGTTCCTCTCCTAAGATATCTCAACCACTTGCAGAGAATTAAACTTATGTTCTCAGGCATTGGCACATGAAAGAAATTAACTTCTCGTTTATGAATCTAGAATGGTGCTAGTTGCACGCTAGCCATGGGAATTTAAGAATTACTCTGATGACCGCCTCTGTCTCGCAGTTCAGAGGAGGACCCTGATTGAGAAGGGCTGTCCACTTGGCAGGTACACAAGAAGACATATAAACAGACATTGTTTATAAAAGAAAAAAAATCTCAACCTAAATATCCATCAAGAAGAGAAAAAACTTGAAACCTGGTATATTCTTGCAATGGAATATTGTAGACAACAGTTAAAAAAAAATCTAGAGCCACATGTATTAATTAACAAAGGCAAATATAAACAAATTCATTTTGAATGAAGACTCAAATTGCAGTAAAATTCACAGAGTATATTTCTATTTCTATGAAGTTTTAAAAATACTCAACAAACCATTATCTATTGTTTATATAGACTTACATAGTTAAAGTATAAAAAATGCACGAGGATGATAAACTCCAGAGTCAGAAGAGTGGCTATCCTTTATTCTTCATAACATGATATATTATTACTATGCCAAAATATATAATTATATATATTGCATATTTTATTTTATATCATAGACTACACATAAATATATGGGGTTTCCCTAGTGGATCAGACAATAAAGAATCTACCTGCAACTGGAGACCTGCGTTTGATCCTCGGGTCCAGAAGATCCCCTGGAGAAGTGAATGACTACCCACTTCAGTATTCTTGCCTGGAGAATCCCTATGGATAGAGGAGCCTGGTGGACTACAGTCCATGGGGGTCACAAAGAGTTGGACATGACTGAGCGACTGACACACAGAAGTATATGATATAGAATTACTATATATCATTAATACAGCATATTATTTTTTGTATTATTCCCTATAATTTATATATGTCAAAATAGACGATTTCAAGAATGTACTTTGTTGAAAAATAAGTAAAATATCATATTTACTATCTCCTAGTAACCTCCTCCCTCAAACTATCTGCACTGAATTGTGATAAATGACCCTCCTTTTGGAAGCGAGAGGAAGTTATTTTTGCAATTAGTTTAGACAGAATCTGACCATTTCACTGCCCTATTCAGAAGCGGAGGCTAGTTTTGGAGTGCTGCTGGGCAAAAGTCTGCATTCCACAGTGTGACATTCAAACCTCTCCACAAGTTGGCTCCAGACCACTTTAGAGGCAGCGCTTCAGTCTCTGTCTTCAAGTACTCTACATTCCATTCAGATTGGAGGGTTTGCCATTTTCCAGATAATACACAATGTCTTTCCATTTCATACTCTTGCTTGATCCATTTTCTCTTCCTGAGAACTCCTTCCCTCATTCTTGCAATTTGATGTTATATACCAAAGCCTTAATAGCATGCCTACTCTCTGACACAGCCCGTCTCCTACAAGAAGAAAACAACTCAGGATGCACATAAAAATTGAGCTTGAGCTTGATTATTGCAGTATTATCTCTTAACGTCAAAAAGTTAAAAGTAAGCTAACGTCCAAAGAGGGCTTCCTAGGTGGCGCTAGTGGTAAAGAGCCCGCCTGCCAATGCAGGAGATGTAAGAGATGTGGGTTCCATCCCTGGGTCAGGAAGATGCCTTGGAGGAGGGCATGGCAACCCACTCCAGTGTTCTTGCCTGGAGAATCCCATGGACACTGGAGCTTGGTGGGCTACAGTCCATAGGGTCACAAAGAATCGGACACGACTGAAGCGACTGAACACGCACAATGTCCAAAGAAGGTTTAAATATATCCATTTCACATGGGAAACCACACAAAGAAGCACAGACTCTGGAGCCTAAAGTCAGACGACCCGGGTCAAGTCCAAGTTCTGGACCATTCTGGCACATTTCCAGCTTTCCCATCTTAGCCTCTCTCTGCCTACATATTCTGATCTGTAAAAATGGAAATGAGCTATTACTTCCTTCACTGAGTTACCTGGTGCTCAGGCCTAGCATGGTACTTATAGCAGTGAAGGACTAATGACCTGTGTAATGTAAGAATCAGTATATTCTAGCTCATTCCTTCTAAATTTTAGGTTCTAAAGTAGTGAATAAAATTTAATTATTTTATTTAAAGTTCATGTCCCCCCAAGAAAGCAGTGAGGTCACTCAAGATCCAGCTGATTTCTTGTGGTTTAGTCGCTCAGTCATGTCCGACTTTTTGTGACCTCATGGACTGCAGCATGCCAGGCTTCCCTGTCCTTCACTGTCTCCTGGAGTTTGCTGAAACTCATGTCCATTGAGTTGGTGATGCCATCCAACCATCTCATCCTGTGTCATCCCCTTCTCCTCCGGTCCTCAATCTTTCACAACCTCAGGTCTCTTTCAATGAGTAGGCTCTTGGCCAAGGTACTGGAGCTTCAGCTTCAGCATCAGCCCTTCCAATGAACATTCAGTGTTGATTAGAAAGCAAGTCTTACAAGTAAAGTAAGAAGGAACTAGGTCATGATGGGAAATCAAGCCGCTCAAGAATGAATGTGGACTAGAAAAAGTTCATGGGTTCTGGCTCTTATGCTCACTGACTAGGTAACCTTAGGCCATTGGCCCTAACCTCCAGCCAGGGCTTCCTCTTTTATCAAAGAAGGACAATAAGACCCACCCTTATAAGCCTGCTATAAATTTAGAAATACCAGTAATTTATAGTTTGTATTACTCTTTGGCAGGCACTGGTGTAAACTCTTCACATTATCTCATAAATGATCCTCAGAGCAACCCCATGAGGTACTATTGCAAGTTGAATTGTGTCTCCCAAACAGATATATTGAACTTCTACCCTCAGATACCTATGAATGTGATTTGATTTGGAAATCAAGTCTTTGCAGAAGCAGTTAGTTAAGACGAGGTCATATGCGATTAGGGTGGGCCTTGTAAGGTGGTCCTTAGAAAAAGAGATCAGAGGTGGAGACAGCCTACAGCCAGGAAGCACCAAGGGTGGCTGGCCAACTCCAGAAGCTGGGGAAGAGACAAGGAAGAGTAGTCGCTAAGAGCCTTCAGAGGGACCATGGACTTGCTAATAGACTGACCTTGGACGTCTAGCCACCAGACCTGTGCGAGGATAAGTGTCTGTTGAGGATAAGTAAGCAAATGTGTGATCATTTGTTAAGGTTTGTGCACAAGGAAACTCACACAGGGACCACGGTGATGGATGCAGAAACTGAGACACAGAGTGGGTAAGTAGCCTGATAAGTCTTACACAGATCATGAGCTTGCTGACCCTGGAGTCTGTGCTGTTGATTATTAGATGATATTCAACCCTGACTATTCACTGAAAGGACTGATGCTGAAGCTGAAGCTCTAATACTTTGGCCACCTGATGCAAAGAGCCGACTCATTGGAAAAGACCCAATGCCGGGAAAGATTGAGGGCAGAAGGAGACGGGGGCCTGGCGTGCTGCAGTTCATGGGGTAGCAAAGAGCTGGACATGACTGAGCAACTGAAATACAACAAATCAGCTGGATCCTGAGTGACCCTACTGCTTTCTTGGGGGACATAAAAGTTATGTCCACCTTTTACATTTTGATAGATTTCACCATGCACGAATCCCCAAAAAGGCATTGTTCTGTGGTATCAGGGTGGTTTTGTCCCGTGGTTGCCAGAAGTTTTATCCTCAGTAGCCCAGCTGAATCTATGTTTCAATCATGCAATTTTCACAAGTGTCACATCACAAGGTGCTCCATGTGTCTGGGCTCTGCTGGGCCCTGCAGGCTGGTACTGAGGTTCTTCCTCTGAGGCTCTTGTTCAGGCAACTAATACCCCCCCCCCCACCTCCCCACCCCCAGAACAGCAGAAGCAAGCTGCTAAATGCACAGCAGCTTAGAGGGCCTTGCTGACTTAAAGACAGAACAAGGAAGTGAATAAATGAAATCTGAATTACTCCCCAAGTTCCATCTTGCCCAAAGCTATTCCATCAAAAATTATTTTTCTAATCTGCAAGTATTAGAAAGATTTTCAGATTTGAGCACCGTCTTCATTTATCCCTTTTTCTCTGTCTCTGTCAATTTTCAGAGAAATGCCTCCTTGAGAAAGCAGACGAGATGCTATCCAAGAGTAGACTCCCAGCCCTCCCATAACCTGGGCTTCATTTAATGAGTCATACCTTCTAAGACATACAGAAGCTTACCAGGTAGCTCACATCTACTTCCTTGTCTTGTTTTTATTTATTTATTTTTTTACCCTGTGACCTGCAGCTTTACCAAGAGCCTCGTCGACCTGATTTCCCAGAGAATGCAGCAATATGATCCACACGGGTGCTTGAGCTCTTGGTTTTCAGATGCAGGGCGAAAGAGAAGCTTATTCATTGACCTCTGTGGGCTCCAGGCTGCAGCAGGCTATTATTCAGGTTGATAAAAGCTTCCATTCCCTGGGGGAAATCTCCTCTGTCCTGGCAACCATGACCCTGACTCAAGAGTGTAAGCGGAGCCCAGGCACACCTGTACCTCTGACAGATGAGCCAGGCACGGAAAAGCCTCTGCTGACAAGCTTATCAGACAGCGGACACCTGCAGAGGGGCCCACGCCCTTTTTCGCAAGGCCTCTGACAGCAGTCCTGATCCAACAGGCCTGGCTGGGCACACTGTCAAACAAAGATGACTTGAAGATTCACAAAGGAGCTGGATTATGCCAAGGCCAGGCGTCATGCTTGGAAGGAAACACAACCCCCCCATTCATCACACAGGCCCTGCTGGTTGGAAATTGTGGCGCACCCCCACTGGTTTGGTTCCAAATAAAATCCTAGCTCTGTCTTGGGGAAAGAAGGGTGGGAGCAAAGGCGATTTTGATTTATTAGGCCTACTAAGTGCCTGGACAGGAGTAAGAGCTTTATATTCAACACCCTGTTTGATCCTCCCAAGAACCCACGTGACAGAAGCACCGTTTCCGTTTATCCTGATTTCACAGACAAAATAGCTGAGCTTGGAAAGGTTGTCACTTTGCAAGTCTGCATGTCTAATTAGCAGCCGGGCAGGATTTGAAAAGGTTTCCCCCAGGGTTTTACGACCGTTGCCAGCTGTTCCCAAGCAAATCAACTCAGGAAACCCAAAGTCCGGGGGTTTGGGGCCCATTCATTCTGTTTTGGGTCCTTCAGTGTGGGACTCACATTGTTCCACGTTGGCTCCCTGAAAGGTCAACTTGCAGGCATGACCCTGTTTCCCAGAGCTCCATGCAGATGGGCAGAACGACCTGGGATGACCTAAGTCAAAGCTGACTTTGCCTTTAGACTCTGCCTCCGCCTGAACCAGAGTCACGTGATGCCTCCAGATCCTTTTAGAGACTCCTCAGTTTGTACTTGAGCACAGTGGTCCTCGACTGTGGGCAGTATTGTGATCTAGGATGCATCTGGGGATGTCTGGTTGTCATAACTGGGAGGGGTGTGATACTGGTATCGAGAGGAAGAGTCCAGGGCTGCCACTGAGTGTCTTACAACGCACCAGACTGCCCCACAGGGAAGAATGTGGAAGTCACTCAGTCATGTCAGACTCTTTGCAGCCCCATGGACTGTAGCCTGCCCGGCTCCCCCGTCCATGGTATTTCCCAGACAAGAATCCAGGAGTGGGCTGCCATTTCCTTCTCCAATGGATCTTCTCGACCCAGGGGTGGAAACCGATCCAGGGATCGAACCCCACCCAGGGATCAGGCACAAAATGTCAGTGGTGCCCAGGCTGAGAAATTGCTTTGAAATTTGACTCTGCCAGATATGGGAGGCTCTTAGCAAGTGACCGGCACACAGCAATCAATGGCTGATGAAGCATTACTCCATGATGGCTGAGTGGCCAGTCCTTGGCAGATGACTCTGGGGCAGGGAGGATCTGGAGGATCTGGATCCTCCCTCCCCCGAGTGACTGCAAGGTCACTGGAGCCAGGCCACTGCAGAAGCTGGCCATCCAGCGCTGCCCCAACACTAGCTGTCTCCACAGTGTGTGTAATGCCTTATGAATCCATACATTCATTGAAGGGTTTTCTTCTTGTTTTTGAAAGACAAGGCAAGCAAGGTGATGACAACCCAACAGTGGGTAGCAGGAACTGGTTTATTGGGAAGATGTTTATGGAGCCTGAACTCCCAAGAGTCTGGTAGATGTGGAGAGGGGCTGCAGCTCTAAGTTCAGGGCTGCCCAGGAGAAAGAAGACACTGGGGTTAGAACTGGCTTTGGACTCACAGCTCTACCCCTTCTCGGAGCTGCCATCTCCTAATGTGTAAAACAAGAGTAGTAATTCTTACTTTCCTGGGCCAGTGTAAGAATTAATTGGAATAATGAATGCAAAGTGCCTAACACGGCAGGTGGCAGAATAGACACTTAGGCGGTCCTGTGATTAGGGAAAGATTAGGACAGGCTGGCCTTGGAGGGTTGCCCGGGGCGCGGCCTGTTTGTTACAATAGTGACCTGCGTGCTGTTCGGAAGGCGTTGTCACCACCACCAGGGCACATGGTGTGGTTGCCCTGTGTGGTTCGCTTGGTGCTGTGGGTTGGAATGTCTTCTCCAGGGCTGCCTGGGGGTTCTCAGGAGGGCAGTCGGGCCAGCCTTGCTGAGGTTTGTTTTGAGGACTGGAAAACTCCTACATTGCCAGAGGGAGTGGTCATAACCCTCTTCTGTTACCATCACGGGAGGCGGCTGTAGAAGGTGGCATGTGACTCAGAGTCCTGCCTACATTTGCCACCAATGCCATCTTGAGTGGGTGACTTGCACTGCTTGAACCCCAGTTTCCTTCCCTCCAAAGTCAATAATACCAGCTACTTCATGGTAGTTACATGAACATTCAGGGCGATGATGAAGGCGATAGTGACAAGAATAGATAATCAGTAGGGAAATAACCGGAGAAGGCAATGGCACTCCACTCCAGTACTCTTGCCTGGCAAATCCCATGGACAGAGGAGCCTGGTGGGCTGCAGTCCATGGGGTCGCTAGGAGTCGGACACAACTGAAGCAACTTAGCAGCAGCAGCAGCAGCAGAAATAACTGGCCAGAGTGGGAACTTGAGTCCATTGGTTTGTTTTGATTTTATGATTTTCTTAAAGAATAGCTAAATTCATCACGCAAGCGAGGCTCTGCTTCAGTGGTTCTATATCCCCTGCCCAAACACTCCCCCATTGCGCACGTCTTGGTCCTCCCGCCTGCATGGGCTTGCCACCTCCCTTTCTCCCTTCTTGTGAACACCTCTACAGCCCGGCCACCAGTGAGCTGCTCAGAGCAGGCTTCTTTCTCTTCCCATGCAAATCCTCTTCCTCTCCTGAAGGACGGTGCCTGGTCGCCCACCTTCCCCGAGAGCTGCAGCTGCTATCCCCTACCCCAAGCATCAGAGAATGGCCGCTGTATCAGCAGAAGCACTACCCCTCATGAAGGGCCGAGAGAAGAGTCAGAGTGTCTACCTCTGGGGAGGGCTCCTAAAAGAGGGAGTTAGCGCTCTTTCTTCACATGCCACATCCTTCTTGTACTATTGCCCAAATTTCAACCAATGTGTTTTCTTCCTATAAAATATTACTTAATAGAATTATGTGTGCCTCCGTAGCTCCTTCTTCCTCTAAGCCTCAGGGGTCATGTGATATTTGACTATGTGTCTCCAGATTTTAACAATGAGTCAGAAATAGGGTGGACAAACTTAGTGAACCCTGATGAACAAAGGAACCAATGTGTTGTTGTTTTTCTCCTTTGGAACAAATGGTTTTTGCCTCTCCTCTCCACCACCAAATTGCTCATCTCATGAAGGTCTGAGAAGACCACTGAAGCTGTGGATGGGTGGACACCCACCAGGCTTCCTCACGGGACCCCAGGAATCACACTCAGACCTCTGGCCTCTGCAGTCCGCCGGCAGAATCCTGATCATGGGCACACGTCACTGTGGTCACGAGCGCAGAGAATGAGGCCCTCTCTCTTCTCCTGCACACTCGCTGGACTGAGGGATGCTCCGCCTTCTGGATGTGCACTTTTTCCCACTGGCCAATCCCCAGGCTGTGTGCCAGTGACCTCCAGGGTATTGTCCTGGTTGCCTCTCGCCCCATTTAACCCCACACCTACTCATCGGAGAACTTCATCCTGGTTTCTACAAGGCTTCAGCTGGTTCTGTTTGTCTGTTGTTTGTTTTGTTTTTCCTTTTGGTTTTTTAAAAAAGAGGATTCTCCCTGATGGAGGATGGACTTTCAGAGGCAGGCACTGACCTCGACACCATCTCCTTCCCAGCAGGACCGGCCCAGGTGCACAGCAGATACCCCACCAAGGGCTGCAGGATCCAAGCCATCAAACACACGGACATGCGGTGTCGCTTCAGTCGTGTCCGCATCTGTGGGACCCCGTGGACTGTAACCCTCCAGCCTCCACTGTCCATGGGATTCTCCGGGCAGGAATACTGGAGTAGGGTGCCATGCCCTCCTCCGAGGGATCGTCTCCTGCATTGGCAGGCAGGTTCTTCACCATTAGCGCCATTCTAATGCATCTTCCTCCACGTGTACCCTGATGACAAAGACAGTGTGTAGCAAAATAATCCAGAGTGGGGATTTTCAAAACAGAAAAGAAAAATTGGGTGAAAAGAAAAAAAAAAAAAATCAGGTGAACTGAAAAGGAGAAGAGGATGGCAGGCCTAGGATGAAAACACCAAGACTGACAGCCACCCCACCTGCCCCTCCAGCTCCCAGTGAAAAGAAACCAAAGCCATGGGATTCACTTCAATTGCTCTTCTGGCCCGAAATGGCTCCCTCCCCCAGGCCCGAAGGAAAATTCAATTAAAGGGTCCATCTGCGAGGCAGCAGCTGAAGAGGAATGACTGTGGGGAGGCCCGCATTTTCATCAAAAAGAGCCCAGGCCCTTCTCTCCGCCCCTCCCCCACGCCCTCTCTCCCTCTCACTTAGGAGGCCCGCCCCTCACCCCTAAAACCGCAATTCTCTCCAATTAGGTGGCTCAGAGAAGTGGCTTTCATCTGCTCCTTTCAAATGCATACACGTTAAAGACTCATCCCGTAGACTCGAGGCTCCAGCCGCAAGGAGAGAGGGAGAAAGCCCACAAAAGGAGCCCACAGAAGTTGGGGAGCAGAAACCTCCATCCCCAGTTAATCTGTAGTGGCCAGCCCTCTGCTGTGGGTGGTTCGGTAGGCTACTCCCAGCCGAAAGGCGGGATGCGATGAGGGAAAATAAATACACAGAAATCACAACCAGGCAAGCTCTGTGGGCTTCAGCAAGAAGCCAGGGGAGAAGGCAGAAGGGAAGCGTTAAATGGAGTGACCTCCCGAATGAGCCTTGACCCTCCGGAGCCTGCACGCACCTGGGGCCGCCTCTCTGCCTCGCTGTCTCTTTGGGCTAGTGGGGAGTGGGCCAGGCTGCCAGCTGCGGGGACCGGAGAAGCCCACCGCCCCCTGGCTGCATGCTGTTCTGCTGGAGATCGCGGTGTGAACAGAAAGGAGGGTCTGCGGACCGAGTGCCTCTTCTGTCTCCCGCGCTTCTTGCGAAACAAGCAGTGCTTATGATTGAGGCACAGACCCCACAAAGGCCCCTCACCCTGCACCCAGCCTTGTGCTCTGGTCCTTCAAAGGACCCCTTCTTACCTGGAGGTCTCCTTGGGCTTCTTTCCTGCCTCCTTCCACTTCCTCCTGATTATTTTTGATTGGGGACCCAGGGAAGAGGGCGGCTCACTGTTTACCTCTGTCTCCTCAAGTGACAGAAGGAGGGATGGTTTTAACGTGGAGGGGAGTTGACTTATTAACGCAGGCCTGACACAAGGCAGGGCGCGTGGGGTTCTGACACGTGGCCGGGAAAAGGTGTCCGTGTTCGTGTGCCGGGGCCAGGGCCCGAAGACCCTGGGCTTGGGGATTCAGAGCACAGAAAGGCATGTCCTCACAGTTCTGGAAGGCTGGCCTGGGATCTTGCTGTGGGCGAGACTGGTTTTGTCCGAGGCCTCTGTCCTGGCTTGAAGATGCCGTTTGCTCCCTGTGTCCTCACGCGGGCCTTCGCCTGTGCCTTTCTGTGTCCTGACCCCTCCTGTCTGGATGCCAGCCATGTAGCGGGAAGGCCCCCCCACTGCTTAATGACCTCTCTAACTATGGCCACATTCTGAGGTACTGGGGGTCAGGACATTGACACAAGAAGTAAGGGAAACACAGTGCTGCCCGTAACTACCTCTTGGTAGTTCTGCCTAAAAACGCACCCATTATTGCCCAGTTTAGTTGTTTCACCTCAGGATTTGTAGGACTTTGAGGAGATATCAGCTTTACAAAGGACCAGGCCTTCCCTGCTGGCTCAGACAGTAAAGAATCTGCCTGCAATGCGGGAGACCTGGGTTTGATCCCCGGGTTGGGAAGATCCCCTGGAGGAGGGCATGGCAACCCACTCCAGTATTCTTGCCTGGAGAATCCCCATGGACAGAGGAGCCTAGCGGGCTATAGTCCATGGGTTAACAAAGAATCGGATAGGACTGAGAGACTAAGGACATGAGAGACCTTCTCAGAGCAGCAGGCCTCCACGAGCTACTTTACTTAGTGTAGCGTAGAGTTGGGAACACCATGAGGACTATTATGTAGAA
>SJXQ01007395.1:314647-459730 GCA_006408695.1 Aepyceros melampus | reverse complement strand
TTCCTATCAGTCAGGCCCCACCAACCTCACCAGACCCCCATCATTCTTCACACGTGGCCTCACTCCAAACCTGCATGTCTGTCTTTCCCTCTTCTCAAAACGTCCTTTTCCTTCTTCATCTGCAGAGCATCACGGAAGAAGAGGACAGGTAGTTTTATCAAGTCGTCTGACTTCTCTCCTGGGGGAGGCAGTCCTCGTAGATACAAGTCATTGGATGCTGCTGGGCCAGGCCCTTCCCTGTTCCCTCTTCTCTGCCCCCTGTCACGGAGGACATGCTAAGTGCAGGGAGCACGGAAGATGCGCTCCACACCATAGACACACGTCCGTGCCTGTGAGTTCTTAGTTCCTGTCTCCAAGCAGAGCTCTTCTCAGGCATCTCGGGAAAAACTGTGTGTGTGTGTGTGTCTGGCTTCTTTTAAGAGCCCAAACTGCACAAGCTTTAAATCAAATTAAGCCGCCTTGTCCAGTCATGTGCTATACTTTCAATTAGAGGCTGGCCTGGGCGGAATTAAACCCCCTTCATTCTCCCAAGAGTGTGGATGTCACAGTGTCCCAGGGAATGCCCTGTCCATCCTTCCACATGCCATCTTCTCTTTTGATGGTGATGGGGAGGGGGGCATTGCAGACAGGCCTCTGATGACCTTGAACTTCAGCATCTGGCTCCCTCTCCTCTTCCCTCACCCTGGGCCTCAGGCTTCTCCCACGGGACAGGGCAGTAGGATGACTATAAAGGCAAGCTCTCTTTCAGACTGCCTGGGCTTAAACCTGATTCTGTTTTTTTTTTTTTTTTAATTTATTTTTATTTTTTAAATTAATTTTTATGTTTTAGTTTGTTTTGCTTTACAATACTGTATTCATTTGGCTATACATTGACATGAATCAGCCACGAGTGTACATGTATTTTTAATTTTTGTTTGTTTTGCACAGAAATGTTCACTGCAACTTTATTCATAATCTCAAACTACCGTAAAGTCCCTCAGCAGAAGAATGGATAAAAAAATTATTCATACAATTGAAAATTACTAAGTGATCAAATGAAGAAGGCAATGGCACCCCACTCCAATACTCTTGCCTGGAGAATCCCATGGACAGAGGAGCCTGGTGGGCTGCAGTCCATGGGGTTGCGAAGAGTCGGATACGACTGAGCGACTTCACTTTCCCTTTTCCCTTTCATGCACTGGAGAAGGAAATGGCAGCCCACTCCAGTGTTCTTGCCTGGAGAATCCCAGGGACGGCAGAGCCTGGTGGGCTGCCGTCTATGGGGTCGCACAGAGTCGGTCACGACTGAAGTGACTTAGCAGCAGCAGCAGCAAGTGATCAAATGGAGAAGGGAATGGCAAGCCACTCCAGTGTCTTGCCTGGGAAACCCCATGGGCAGGGGAGCCTGGTGGGCTGCAGTCCCTGGGGTCGTACAAGCTGGACATGACTGAGCGACTAAACAACAAGCAACCCAAAGGTTGCACTAGTGGTAAAGAACCTGCCTGCCAACGCAGGAGATGTAAGAGACAGGGGTTTGATCCCATCCTTGGGTCGGGAAGATCCCCTGAAGGAGGGAATGGCAAACCACTCCAGTGTTCCTGCCTGGAGAATTCCATAGACAAAGGAAGCTGGCAGGCTGCAGTCCACAGGGTCACACAGAGTCGGAGAGGACTGAGGTGACTTAGCACACACACGCAAGTGACCTAAAGAGAAAAATGAAAATGTGCGAAAACATGAGTAAATCTTAAACCCATTTTGTCATGCTAAAAACGTTATGACCTTCATTCTTCATTGAACCTCAGGAAATGGCAACCCACTCCAATATTCTTGCCTGGAAAATCCCCAAAGCCTGCAGTCCGTGGGATTGCAGAGTCGGACATGACTGAGCATGCACACACGGAAGGCTCATCTATTAAATGGGAGTGATGAGAAACTACTTTTAGAATAATGATTGCAATTGAGCACATGTGCTATGAGTCCTAGGTCTCAGATGACTTCAAGGCCTTTTGAATCTGAGGAGTGGGGAAGGCACGAGGTTGTACGAGTTGAGAGAAGGACAGCGAGGAGAAATGGGGTATCCGCCCCTCACCTGGACATGTGGACCAGTTTTTGGATTTGATGAAGGGAGGGCATGGAAACTGACAGAGCTGTTCTGATGCAAGACTATGCTCTGGGCCCAGAAACAGCCAGAGCCTGGGAAGGAAACTTCTGGGCCACTTTTGCATTGTTGTCTGTATTTCGATGGCTGCTCGAAGATGACCAGCTTTGGGAGTGTGAGGAGACGGAAGGCTTGACGAGAACATCAGTCACCTGCTGTTGGCCCAGCGTGGTGAGGGTGAGGACAATCCTTCAAGACACTTTGTGAGGCAAAGTGTCACGGAGAATAGGAGGCGAGGGGACAAAGAGGCAGGTCCGTCAGGGACCCTGAGCCCACGGACATACTGGAGAAAAGCCCTGAAGGGTCCGGCATTCCTGTTAACCCTCTCTGTTTCGGGGGTTAACAAAGGCTAACGTGCTGGATTTAGAAACTCTGGAATGCTAGGCTACTTGAGCGACGTGTATTTCTGGTGACACAATCTCCGCCTCCCCACCCCCAATCCTCACATTGGAGACAGGACAGACTGCCTGTTGTGGCTGGGAGTTTAGACTGAGAAGAAAAGAGGAAGGGTGCCAACTCCTTACTCCGTTACCCCGGCTCTGCCTGTCATCTGAATCTGACCTTCAGTGTCCGCCACTCTGGTTTTTGCTAATGTCCCTTCCTTCTCCCTCCATAATTAGAATGAAGGACAGATCAAGGAAAGGAGGAGGGACCCTCACTGCCACTCAGGATCCACACTTTACCTGATGGAAGATGAGACTCAGAGCTCCCGTTCATTCACCTCCAGTGTTTTGAGTAATTGGCACAATGGCTTTAAAATGCAGGAGGTAATGAAAATATACTAATAGCTCCCAAACACGCTGGACCCAGGGCTTTGTCATCTTGCATTCAACCTCCGTTCACCAATTTTACTCTTAACTTTCAAGTCTTTCATTTCAGGAAACACGCAGTGAGCACTTGCTGGATGCCAGAAACCGTGCTGAGCTGGGTTTTTTTAAACAAGCAGTTTATGTAACTAAGTTGTCTTTCTCCACCGCTACCCGCCAGTGCATTCAATCCAGCAGAGGAGTTAATACATGTGACGTGACGGAGGAGGAGACGTTAAGTTTGTAAAACAGAGAGGAAAAATAAAAGCATGTGAAACAAGAGATCTTTATATCCTATGGTGAGTTCCTAGGCCTGAGCACGTGAGAGTGGTGAGTGTGAGCACTGCCGGGGTGTGTGTGTTTGATGGATACATAATATGCTCCTGGTGAAAGGCACAGGGTGGAATGGCACGAGGGTCTACAAACAAGGCAATGGGTAACCCACACCCTGTGAGCAAGCGGACTTCACTTTTGCCACCCCAGAATGTTTCCCAGCACCCCTCCTCAACCAACACTCACCCATGTTTATCTTTAAGATTTCTAAAATATCCTTAGGGACTTCCCTGGGGATCCAGAAGTTAAGACTTAACCATCCACTGCAGAGGGGTACGGGTTAGATTCCTGGTCAAGGAAGTAAGATCCCACATACCTTGCAGTCGAAAAAATCAGAGAAAGAAAAAACATGGAAAACAGAAGCAATATTGTAACAAATTCAATAAAGACTTTTAAAATGGTCCATATTAAAAAAAAAACCTTTAAAAGGATAAAATAAAAAATTAATAAAATATCCTTATATTTCAATCAAGAAAGTTCCTAGACACTTACAAAGCACAAGTTTAAGGTTGTAAGAACAAGCTTAAGGTTGTATGCACAACCTTAAGGTTATATGTTTTTGTTTGGTTGTGTTTAGATGGCTTGTTCAGCACCTACTCTGGGTATTCTGAATGACAGCTTCACTCAGTGCTGCCAGATATTTCCTCTAAGGGAGGCTATTCATAACACGGACCTACTGGGGACTTATGGTGGATAGCCTCAGAAGACAGGGTCAGGTCTCATTCCAAAGCAAAGAGCAGATGTGTCCGGTACAGTAAGGACAGTCTCTCTCCAGGGCAGAGAGCAGGTGGTTTGCAGCCCATTGAAAAAGATTCGGGTTTCATGTTGGGATTCCTCTCCTGCAGCAGCCCCCCATGTGTGCAGGTGGCATCACCTGGCGCCCTGCAGAGCATCCTGTGAGAACCAGGCTCAGGGAACCGGCCAGGGAAATGATGACTCTCTGGATACCAGTGGTACTATGAGAGGTAAACTTCTTCATCGAACTCAGGGGTCTTCTGTTTTAACCAGCTTCCAGGAAACTGTTGCAAGTCAGTCTACTTGGTGAGCTTGCAGACAGAGAGACGTTTCAGACTCTCTGCTGCTCTTGAAGCTATAAACCCAAACTGAGTCTTTGGCAGGTGCTCTCCTAGTTAAACTGTTTTGCGGTTGCCCAGAGGGGACAGCCAGAGAAGGCAATGGCACCCCACTCCAGTACTCTTGCCTGGAAAATCCCATGGACGGAGGAGCCTGGTAGGTTGCAGTCCATGGCTTCGCGAAGAGTCGGATATGACTAAGTGACTTCCCTTTCCCTTTTCACTTTCATGCATTGGAGAAGGAAATGGCAACCCACTCCAGTGTTCTTGCCTGGAGAATCCCAGGGATGGGGGAGCCTGGCGGGCTGCTGTCTATGGGTCGCACAGAGCTGGATACGACTGACGTGACTTAGCAGCAGCAGAGGAGACAGCTCACAGCCCAGGTCACAGCACAGGTGTGAATGTCGTTCTTCCTAAGGCAGAAGGGCTCTTGACTGCAGAGATGAGGAGTAAGCAGCCTGGGTGGGTGGTTAGCTCCAATTCCCCTGAGCTCTCACTGCCTCTGTCTGAAATGCCTGCTGCCATCTTGCTTGACTTCTGCAAGCCGATCACACCTGACACCACCCTCCCCGTGTTCTCTGCTCCCCCGGCACTAGGTCTCCTGGGAAGGTAGGTCAGTGGACTGTGATCTGCCGAAGTGCTGTACCGAGGCCGCGAGTTGAATTTTTAATTTGTACAGTTGTTGTCGCTTTGTGGCTTGATGTACTTATAATACATGATGACTGTAAAAAACTGAGTTCAGAAAGGTCACAGAAAAGTAACATATAGAATGTTCACAATCACATCCCACAAGAAGCACTGCTAGCATTTTGGTTATATCTTTCTGGACATTTTTCTATATGTACATGTATTTTTCTTTAAGGTTTGTTTTCTTCACCTTTTTTCCCTTTTCTTAAATAGAACTTTTTTTTTTCCTTTTAACAGTATAGTGTAGCTATCTTTCTATCTCAAAGGATAAAAAAATATAACATCATTTTTAATGAGTTTATAATATAGATGTATCCTATCCTTATTTGTTTAATTAGTGTCTTTGAGGGCTTCCCTGGTGGCTCAGTGGTAGAGAATCTACCTACCAGTGCAGGAGACTTGGGTCAGTCCCTGGGTTGGGAAGATCCCCTGGAGAAGGAAATGGCAACCTACTCCAGTATTCTCACCTGGAAAATCCCATGAACAGAGGAGCCTGGGGGGCTACAGTCTAGGGTGTCAGACACGACTTAGCGACTAAAACAACAACAAAGTGTCTTTTCAGTGGACATGGAGGTTGTTCATTAGTTTTCAGTATCATAAATAATGCTCTTTTTACCTTTTGTCTCTCTGCCTCTCTCTGTATCTATCTGTTGTATCCGAACTTGCTTTCCTTCCACCCCAACAAACTTTCCTTAGAATTATAAGGTTGTGATGATTTACCTGGAGAAAGCAAACAGAAGTGCAGAAACCAGTTCATATTAACTTCTGAAAAGGAGAATGCATCACCCCATCTGAATGCACTTCTCTGACCAAGGGTCATGAGCGAACATAATGCGAGAAAAAATTTGATAAGCTCATGAGTCCTGGAAGCATTCATTTTAGAACACTGCTGCACCATGTTAGAAACCCAGGATACCCTGCTAGAAAGACAACATGAAAGAAAACAGACATCCTGGCTGACAGCCTTGAGAAACATCAGGCCTGTGCGTGAGGCCGTCTTGGACTGCCTGACCTTGGCCATGCATTTGCATGGCCAAGGTTTGTTTTCTTCACCTTTATGCATTTGCATTTGCATAATGAACACTAGTGAGACCAGCAGAAGAACCACCCTGCTAATCCTAGCTTGATTGCAGAGTTGTGACCAAATAAATATTGTTGGTATAAGTCACTGACTTTTGAAGCGGTTAGTAACAAAGCAATAGGGTAACTTCCTTTAAGATGAGGCAACTAAGAAACTCATATTCTACAAACTGGCGGAATTTCCAGGCTAGCTCCTTAAGAACCCAGAGTATTCCTAAAGGCAATACAAATCATCGTCCCTCAACTACTTCAATGCCACATCACATCTGAAGGATGGGTTAGTATTTCAGGACAAGTTTGGACTCTGCCCCTATCACCACCACAGGTGGAGAGAGAGGGAGTAGAAGTGTGAGAGTTAATTCCAGGCACTAACAATTTACTCTTCTACCTGAATTTTTTTTTAAGTCTTCACAAGTCCTAATCTGCATTAAAGAAGCATCTTTCCAGATGTTCTGAAAGGAGGAGCCAGTTAGGTGGTTGGTTCCACAAGGACTCAGATCTCTATGCAGAAGGGGGCTGGCAGGGAGGAGTAATGGGGAGGGTATGGTTTTATAAGGGGCATAGGATACCTCTGTAAGCTTAAAAACAGCTTCTACAAAAAAGGTAAACATGGAATGTTCCCAGAGTTCATAAAGATCATAGCTACTCCCCTTATTTAAGACAAGGAAACTGATGTCCTGATCAAGATGCCAATGTTCTGATTCTTAATTGCCTACTTTTTCCATTTACCATGTTTCTTTTAAACTACTAAGAATTTTGTTTGGTTTAAGCCATTTATCACAGTTGTTACCTTAATTGTACTTTTTCTTATTTAACAACCACTGGGACTTATAATGTATTTGTCCAATATATTTCATAGAATAAATGTGCCCTTTTTACATGAGATTTCAGGTATTATGGAAAAAATCCTTACATAATTTATTTCTCCGAGCATAGAATTTCCCCATGATTTTAAATCAGTTTCCTTGGAGCAGGTCAATTTATTCTGATGATTCGTGTGAACATTCAGAGTGAGAGAGGTGGACAACAAGAAGCGTGGAGCACCTGGGGACAGTGTCCTATCCTAGGTGCTTTAGGAAGACCCATGCTGGTCTCAGAGACTGATTTCCAGCATAGATGAATAACCTGTACACTGGGAGAAAAATGCAAAGATTTGTGAAACTAAAGAACGATTAAGGACAAGCAAATATAATCCTGTCTGAGAACGTAAGAGAAAAAAATTGGACGTGGTGAAGATTTCATTCTAAAGGTGTAGGATGTATAGTCAGAACTGATCTCCAAGGATGTAAAATTCAAGCCAGATTCTGAAGGAACAGAAGCAGTGTTAGGATGATAGTTGCTCTTTCAATACTGGAAGAACGTCAGCTTTTCAGATAGGACCTCAGGTCTGCTTTCTCTCGCCTCATCTTCAATTACGCAGCATGTTGGATTTCCAAGAACCTTTTGAATCAGAGCAGAAACAAACAATCAAACATAAAAGCCACAGCAGACCTACTTTGGAGCTGTGGTGACTTAGTAAAATGAGCTTTTTCCTAGGACACGGACCAAAATATTTTTCAAGGCTAAAAAAATTACTCAGCATTTTGAAGTGGATGCAATGTCACATCATTTCCTTAGAATGTGACCAAAATATCTATTATTTACTCATTACCTTTGGTCTTTCTTTAAAATTGACATTTCTATCTTTAATACAAGTCAATTGAATGAAAAGACAGGCCAAAGCTGTGTGTATTTCAGGGACGAAATGCATTTCTCGCAGTGGTGATTTCTGTTTTCCATTCCTTCAAGGATTACAGGTTGTTTAGATCTGAAAACTTCTGTACGAGAGGGTCAGTACAATCCGGCATGGCAGGTGTGAGTGTTCACTCATGACTGACTCTTTTTCGTCCCCATGATCCGTAGCCCACCAGTCTCCTCTGTCCATGGGATTCTCCAAGCAAGAATACTGGAACAGGTTGCCATGCCCTCCTCCAGGGAATCTGCCTGACCCAGGGATTGAACCCACATCTCTTGTGTCTCCTGCATTGGCAGTCAGATTCTTTACCACTGAGACACCAGGGAAGCCCCTCAGTATGGTCCAGGGCAGTCAAAACAGCACCAAGATGCTCCACAGCAGAAATATTATGTATGAGGGGAGGCTTTTCATTTTTGCCTTTATTTTCTTTATGCGGGAAAGCTATCAAGATACTTTCTCTGAGGGAGCAGCGCCTCTGCTTCTTTGCAAGCGTGCCGTTTATCTGGAGGTACAGAGTCTTTGCTAACGGCTGCTCACTGCCCTCAGAAGCACTTTCTGAGTTCACAGAAGGAGAGGGCAGCGCTGATGTCACCAGCTGATAGGGCCAGGCAGCAGCCCAAACCTGCAGATCAATAGGGAGGCAGGCGGCTGCCGCGCCAGGGCAGACAGTCTGATGTCTGCTCTCATTTCACTTCCTGCCCAGTCCCAGCCCATCACTACGGTCACGCAGGTCAAAGGACAAAGCATGCCTTGGTTTCAGATACATACGGTTCTTATCCCTATGGAGGTGACCACAATGAGAATGTCTAATGAACGGATGCAAAATGCCGTCCTCCACCTCAGTTCAACAACCTTTCTATCAAAGAGAACATTCAACAGCCTTGCTGTTGTTGTGACTTGATGCTGCCCCCCGGCCAACTCCATGGGTGTGAGACCCCAACTCCATGGGTGTGAGACCCCATGCAGTCACACAGGGCTCTCTGCCTGGTTTCAGGCTCTGCTGTCGCCGTCTTGAAATCGTTACTAATTCTTCAGCTAGGGTCCTGGAAAAATTTCTTCTCCAGATTTCAGAGGCATTGATTGCTGGCCAGCCTTCCACCTTCCAGCATTGCTGTTGAGAAGTCCACTAGTGGTCTCGATGCCTGATCCTTTGAGGGTGACTTGCTTCTGAAAGTGTCTGGAACTTTTAGGTTTTCTAATTTCCCCATTTCTGTGCCTCTCCTCTTGCCTTCTTTGGTGTCTGCTATCTCCAAGCCCAAAGCTCCTTTGCTTAAATCTCTCCAGAAACTAAACCTCTTTTCTCCTGCTGGAGTGGGGCAGTCTAGTCAACCTGGACTCTGTAAGACTTTCCTTCAGTCTTCCTGCTGGCACCTAGGACACAGACTTCTTGCCTCCAGAACGTAAGATAATACCTTTCTGTCGTGCAAGCCACCAATTTGCGGTACTTTGTTACGACAGCCCTGAGGAACTGATGCACCACCTGAAATTCTACTTTTCCAGAAGTTTGTGCCGTGCTGTGCTGTGTCAGTCGCCTCTGACTCTGTGTGACCCCGTTGTCTGTAGCCCGCCAGGCTCCTCTGTCCATGGGGTTCTCCAGGCAAGAACACTGGAGTGGGTTGCCATGCCCTCCTCCAGGGGACTTTCCTGACCCAGGGATTGAACGTGTGTTTCTTAAGTTCCTGCATTGGCAGGTGGATTTCTTACCATTAGCACCACCTGGGAAGCCATCCAGAAGGTTATCGGTAAGAATTATATCTATGTTCATACTCAGCTTGACCAAATTCTGTTGCTAAAAAAATTTAATCCTTGACCAGGACATACCTATAAGGGTTCCTGGGCAGGCACTTCTGCTTGTCTGTGAGCAGAGCTTTTGTCAACAGAACCCACATCATTAATCCTGCCCTACTGACGGGAAGGACATTGTCTTTTGATACAAGCTCTCATGATACAAGAACTTCTGGACAATCAAGCTGCTGGTTGGGGAGCTGACAACTGTTTTTTCTAGGGATGGTTTTTAGTGTTTTAAGGTCCCGTATTATTTTTCTAGGGCTGTCATAGGGTTTCCCAGGTGGCATTAGTGGTAAAGAACCCACCTGCCAATGCAAGAGACATAAAAGATGTGGGTTTGATCCCTGGGTCAGAAAGATCCCCTGGAGAAGGTCATGGCAACCCACTCCAGTCTTCTTGCCTGGAGAATCCCATGGGCCATGGAGCCTAGCTATCTATGGTCCATAGGGTCGCAAAGAGTCAGACACGCCTGAAGTGACTTAGCAAGCACACACACACTGGGCTGTCACTGACTGAGTGATCTAAACAACACATACTTATATTCTCAGGGTTTCTGGAGGCTAGATGTCCAAGATCAAGGTGTGGGCAGGCTTGGTTTCTCCTGAGGCCTCTTCTCTTGGATTGCAGATGGCTGCTTGTCTGTGTGTCCAAGTTTCCTCTTTTCGTAAGGACATCCCCTGATGGCCTCATTTTAATCTAATCATCTTTTAGCAAGCTCTTATCTGCAAAACAGTCACATTCTAAAGTATTAGGAGTTAGCATTTCAACATACAAATTTTAGAAAGACAATATTCAACCATAGGGCTTCCAGGTGATGCTAGTGATTAAAAAAAAAACAACAAAAAAACCCCGCCTGCCAAAGCAGGAGATGTAGGAATTGCAGTTTCAATCCCTGGATTGGGAAGATCCCCGGAGGAGGGCTGGGCAACCCACTCCAGTATTCTTGCCTGGAGAATCCCATGGACAAGGACCCTGGCAGGCTATACAGTCCATGGGGTCACAAAGTCAGATATGACTGAATGCATGCATGCATTCAACCATAATACTGTTCCATCAGAACAGAGCCAAAGAAGAGTCTCCTAGACCCCAGGATGAGACTGAGGGAGAAGAAGGATTGGGCTGTCCTAAGGCTGTGAGCTTGCTGGGTAGTTCTGACCAAGTCCCCCAGGGTCTGTGAGCAATCCAACAGGTGAAGGAGAGCAAGTGAATACGTGACCGGGAGTGGCTGATGGAGGACCCGCCCACCACCAGTCCTTTGCTAGCAACGCTCCTGTCATGGTCACAGTAGCAGAAAACAGACCCTAATTCCCCGGAGCCCACATGCCTGGGGGCAGGGGGCTCTGGCCACTAGACTCATCCATGGACTGGGGCACGCTGCCTGCACCCAGAACCACACAGGCGACAAACACAATGAGCAGATACTTGTTGTCTCCAGTGGTCATAGTATCACTGAGTCTTAGTGAGGACATGTGACTCTCCAGGGACCCAGACTGAGTAGGCAGAGGAACAAGGATTTAGTGTAGATATGCCTGGCTCCGAATCCATACATGTTCCACGACGTACCACGCAGACAGTGCTTCACACATCGTATATGATAACTTTAGATCTGTGAAGGTGAGTTCTGTGTGTCCACTAGGCCACGTGATGCCCACATATGTGGTGAAGTGCTATTCTGTGTGCATCTTGGAGGGTGTTTCTGGATGAGGTTATCATTTCAATCAGTACACTGAGTAAAGCAGGTTGCCCTCCCTATTGTGGATGAAAGTGCTAGCTGCTCAGTTGTGTCCAACTCTTCATGACCCCATGGACTGTAGCCCACCAGGCTCCTCTGTCCATGGGATTTCCCAGCAAGAGTACTGGAGTGGGTTGCCATTCCCTTCTCCAGGGGAATCTTCCTGATCCAGGGATTGAACCCACATCTCCTGCATTGCAGGGCTTCCCTGGGGGCTCAGACGGTCTGCCTGCAATGTGGGATACTCGGGTTTGATCCCTGGGTCAGGAAGATCCCCTGGAGAAGGAAATGGCAACCCACTCCAGTACTCTTGCCTGGAAAATTCCATGGATGGAGGAGCCTGGTGGGCTACAGTCCATGGGGTCTCAAAGCGTCGGACACGACTGAGCAGCTTCACTTTATTTACCGTCTGAGCTACCAGGGAAGCCCTATCATGGATGAGCCCCATCCAGTCCATTTTGTTCCATCCAGGCCTGAATGGGCCTCACCCCATCAGTTTGTCTTAGTTTCACAACCAGCAGCCTCCATGCCACATGGGCCAATTCCTTAAAAGAAATTCACATATAAATAAATAAATATAAATCAATATATATGTGTGTATATATATGTATATCTCCTATTGGTTTTGTTTCTCTGGAGAACCTGGGCAAATACAGACTCCCAAATGCTCTACAAATGTTTTCCCACAAGGATTGATAAGCTATTAACAGATTATTCTTGTTAGCTCAATAGAAAATAAACAAAATGTTATTTAATTAGCCATTTCTAATTACTGTCTCTAATTGAACATAACAATAGTGCACTTAAAGCCTATTCTCTCTACTCCAGACTTTGATGATTTAAGACTGGCTTTTCCTTAAACACAGCTGAACAAATGAGCCCTTTCCTTTTAAATTCTTCATATCAACTTTGTGCTTATCTGGTAAGAGGATGAGAATGATGTTTGCTGAGCAACTACTTGACATCAGACCGTTGCATGAAGTCCTTACATGGTATCTGCCATTTGGAATCTTCATAAGCATCATGTTATTGATTCTTTTTCTTGTGCCTGTGGTGGATGGATGGCATCTGTGGGAACAGCAGAGTTACAGAAAGAAACAGCTCTTTTGCAAGGAGATTTCTCCAGTTGGTCAGAATTTGATAACTCCTCGAGAAGAATAGATGCTTTCGAACTGTGGTACTGGAGAAGACTCTTGAGAGTCCCTTGGGACTGCAAGGAGATCAACCAGTCAGTCCTAAAGGAAATCAGCCCTAAATGTTCATTGGAGTCACTGAAGCAGAAGCTCCAATACTTTGGCCACTTGATTCAAAAAACCAACTCATTGGATAAGACCCTGATGCTAGAAAAGATTGAGGGCAGGAGGAGAAGGGGGCGACAAAGGATAAGATGATTTTATGGCATCATCAACTCAGTGGATATGAGCCTGAGCAAAATGCAGGAGATTTTGAGGACAGGGCAGTCCATGGGGTCACAGCTTAGTGGTGGACACAGCTTAGTGACTGAACAACAACAGCTGAGTATCTTCAGGAGGCAAAAGGCTGGATTCCAGATGGGGCTGGATCCCAGTGAACTTCTCAGGGTCTTAACAGTCGGATTCGCAGGAGACAGCAGCACACGACATGCAAAAGAATCCTGGCCAAGTGATGCCTCCCAGTCGCCCCCCGCTCTCCATTCTGCTGAGCTGTCTGGTTCAGAAAGCAACTCAACCATTGAGAGCCTCCAATTGAGATGACATCCCAATAACTACCTGAGCCCCGGGCTGGCAAAACCCGAGGTGTGCAGTCAGCCTTAATCACAGCTCTCCTCAGTAGCACTTAAAAATGGAGTTGATGAATTTAACAAGAAACACATGTTTTCATTTAAATTACAATTAGCAATTAGAGAGTTAAGTGTGCCCTAGATAGAATAGATAATTGTTGTCGAGTTTGTGGCATAGCTACTTTACTGTTGCCATCCTCCTTTTATGTTTTGCTTTATGTTTTTATAGTAAATTTATGCAGAAACTGTGAGAGAGTCTCAGGTTAAAGAAAGCTGCTGGTTTGGGGTTATTCGGCTTCTAAAAAAAAAGGGTCACCAGCCCAAGCCCACTGCACACCCCTTGTCTCGTGTGATTCTCTTTCTTTTAGGGAATGTGAGAAGAGGATTTTTTACCTACCCCCATGTAAGTTGGATCATCTGTCAGTGAGGGTTGCGGTGTAAATTACATGTTTCTGAGTAATGAACAATTGGTGAGAACTGCTTCCTTTTGGTGTGATTTCCTGAAAATCCAGGAAAGGAAAAACAAGCTATCTTCTCCTTTACGCTCTCTGGAATGTTTCCCAGAGAAATTAACGTTCACTTCTGCTTTTCAGTGGAGATTATTTTTTTAAAAAAGAGGCCAAGGAAAGGTGCCAATACATACACTTTGGGGGACAAGTCAGGTGCAGTCCACACGGCAGGGAACCTGGCTAACAGACCTGCCAGGGTAAACCCATGGGGGCCGAGTAGCCGGAGCACAGCCACTCCTGATCCGTGCAAGGTCGCTCTAGCAAAGCAAGCTGGTGCTTCTGATGAAGACCTCTAACGAGAAACTAATTCCTGGTGAGGAGCCCCTCCCTCCGAATAAAATCCAATAATAGGAGAGAGACATCGTTTATGGTGAAATTATCACTGGCCTGAGAACAGCGCAGATCAGAGCCAAGACAAGTAATTGTAGGTGGCTCGGAGACCTGAATGTATATAATTCCTTGGCACCGTCCAAAAACCACAGCCGTTGTCTAAATTTTAACAAAACCAGACAGAGAAGTGAGGGGAGATGGCTCCTTGGGGATACTGTTAGGTATCCGAGACTTCTGGCGGTGTTTGCTGTAACTGGTAAAGGCGTTGATAGCCGCAGATGACTGATAGACTCTGGAGAGCATCTTTTCTGGATTTCTTTAAAGGGGGCAGCACGTTATTCAGGCTGAAGAGAATGAAAATCATCTCCAGTTTCTACAAAGCAACCAGCCAGTGTTTGATTTTAGCTACTCTCATAGTCGCATTGAACCTGTCACTCAAAAAAACAACAACAACAAACAACTCAAAAATCTTAAGTGAAGAGTTTGCTTGTTTCCCAGGGTTCTGTAAATGTTTCCAGGTCAAAACACTAGGATGAGAAAGAAGTTTCCCTGTCTTTTGTTGATGGGAAAACACGCAGAGCAAAACTTCTGAGAGCAGAGAGCCAGGTTCGGTTTTCTCCTCCCGTGTTGTTTTCCATCTTGTGGAATTGTTTGTCCCGAGCATCAGAGCAGGGAGTAAATTCTCCCCGACGCGCTGACAGCCCTCGTGGAACATCTGCATAACGACGGGATTTATTCTGTTCATTATGACTGCCGCAGAGCACGGGGCCTTATTTCACTCCTGCAGACGAGTCGCACTTCCATAAATTATCCTGCCTCCTCTTCGGGTAAATGGCCGGCAGTCTTGGGAGAACTGGCGAATAATCTCCGAGTTGTCTCAGCTTCTTCATTTTGGTTATTTCTATGTCGTAAAAGTTATGACATATCAGACAGAAGAAGGATCAAAAAGGCCTCTAATAAATACTTTTCAACAAGCTCGAGACAAACCTAATAACCCAGCCACGGAGGCTTCAGAGAAAACTCTCCCTGCCTCCCGGAGCCCGAGGGCTCCAGGAGAGATGCTGCTTTCTGTGGAAATCAGCCCCCTTTCCTGCCCCGAGCACTTGGTTGAGTGTGTAATGCTGGAAACTTCATCTTGCTCACTTGATGAACTGTCCAGCTTGGAGGTGATTTTTGCGTTCCTCAGGATGGATTTCCCCTTTGATTTTTGACAATTGTAACCAGTATAAATAGAAGCAATCTGTTAAGTGCAGAAACAAACAGAGACCACAAGTTTCTGGACTAAAGATAACCCACCCAGGAGTGCTTTCAGATGCTCCACATCAATCAAGGCCTCACGTTCTATTTTCTTCCCCTCTCTTGGTCTCATTTATCTTTTCTTTTTTTTTAAGAGTTTGGCACAAAAACCCCAGGCCTGGAGCTGGAGTTGTAATTTCAAGCAGTTGCTCTGAAGTTCAGGCTACTCTCTGAAGGGCTTCCCGGTGTTGCATTTACTGAAATATGTGCAGTTGCATGAAAGGAAGGAGAATGTTTGACCAAGAGGGAGCTGGGCTTTGGGAGTAGGTGAAAGGAGAAATGTTACTCAGAGTTCTCCAGAGAAACAGAGCCAGTGGGATGTATCTACGCCTGGATCGCTGTCTGTCTTTATTTGTATCTGTATGTAGGGACTTCCTGGGTGGCTCAGTGGCAAAAATCCACCTGCCAAGCAGGAGACAAGGGTTTGAGCCCTGGGTTGGGAAGATCCCTGGAGAAGGAAATGGCAACCCACTCCAGGATTCTTGCCTGGGAAGTCCCATGAACAGAGGAGCCTGGCAGGCTATAGCCCGTGGGGTCGCAAAGAGTCAGAACATAACTTAGTAACCGAACAACAACAATAACACATGTAGATAGATATACACGTCTGTATAAGAGGAGAGATTTACTGTTTACAAAAATGACTCTTGTCATTATGAAGGCAGGCAAGTCCCAAGAGAGTCGGTAAATTGCAGTCCCGGGGGAGCTGATGGTGGAGTTCCAAGGTGAGCGCAAAGGTCTGCAAACCAAGAGAACCAGTGGTGTGGTTCCATTCTCAAGACTGGCAGACTGAAAATCCAGGAAGAGGCAGTGTTTCAGTTTGTGTATGAAGCTGAAAAGAGCTGATGTCCCAGTTGGAAGGTAGGCAGGCAGGCAGGCAGGCATTCTCACCTTGTCAGGGGATGGACCACCTTTTTGTTCTATTTCAGGCCTTCAGCTGATGGCACAAGGCTCGCCCACATCAAGGAGAGGCAATCTGCTTTACCTAGTCTATCAGTTCAAAAGCTAATCTCATCCCCAAAACATTCTCATAGAAACACCCAGAAAATTGTTGGGCCACGTAGCTGAGCCCTCAGGAGCCCAGTCAAGCTGAAACTTAAAATTAACCATCACAGAGGTTATGTGAAATTAGGCCCCAGAGAAGGTGCTCTGTGTCTTGTTTACCTGAAACATCTTGGAGAACAGAACCAATGGCAGGATGAATGGAGGATATTGTTTTCTATCTCATGAGATGTAAGTGAGCGAGCAATCATGCCACCCACCTCACGCCTCTATGCCCACCGGAAATGTCAGAGCTCTTCGATCATGAAGGAGTGATTTGTTTTGTGAAGGAAGTTTATAGACTATTTGTTCTTATGGTCTGAGAGTTCCAGGACGGGGTAGAAATGGGTTGAAAGGGAAGGCAGGGAACAAGGAGAGATCTTGTGTCTTTGTTGATAGACATCACTGTCTGCATTGCTGTTGGTCTACTGCGCGATGTTGCTGCTGCTTCGAATTCACTGGGCAATGCCCAGATAACACAGCGACCACCCCGGAAGCACCCCAGGCCATGAAGATGAAGGCTGGTTCTCCTGGGGAGCCACCCAGCTGGAGCTGTGTAAAGGCTTGCCCCGTGCCGGGTGTTGCCAGGCGCGAAGCCCTAGTCTGCCACCGCTGGCGATTTTGCCTCCCCCCTCTGCTCTCTGCTCTCCGCCCTCTTCCCAGCCTCTCGATATTCATCTTTAGGGGCAGGCCGGCCTACCTGTTCAACATGAAGATGGATTCCCCTAGCTGAGCCTGGCTTAGCTGCCAGTTATCTTTAAATGCAGCCCCTGAAGCACAGGAGAGTCTATTGACTTCCCTTGGGGCAAGGAAGTCCGTAACTCAAGCTCTCAAAGACTCAGAAAAATTTACAAAAAAGGCATGTTAGTGAGGGCAGGGATTTGGGAAGTGAGAGTGAAGAAATAAGAGCAAACATCTTCAAATTCCTTTCTGAAATTACAAAGGTGGAGACTCACAATAATAATTATTATTGTGCAAATGTTATTATTTATCAATTTTAGCCTATTAAATCTTCAATGTAGCAGACATAGTACTCAGCGCTTTTATATGTTTTTCATTGAACCCCCATGACTTTGTGAGGCAGAGGTTTCCTTCCTATTACAGATTAGGCCAAGGAGAGAAGGTACAGTTTTCACTTCAGGCGCTGTGCAGTTTACTTCAGATATCTTTTTATTAAAATCTTACAGCCACATAACCTATGTCAGATTTTTGTATCTGCTTTACAGATGAGACAGCTAAGGCAGCAGTCTTGTTTAGGAATAAAGCACAAAGCTTAGCACCGTCAAGTTGGTGAACACGAGGAAGGAAGGATCCTGCATACGGTGTTTGAAGTCCAAGTCCAGCGCCCCAGCCCTTGGGGAAGTCAGCTCTAGGCTAAGGTACCCCAGATCATCCACTCTCTGCCCGGTATTCTTCTGGAAGTTTCTCTAAATCAATTGTCTTGATACCTTTCAATGTGAGCTCTCAGGCCCGTGGGGGTTCTTAGTGCTGTGCTTAGTCACTCAGTCATGTCCGACTCTTTTCGACCCCATGGACTGTGTAGTCTGCCAGTCTTCTCTGTCCATGGAGATTCTCCAAGCAAGAATACTAGAGGGGATTTGCATGCCCTTCTCCAATATCCCAAAGACACGGTACTAGCTACCACTGGGAGGCAAATGATGCTAAATGAGAATTTTTTCTAGTTCTCGCTCTGTCTACTGGACTGCTCTGCTCTCCCTATGGTGTTGCAATGAGAACCCGAAAACAAACAAACAAAGCTGTATAACTTCTCTCCATCATCACCAAATGCTATTTATTGACTATCTCAGTGGATGTGCCAGTTGCCGTGGAAAGTCATGATATCTGCAGATGGACAAATTCATAATACGCGCTTGATGCGGGGGCCCCTGGGTGCCTGGCTGCAAAGCTCCATGTTTTAAAATCACAAGTATTTAGGAATTCCTTCCCTGATTCACCAGGCTGAGCCATCAGTCGCCTACGAAGCCCAAAGGTGGACAGAACCGAGTGTTTCCCCCATCCCTCCCCACTCAGGTCCAAAGCCAAACCCTGAGCTGTTTGTTTCTCCAAAATCACAACTTTGGCTTTTCCAGCAATGGCAGGAAAAGGTTCCTCGCTCCCCACCTCCTGCACTCCATCCCCTTCTTCAGTTAATACCAAGGGTTTCAATTATCTTGGAAGCCTGGGCTCTGATGTGTTGGGAGAATCCTGTTTCAGAAAAACACATTCCCCATCCCCAGTGTCCTGGGAGGTTTTTCCTTCTCCGGAGCCACTGGGGTAGGACTGTGACCAAAGGAAACTCTCTGGAGGTGGCTTGTTTCTTCCCTTTCATGGCCGGCTTGCCCAGGGAGGAGCAGGATCCCACTGTGAAGAGTCTGAGCTACCTGTAGTCAGGAAGCACGAGGAATTTGATGTTTCCTCTTGGTCTTGAAGTCCCTGAACATGGATTTGCAGGGAGCCTGCTTCACTGGGCTGTCCCCTCACATGAGTCCCATCCTGCCAGCGAGTGTGCTGCTTTGCAGGGAGGTGGGGGGGTGGGGTGTGTGCATCTTGTCAAAAGTAGACTTTTCTTTTTTCCCACTTTTTATCCATAGTATAAACTCCTTAAGGGGAAGATCAAATACTTTATCCATTTTTAAGAAGAATAATCAAGAACTAAGCATGAAAGATGTGAATGGAAAGAAACCATGAACTAGAGGAAACACTCATTTATCAAACACAGGACTGAACTTGAGTATACACCAGAAGAGATTTGCTTAACTAGTCACAACTCAGCACTGGGCAAATACAAAGCTTTTTTTCTTTAATTTTCCAGGTAAGTGATATCAACTTTGCTTCTCAAGCCCCATCATTATGGGTTGTTTTTCAGCTGCTAAGTCATGTTCGACTCTTCAACCCCATGGACTGCAGCATGCCAGACTTCTGTGTCCTTCACTGTCTCCTGGAATTTGCTCAAACTCATGTCCATCGAGTCAGTGATGCCATCCAGCCATGTTATGCTCTGTCGCCCTCTTCTCCTCCTGCCCTCAATCTTTCCCAGCTTCAGGGTCTTTTTCAATGAGTCGGCTCTTTGAATCAAGTGGCCAAAGTATTGGAGCTTCAGCTTCAGCATCAGTCCTTCCAAGGAATATTCAGGATTGATTTCCTTTAGGGTTGACTGGCTTGATCTTCTTGCTGTCCAAGGGACTCTCAAGAGTCTTCTCAAGCACCACAGTTCGAAAGCATCAATTCTTTGGTGCTCAGCCTTCTTTATGGCCCAACCCTCACATCCGTACATGACTACTGGAAAAACCATAGCTTCGACTAGATGGACCTTTGTCGGCAAATTGGTGACTGCTTTTGAATATGCTGTCTAGGTTTGTCTTAGCTTTTCTTCCAAGGAGCAAGTATCTTTTTAATGCTACAGTCACCATCCACAGTGATTTTGGAGACCAAGAAAGCAAAGTCTTCAGGTAGATCAGGAAATATGGGAAGTTTCCCTATTAAACATATAGCAGTCTCATCCTATGAACTTCAGACCCATGCAGTCTCTTC
Organism: Aepyceros melampus; assembly: GCA_006408695.1. Lineage (NCBI taxonomy): Eukaryota > Metazoa > Chordata > Mammalia > Artiodactyla > Bovidae > Aepyceros > Aepyceros melampus. Next base: position 439,896 of record SJXQ01007395.1, on the reverse strand, counting down.
CGGTGAAATGGTGATTCAGCATGCTCATGGTCTTTCAATTCAAAGATAAACTCCCTACTGTGGTAGCCAGCCTCCAAGATGGTCCCCAAGGACCCTCACTTCCTGGTGTTCACACCCTGGTGCAGCTTCCTTCCACACTGCACCAGCGTGGTTCTCTGTGACCAGTGGGAATATGGTGGAAGTCCTGGTGTGACTTCTGTGACTTCTTTAAGTCACTTAAAACACGGCCCCTTCCACCTTACTGCTTTGGATCTCTCTCTCTCTCTGGAGGGCAGCCGGCTGCCACATTATGAAGATGTTAAGCAGCCCAGGAAACCCTGGTCTCCTGTCAACAACCAACATGAACTTTCCAGACAGGTGAGTGAGCCGTCGTGCAAAGGGTCCTGCAACCCCAGTCAAGCCCCCAGATAACAGTCACTCTGCTGACTTGACTCATCTTGATCTTGACTGCAGCTATGTGAGGGACCCCGAGGCGGAACCATCCAGCGAAAGCATACTCCAGTTCCTGACTCAAAATAGAAACTGCGAGGTCATAAAATTTTATAGTTTTTAAGCCTTGAAATAATAAAGATTGATTGTTTCTTAAGCCTCTGAATTTTGGAGTCATTTGTTACACAAGCGTAGGTAGCTAGTGTGTCATCTGGGCTTTTCCGCTTCTCCCCCTTTCCCTGGTGTCTGGTGTGATGTGATCTTGGTGGTCAAGGAGAGGGTCCTGTGTGGCACCCTGGGCATCCTCCACGTCTCTTTGATGATCCAGGTAGGGAGGGGGTACTCGTCCGATCTAGCCTCTGCTGATGACTTCTCTAAACGATGTTTGTGGTCTGTTCTCTTGGCTCAGGCAGGTCAGTTGTTCTCTGTGATTTGCTTAGCTCACTTAGGTCCTGCCATCATGGCACACCCTTCCCTGGGGTCAGCTTATCCTTCCTGGTCAATCTCGCCCTGGACATTCTGCCCTGTAGCACTAGGGACTACTGGTCACCTTGCTCTGCTGAGAGCAGCCTTCCTGGCAGCTTGCCAGGCAGCTCCTGTGGCCACCTTTCTTGTTCTGGATCCTTCCATGACACAGGGGCACCGGGAAAGGCTCAGGAACGCCACCTCAGGCTTCCGCCCTAACAGCACCACGCCGTCTTTGTTCCTGTTGCGGAGCAGGCTCTTGTCTCCCCAGGCTCATTCCACAGGAGAGGCCCTCCTGGAGTTCCAAAGATGGAGCAAGCTGGGCCCTCTGGTTCGGATTCCCCACAGGCTCTTGGCTGGTGTGACAAGACTTGCCTCCCTGGTCATTCACTCCAGGACCTCTACCTCTGCTCTCCCGCGTGCCACCGGGGGGTCAGACAGGTCTTCCACTGCTGTCCAGAACTTTTCTGCCACACCTACCTCCTTCCCTGGGTCATTACAGCCCCTCGCCTGGATATCACAGGTAGGAATAGCATCTCCTTCCCATGGAAGAAACCTGGTGTGCCTGCCCAATTGTGCTCCAGGTTCAGAAGCTGTGGAGCAGGGAGGAACTAGGCTACTCAAGATGAAAATGTATGGATTTCAATTCAGTTCCATTCAGTCGCTCAGTCATGTCTGACTCTTTGTGACCCCATGGACTGCAGCATACCAGGCCTCCCTGTCCATCACCAACTCCTGGAGTTTACCTAAACTCATATCCATTGAGTTGGTGATGCCATCCATCCAACCATCTCATCCTCTATCATCCCCTTCTCCTCCAGCCTTCAATCTTTCCCAGCATCAGGGTCTTTTCCAATGAGTCAGCTCTTCGCATGAGGTGGCCAAAGTATTGGAGTTTCAGCTTCAACATCAGTCCTTCTAATGAACACTGGGCTGATCTCCTTTAGGATGGACTGTGGATCTCCTTGCAGTCCAAGGGACTCTCAAGAGTATTCTCCAACGCCACAGCTCAAAAGCATCAATTCTTTGGCACTCAGCTTTAATATGTTCAAATTATTGTCCTTTTATCCATTAATTTTGATTCAATTGTAAAATAAAAACCCTTCTCACCTCAAAAAACAAATTCCACAGGCTTCCCAGATGACACTAGTGGTAAAGAACCTACCTGCCAATGCAAGAGACATAAGAGACCTGGGTTCGATCCCTGGATGGGGAAGATCCCCAAGAAAAGGGAATTGCAACCCACCCCAGTATTCTTGCCTGGAAAATCCCATGGAGAGAGGGGCTTGACAGGCTACAGTCCATAGAGTTGTAAAGAGTTGGACACAACTGAAGTGACTTAGCATGCATGCAAATTCCACACACACACACACATGCACACGCTAATGCACACATCGGAGAAGGCAGTGGCACCCCACCCCAGTACTCTTGCCTGGAAAATGCCATGGGCGGAGGAACCTGGTAGGCTGCAGTCCATGGGGTCGCTAAGAGCGACTTCACTTTCACTTCTCACTTTCCTGCATTGGAGAAGGAAATGGCAACCCACTCCAGTGTTCTTACCTGGAGAATCCCAGGGACAGCGGAGCCTGGTGGGCTGCTGTCTATGGGGTCGCACAGAGTCGGACACGACTGAAGCACCTTAGCAGCAGCAGTGCACACATGGGGCCAGTTTAAACTGGAATGATACTAACACATTTCCTTTCACAAGTTTGTCCAAAAGAACAAAATCCAGAATCAAAATCACCTCTAAACACAACTTGACTGTAATTCATTCAGTCCCAAACCTTGTGTCTCCAGTCAGACTGGTGCAGGGACAAATAGAGTCAGGATGCCCGTGGCTTATGGCAGAGGTAGACACCTCTGCGATTTTGTTTCACCCAGTGTGTTCCAGAGTGTTAACTGCAACCACCTTTTTTTTTTTTAATTTCACTAGTTTATGTATGTAGCATTATTATTATTATTTTTCATGGCACACACCTCAGGAAATGCTTCCCTAGAGTCCTCTGCTTGGGCTTCCCTGGTGGTCCAGTGGTTGAGAATCCCCCTGCTAATGCAGGAGACATGGGTTACATCTCTGGCCCAGAAAATCCTACATGCCAGAGGGCCACTAAGCCCAACCATCACAGCTGCTGAAGTCTGTGTGCCCTAGAGCCTGTGCCCTGCAGCAAGAGCAGCCAGCACGGTGAGAAGCCCGAGCGCCACAGCTGGAGAGCAGGCCCCGCTCAGGGCAACTGGAAAAAGCCCTCTCGTAGCAAGGGCATTGAGAGAAAGACCCAGCATAGTCCCACCTCCCACCCCCCAAAAGAGTCCTCTGCTCACAGGACTCAAGCAAAAAAACAACTCTGAATGGATTTTTTGGATCCCTAGGTTCCATCTTTTGAATGACCTCATATCTGCTCCGAATTGGTTTTCCGTATGTTATTCTAAATCGGGGGCTGCAAGTCAGTAACCTACAGGAGAACACCAGCCCTGAGATGTGTCTTGATTAGCATGGGCATGGTTGTTTCAGTTTCCGTGCATTTGAGAGCATCTAGATTGTGCCAGAATTCTCCGGCCATTTCTGTTTAAGAGGCTTACAGATACTGTCAATACTATTAATATATTATGGAGACTGTGAGGAAGTCTATGCTAAGTGATGGAAAGGAGGAAGTGGCCGTTTTCTTTGGAAGGATCAAGAAAGAATTGATTAGGATAGGATACTTGAATTGAACGTGGAAATATAAGGCAGGGTTTGCCTGGAAGCAGCAGTCTGAAGAACGTTGCAGGAGAGAGCAGTGTTGTGGAAGGCAAATTTCAAAAAGATTCTAAAGAAAGGGGGAACTCCATATCTTAAAAAGTGGACGTGGTAGGGGTGGGTTATGGATAGCTAATAGAGCCAAATATTTCAGAAAGAGAAAGTAAAATGTGCCCTGGAAAAATTCTGTTGGTTAAAGTTTATCACTGATAACCTTTGTCTGAGAAAAGCAGGTTCCATGGAGGCTGGGGATGGGCCAGAACAGTAGGATGTGATGATCAAAGATGGGGAGATGTTGGGACCAGATGCCATGATCTTCATTTTCTGAAAGTTGAGCTTTAAGCCAACTTTTTCATTTTCCTCTTTCACTTTCATCAAGAGGCTTTTTAGCTCCTCTTCACTTTCTGCCATAAGGGTGGTGTCATCTGCATATCTGAGGTTATTGATATTCCTCCCAGCAATCTTGATTCCAGCTTGTGCTTCTTCCAGTCAGTCCAGCATTTCTCATGATGTACTCTGCATATAAGTTAAATAAGCAGGGTGACAATATACAGCTTTGACATACTCCTTTTCCTATTTGGAAAATCAAACTTGGAGGACCCTTAAAGTTCATTCACACCTATTGGGGTTCATAGAACCAATCTGAGCAAAACAGAAGGAAAAACTCCATTTCCCAAGCAGGATGTGGTTCTCTGATTTTTTGAGTGATCAAAATGCAATCTCCTTAATCTAAGGCATGAACATCTTCCTATTTCTATTATGGGAAGCCTTTGAAAGATATCCCTGGGAGAGTGACATTGGAACATCTTAATTCATAAACTAATGTCAGGTTCAGCCCACCACAGCCTCCCCAACTCTGCCTGCCACACTCATGGGGGGCTTTGAAGTAGAGTCCCTCAGGGAGACGTCCCCCTGCCTCCAGACCCTCTCTCCTAGGAGTCCAGATAAGTCTGGTGTCAGACTCAGTCTGCTCCTCCCGTATTTCCTCCCTCTTTCCACAGATTGTTGTTGCTGCTCTTTAGTTGTTCAGTCGCATCTGACTGTGACCCCAAGGACTGTGGCCCACCAGACTTCCCTGTCCATGGGATTTCCCAGGCAAGAATGCTGGAGCGGTTGCTACTTCCTTCCCAGGGGATCTCCCTGACCCAGGGGTCAAACCCATGTCTCCTGCTATGCTGCTCAGATTCGTTGCCACTGAGCCACCAGGAAAGCCCCCTTTCCACAGATGCCCATGTACAAAGCCTCCTCCTCATGGCTTTCCCTACCCTCAGGACAGTCTAACACTCAGACACCACAGTCTCACAGCATTCCAGGCTTATCCAGAAACCTCTGCTAAATTCCTAGAGAAAGTACTTTGGCTGAGCCTGTAGGGCCTTTGAAGTTGGCCATGCCCTGCTCCAGCAGCAAATCCCCTTTATGGGAAATTCCAGCAGGTGTGGGTGTTTTTCCAAGTATACTTTTTCACGTCTCAGGATTTTCATTTGATTATCCTCAAATATTCTGGTCATCTTTGATAAAATCAATCAGAAAAAGGAACTGGGGACAGGGAAAGGCATAGACAGGTATGTAATAAGCAGGGGTGAGAGAGGATTTTGTCACCTGTATTTTGTATTCATCTGCTGAAGTCACCAAAACAAAATACTACAGATGTGGGGGGGTCTTACACTACAGAAATTCATTTCCTCACAGTTCTGGGGGCCAAAAGTCTGAGGTCAAGGTTGACTTCTGCTGAGGCCTCGCTCCGTGACTCCTGGATGACTGTCTTTTCCCTGTGTCTTCATGTAGTCTTCCCTCTCTGTGTCTGTATTCTAATCTATTCCTATAATGATACCAATCAAATAGGATTAGGGCCCACCCATATGGCCTCATTTTACCTTTATAAGCAGGGGTGAGAGAGGATTTTGTCACCTGTATTTTGTATTCATCTGCTGAAGTCACCAAAACAAAATACTACAGATGTGGGGGGGTCTTACACTACAGAAATTCATTTCCTCACAGTTCTGGGGGCCAAAAGTCTGAAGTCAAGGTTGACTTCTGCTGAGGCCTCGCTCCGTGACTCCTGGATGACTGTCTTTTCCCTGTGTCTTCATGTAGTCTTCCCTCTCTGTGTCTGTATTCTAATCTATTCCTATAATGATACCAATCAAATAGGATTAGGGCCCACCCATATGGCCTCATTTTACCTTAAGCCTCTATTTCCAAATATAATTACATGCTGGAGTACTGGGCCTAGGACTTGAACATATTTGAAGGGGTCACAATTTAGCCCATAATATTGGCCCTGGGGGAAACTACGGAAGGTGAGGGTGGTGAAGCAGGGCTTTCACATGAGACCTCGAGGTCTACTGGGCAGAAGGACCCTCCATGGGTCGGTGGCTGGCAGAGCGTGGTGAAATGTCTGCATTCCTCCTCTGTGGCCAAGTGCCAGTTCATCATGGGCAGAAGAGAAGGTTTATAACTCCAGGTTCGAAGGAGGGGTTTGGAAAACTCTCTGTGGAATCATGAGCGTTTATTAATTAAAGGCTTTCCAAAGATCTCTCCACCTTGATCAAACAGATGACTCTCTTTGGGACCACAGTGAGCCCTGAGGGACAGGAACTATCTGGTGGACATCACAACCCTTAGCCTTAAGATCCCAAAGACAAAGTATTTGGCCAGACACAGAACAAAAGCACCTTTCATGGTGATAGCATCATTGGAACTCAGTGACATAAAGCTTTTGAAGGGTTTGGAGTGAGTGAGGAAGTGTGAATGAGAATTTGAAAATGGTGCTTGGACTGTATTCTCATTTAAGGACTGAAAATACCAACTATAACTTTATGATTTATTGTGCTATCTTTATTGCTTTTACTTAAAAAATTGTGTAAAGTTTTAATAAGTTCACTTGAAATCTTGGTGCCCAAACTCTAAACACTCTTTTCTTTATGAAGACGTTAGTTCCAGCATGGCCCATTCTTGTGTGTAATCATAGCTGGGAAAGGGTTCTGTGGCACATTTTGAGACTAAACCCAAGATACAGTCTTAGGGATGAGGGAGTCACAGGCTTGAGATATATGGTCTCTTTCCTGGTTTATGGCTCAGCCCTTCAGATACATATATTTCATTTTAATTTTAAGATCAATGTAAAAATGTCTTTCATATACATTGAGTACTTTGAAGGGGTAGACTACATTATTACTATTAGTAGTAGTGAAACATTAGTGATAAATGCACTTGTCATGGCCCTGATGCACCAGTCCAGTGTTGACTCATCACTCATTCACTCAATACATTTTTATTAAGTACCTTCTATGTATTAAGTCTTGTATCCCCAGCTCTGACCACAAGGGACAGGCCTCTCCCCTCAGGGATTTAAAGAGTCATTATATCACCCTGTTAAGAGCCAGGGTGATATAATAGGGAGGATCTGGGGGGAGGTGACTGGGAGAGCAGGGTGAGAAGCGATGGAGAGAAAGCAGAGCCAGAATGCAGCTGGGGAAGCCCCAGAGTGATTTAATGCATTGGAGTGAGAGGCCCTAATTCACATTCTAAAGTGGTCATCTGGACAGCTGTGCTCACAGGTCAGTGCTGAGCAGAGCACCGAGAGAGGAGGCTGTAGCCGTGCAGGTGAGAGGTGATGACATCGGAAATGGAGTCATGGTGGGTTTGAGGAGGGGACATCCGAGAGAGGAGACTGAGTGTGGTGCCAACCTGAGCTCACCGCTCAAGTCAGGAAGGACTCCCCTAAAGGCATGGGCTTACCCTTAATGGGGAAAGTTCAGTTCAGGCATTGAGGGGCCTCCTCACAGTCAGGCCTTATGTTCTGAAAAGGATTTTAGAGGGAAAACGTGCACATCTTCCCATGAGGGCATCAGGAAGGGGCTGTAAGTCAGGCTCCAAAATCACTGCAGATGGTGACTGCAGCCATGAAATTAAAAGACGCTTGCTCCTTGGAAGGAAAGTTATGACCAACCGAGACAGCATATTAAAAAGCAGAGACATTACTTTGCCAACAAAGTCCATCGAGTCAAGGCTATGGTTTTTCAGTGGTCATGTATGGATGTGAGAGCTGGACTCTGAAGAAAGCTGAATGCCAAAAAATTGATGCTTTTGAACTGTGGTGTTGGAGAAGACTCTTGAGAGTCCCTTGGACTGCAAGGAGATCCAACCAGTCCATTCTGAAGGAGATCGGCCCTGGGTGTTCATTGGAAGGACTGATGCTGAGGCTGAAATTTTGATACTTTGGCCACCTGATGTGAAGAGGTGACTCATTGGAAAAGACCCTGATGCTGGGAGGGATTGGGGGCAGGAGAAGAAGGGGACGACAGAGGATGAGATGGCTGGATGGCATCACTGACTCGATGCACATGAGTTTAGGTGAACTCTGGGAGTTGGTGATGGACAGGGAGGCCTGGCATGCTTCAGTTCATGGGGTCACAAAGAGTCGGACACTGAACTGAACTGAACTGAAGTGGACTGAGTGCTGCCCTGTGTGGAGGCAGGAGTTGAAATGGAAAGCCTGAAGTTGTCCCTGGCGTTGATCCCAACCTGTGGGTGTTTCACGTGTACACTAGCCGAGTTTCCTTCTCTTCCCAGTGCCTTAATGGCAGCCACTAGCCATTGGCTGCTGCTGCTGTAAGTTGCTTCAGTCGTGTCCAACTCTGTGCGACCCCATAGATGGCAGCCCACCAGGCTCCTCCGACCCTGGGATTCTCCAGACAAGAACACAGGAGTGGGTTGCCATTTCCTTCTCCACATTAGCCATTGGAGGCCACTTGTATTTACATATATACAGTTAAATTTAAAATTCAGTTCTTTAGTCACGCGAGCCGCATTTCACATCCTTGATTGCCACATGTCGATAATGTCTCCCTCATTGGTTAGTGTGGCTGCAGAACATTTCCATCATCATAGAAAGTTCTGTTGGGCCATCTAGCTATAGAAGGTTCTCACTCTCGGATGAAATTCCTCTGGGAAAAATCTCATTTCTCTGTGTGCTCAGTTGGTGTAAAATGAGGCAATCAATATTAGGATATTTTGCTCCATCATGTTTTTTTTTTTTTTTTGTTACTCATGAAATGAAAATGAAACTGTTAATGCCAGCTCCATCTTGCTAGATCTCTGTTGCTTATTCTTTCATTTTGGGGGCTGATATGGTCTGAATGTTTGTGTTCTTCCCAAATTCACATGCTGAAATCCTAACCCCTAAGGTGATGGTGGTAAGAAGTAGGGGCTTTAGAAGGTGATTAGGTCATGAAGGTGGAACCCTCTTGAGTGGGATTAGTCCTTTATGAAAGAGACTCCAGAGGGCAGCCTCACCACTTCCACTGTATAAGGACACAGCAAAAAATAGCCATGTATGAACCAGGAAGTAGGTGCTCCCCAAGCACCAAGTCTGCCAGTACCTGATCTTGAACTTCCCACCCTCCAGAACTGTGAGAAATGAATGTCTGTTGTTTATAAGCCACCTAATCCGTGGTATCCTTGTTACTGCAGCCTGAATGGACTTGGGGTGTCCTGCCTGCTCTCTTAGACCCACCTTCGACCTTCCCTAGTGCTTGGCTTGCCCTCATCTGGGCTCATCCTCACGGGATGTGGACTCTGGTCCTCTCTACCTGATGTCTTGCAGCCACAGTGAACCCTATTCACTCCCAGGCCAAGGACCAGCCTTGACCCACCTGAGGCTTGGCCATGGGCTCTTCTGGCTAAGTTCAGCAGGCATGTCTTCCAGAAGAGGCTGTGATCCAGGAAGCAGAGAGCCAGGACTGAGAATCAGAATCACGTGCTCTGTGCTCAGTCTCCAGAGAGACTAGCTGGGTTTCCTAAAGGTGCGTGTTGATGCTCTCTTTGCAGGCAGTGGCCCATCAAAGACGATGGCTGAGGAACAAGGGTCGTTCTCTGGAGAATAAAGGGGTTAGGGGCCTCAGAAGAGAAACAGTGAATTAAAGAAAAAGTGCAAGAATGTCGTGCTTTCCCTGTACTTCAGAGAGCAGGTTTCATATATATTTCAACACCCGGCATGCTCAAGAATGGAACAGACATGCACGTGCCTGCAAAACCAAAACACAGCTGGTAGGTCTAATTTTAGGCCCTGAACATTGGCAGTGTCCCTCTCTCCAGTGAGCACTGTCTGATCTCCCAGCATCTATGCCAAGAGCTAGACTCAGCTGAGATCCATGACAGTCCCGTGTGCAAGCAGAAAGGTGGGCGGTTCCCCAGGTTTCCCAGGAGGGGATGAGAGGACTTGCCTGCTCAGGGGTGACCCATGAGGACCGGAGGATGGGGAGGTCCTGCTCATTGATCCCTCCTGGGCCTCAACTTGTTTGGGGAACCTTGAACAGAAGCACTTTGAAAGGGGGTCTTGGAAAGAAAAATACAGTCATACAGGGTCATCTGGTGGGCTGAGTAGGGGCATTCAGGAATTGAATATCTACCTGGAATAATGGTTCCATGGAACATTATTCTGCATCTTGCCAGGAATGATCACAGAAATGAAGGTCCTGGCTGACAGAAGCTTCTAGAAACCATGCTGCTTGGGTCTGAATCTGGTTTTAGCTTCCTTCGTGGCTCTGATGGTAAAGAATCTGCCTGCAATGCAGGAGACCCATGTTCGATACCTGGGTCAGTAAGATCCAGTATTCTTGCCTGGAGAATAACATGGACAGAGGGAGCCTGGCAGGCTATATAGTCCATGGGGTCACAAAGAATCAGACATCACCTAGGGACTAACTCACACTGTCATTTAGTTGTTATGTGACTTTGGCTGAGTTACCTAAACTCTGTGCTTCAGTTTCCTCATCTGTAAAATGATGCTACTTTACCTCACAACATCACCCTCCAGGACTGGTGTGAAGGGTGAAGGAGAGGATGTGTGTAAAGTTGGAATGGTGCCTGCATACAGCACACACTTAGCAGTTGTTAGCTATTATAATTAGCTGATTATTTTGGTTTGGGGTAGTTAGAATTAATACTATAACAAAACAGCAGAAGGTAAAATGTGTCTGCCTGGACTCAAAGCCCAGTTCCTCCACTAACCAGCTCGGTGAACTTGGGCAAGTTAGTTAAGCTCTTTGTGTCTCAGCATTTTCATGGATAAAACGAAGTTAATAATTGGACACATTAATAGCGTCTTTTCCGGATGATAGTTGTGAGGATTAAAGGAGCTGTTACATGGGAAACACTCAGAAGAATACCTGGTGTTCCAGAACAAGAACTTGAGAGGAGCCAGCTACTGTTATTATCATGATTATTGTTATGCTATTATCACTGCATAGTTATCGTTTGGCTCCTCACCTTTCAAAGGCAAGGAATGCAGGAAAGTTCACTGATGGTTGAGATGAGACCAGACCTCATTTACTGTGTCTTTGAAGGATCAAAGTAGGATCTTAAGGCGCCATTTCAGTTAACCAGCAGATATCTGTAGAACATGTACAGTGTGTTCAGAACTGGCCATTGTTGTAAACATCCGATGGCATCATGCTGGCGAATTCCTCGGTCATGACGGCTCAGACGTTGCTGCCAACACAGAGGTCAGTCTGGGCCTGTCTAGTCTGGTAAGCCAGGTGTTCCCAAGGCTGCAAGTATCACGGCATCTCTAAAACATTGCCAAGTCTCAAAGCCAGGAGGAAGGCCTTGAGCCTGTCTAAAGACTGAGGAGTGAAAGGCACTCAGTTGTGTCCAACTCTTTGTGACCCCATGGACTGAATGTTCCATGGAATTCTCGAGGCCAGAATACTGGATTGGGTAGCCTTTCCCTTCAGGGGATCGTCCCAATCCAGGGATCAAACCCAGGTCTCCCGCGTTATAGGTGGGTTCTTTACCAGCTGAGCCACAAAGCTGAGGAGGCAGTTCTTAAATCAGGACATCCTTTGTAAGTCAGCCATCTTCACTTTGGCTCTGTGAAGAAGTGAAAGCCAAAGTTGTGTGTGTGGACTCTGAGGGGTCCTTGTCTGCCTCTGGCTGCTCTGCCTGACAAGCACGCCTTCCTTCTTCTCCTTTCTCTGGGGTCATTGCTCCCTGTGGGGAGGACCTCCAACCTGGCTCCATCACCTGGACAGCTGACCAGGGAGGAGGAGAGTGGAAAGGGCGCCTTGCCAGGGAAACAGTAGGAACGAATAGGGATGCTGAGGCTTCAGTGGAGACAGGATCCTGGAGAACTCTGTCCTCCATCTGTCTTTTTGTCACCCTGGTGTCAGAATTCAGTCTCCCTCCCCAGTGAAGCCAGCCTCACTTTCTAGGACCCTCAGTGTCTTCACCTTTCCAAGGTCTGTGAGCCTGCACTCAGATGAACCAACACTGAAGAGCCAGGAACTGGTCGCCAGGCTTGGAGACCAGTTAGAGTCCCAAGGCCGTCCTCCGCGGGAGCTGGCGAAAGCCGGGGCTCAGAGTGGGGAAGGAGGCCACATCTCAGGCTCAGGAATGACCCAGAAATAGCATTCCTCTCACTCTTTTTCTCCATTAGTTGCTTTCAATTTAATTCAATTAGACAGAAAATGAGATCACAAAACCTACAACTGAACATGCCTGGGTTTCTTATTTATCTATCTATTTATTTATTTGCCTTTTTTTTTCCCTCTCTTTCTCTCCCCAGTACCTTGTTCTTGAAACTTGTCTGGTTCAACATTTCACCGGCTTGGTTAAGTATCTTGTAAGGAAATCATTTATAATAAAGCTGGTATGCTTGGGTTTATCATTTCTAAGTGTGGGTCAGGGTTTAGTTCGCTGTGTTAAACTCTCCATGCTGCATGTGATTTGTCAAGCTTTGTCAGGAACAAAAAGTTCCGGGATGTGCAAAGCAGGACTGCTTGGTTTCCATGGAGATACTGCTAGTTAGGCTATGGAAATCCTGAAAAGGCCAGAGGATGAGTGACAATACAAGGATTTAGCGGCTGATCTGAAGAGCCAGACTGAATTAATGAGATTTTTCACAGAGCGTTATTAACAAGGCTAGCGCCGGATGGCTCTTAGGCCCTCGTTTTCTCAGCTGCAGTCTTGGAAAACAGACATGGAAGATTTAATTGCTGTTTTTTAAACCCTTTAAGATTATTTTAACCTATAACATTTTAAGGTGGTAATAAAAAACGGGGTTCTTCTTTCCTACCCCCCCCATCACTCAGTTACTGTTATTACTATGTTTTTGGTGGCAGTCACCCTTTTCTGCATGGAGATGGGAAATTCAATAGTACTTATTATATTGAGCAGTTAATTCCCACATACTGTGAACACATTACTGTTCAAAGTAGGTTATCTGGAGTTCCACTTAGAGCCAAGGGAGAGATACCATGTCACAGGCTTTATACCTCCTAGGGCTGTATTAATTATTTATTATAGGCTGCTGATGTCAACTGTTAACTCTGGCAGGTCATCATTTGTGCACATGTCTATCCAGTGCTCTAGCTTTTCAGAGTTAAGGTGAGGATTTCTGAAAACGAGCAAGTTGTGTGCTTTTCCAGTTAATTCCACGTGCTACTTGCTGGAGCAGTTAACACCAAAAGGAAAGCTGCTCAGAAAGGACACGTCTCGCCATCAGCAGGTAGCAGTTTCCTCCAAAGTTTGGGAACCGTGCTGTCAAAAGGCCTTCTCCCATTTTCTTTGCAAAGATGATGCCAGAACTCCTAATTCCTGCTGCTCTGTTTGCTTTTTTCTCCCTCGGCAGTCAGGAACCAGGCTCTGATCATGGAAATTTGGGGTGTGATTAGCCTAGCCTCCTTCTCATTCCCAATGTAGTCCCTGCACAAACCATCCATAAAATGTCAGCATCTTCCCCTCCTGAAGTCGGCCAGCATGGGGTAGGGACAGCAGCAGGCCAGCGCTGCTCTTCCTCACTGGTTTGCAGAAGGGCACATGGCCACATGGTTCTGGGAGATGTAAAACCATAATGTTACTGCTGAGTAATCCACAGCACAAGCACATGCAGCCGCGTTCCCCAGATTCCTGTACAGTAGACTAATCCACTTAATCTCACTGTTAGCTTCCCCGGGCGGGAATTTCACAGTCTCTTTTGATTTAGTGGTTTGTAAAATCTCTGATTAAGTGCCTGTGCCCTCCCATTATTATCTCTCTATTCCCTACATGAGTTGGGAGGAAGAAACCAGGGAAGTTGAAATAGGGGTCAACATGCCCTCATCCTTCCCTATTGGGTTTTTCTTTATTGTTGTTATTTTTAAAATTTAAGTGGTTTATGTGTGTGTGTGTGTGTGTGTTACTGCTGGTGACAGCATTTTATTTTTCAAGTTTTTACACGTCCCCCTTTACCTTGACATCTGCACAGGGTCCTCCCAGCTAAACTGACCTTAAGTTGATCTCTGTTGAGGACTTGTATATTACCAGGTCTACTCATGGTCTAAGAGTCCACTGCTCTGTGTGTCTTTAAAAGTGGTAGGAGCAAGGGTGATGGGATCAGACAGACTTGACTTTGAGACTTGGTTCTGTCATTTGCTAGCTGTGGGGTTGTGGGCAAGTCACCTAACCTCTCTGGTCTCGATTTCCTCATCTGACAGTGATGATTAAATGCCATAGCATGTCTAAAGTACCTAGGTGCTGACACATAGTTCTCAATAAATTATGACAGTAGTAGCTATCATTCATTTGAGGGGACGTCGTTTTGCACAACAATGCTTTCTTTTGGGACATCCTGTTAAGCCCTTAGCTGTGTGTTTTTCTGGCACCCCAAGTTTTTCATTCACTTCGTAATTGTTAATTGCGTTCAGTTTGAACTATTGTCCACCTGATTCTTTGCCCCTTAAAAATGCTGATACAAATATTTGGGGAAATTTGCCTTGGACAAATTATATTACAGAAATCATAGCTATTCGGTTGAAAATCTGCCAGTTGTATTGAAGTTCTTGCTTAAGTTTTAAATTAAGTAGCAAACTAGTTGAATTTGTGTCCATCCATATGGAGAAATTCAAATTGAAAAAAAAAAATTCAGGGATTTTTGATGTTTGTTATTGTTTGGTTTGGAGTTTTATTTTTTTCCCCATGGAATTCTCTTGAAGACCGTTCAGACTAATGAAAACATTTTTTCTGCCTCCTCCTTCCTCAATACCTTTCAGGGAAGGGGAATTTGGAGTTTTTTGTTTTTTGTTTTTCCCGTAGGCACTTCTGAGTATGAACAGTCCTATCATCATGATAGCTGCATTCAAACTCACTTCACTTGTACAAATAAAGCCTGAACCTCTCATCAGGCCTGGTTGGCACGACGGTAAAAACTTCAATCTAACATCTGGGAATGGGAAGGATAGCAGTTCGTTTTTTTTTTTTTAATCAAATTACATGGGGGCTCCATATTCCCACCATTAGTTGGAGGAAAGTCCAAGACTGGCTAATACTGGCCTGCAGGGCTCTGGTTCCATCGCTCAGTCATTCCCTGATCTTGGCAGGTTACTAACCATTCTGTGCCTCAGTCTCCCCATTAGTAAAATGGGACTATTAATACCTCTCTTCTTAATGGAAGGTTGTTGTAGAAGATTAAATGAATCTTACACTTACATGTACAAGTGCTTAGGGCAATGCCTGTTTCATATCAAATGTTTAGAAGGTGTCAGTTTGATCATAACGTTGATGATGATTGTTATAAATTGAGAGACTTATGTGATACCAGCAAAATGGGACAGTGGCATGATCCTTATAAATGGGACAGTGGCATGATCTTTATAAATGGGACAGTGGCATGATCCTTAGTGGCATGATCCTATAAAAATGGCCATCCCTACCAGTTCACACTTCGGGCTCCTTGATGTGCTCTCTAGCGTTGGTCCTCTGCCGTCTGTTGGGCACCTGGGTCTGCTCTGGGCAGGTTACAGAGTGGCCGCCAAAGCCGAACTGTGTTGGAGGACCCTCACCTGGAGCTGGGCTCCAAGAGCCAGTTCCCCGAAATCCACAGCCATCCCCACGAGAAGACTAGCTGCTTTCCCATAATGGAATGGAGATGATGTCTTTTCTACAAGTCCAACTACTCAGTTTCAGAGTCTCTTTCTCTGTCTCCCTGTCCCTGTCTCTCGATCAATGGACCCATGTCCTCCAATAATTTGGCCACTTAATATGAAGAGCTGACTCTTGGAAAAGACCCTGACGCTGGGAAAGATTGAAGGCAAAAGAAGAGGGCGGCAGAGGATGAGATGGTTAGATAGTATCACTGACTCAATAAACACCAATTTAAGAAACTCCAGGAGATAGTGAAGGACAGGGAAGCCTGGAGTACTGCAGTCCATGGGTCTCACGAGTCAGACATGACTTAGCAACTGAACCACAACAACAATAACACAGCCTCCTAGACAATCCTGTTCTGTAGCTTTAGGACCGCAGTCTCAAAGCAAAATCTATTCATTCTCCCCTAGAGCAAGGCATGTTTCACCCTCAGAATGGAAAACTTCCTCAACTCACTATTCTCTCAAAGGTGTGAAATGTTCTGAGGCTGGGGTTGGAGCAAAGAAAGACGACCTCTTGTTCCTTTGTGATTGTGTTGAGCCTGTAGCTGAAATCAGGACACACCTAATTTCTCATTCGGTCTTCACACTGGCTGGAAGGCAAGTCTTGTAAAGCGTGTGTTTGGCACTTTCACCCCTTTAGAGTCTGAGCCAGCAGTGTTCTAGAAGCTGAGCTGAGGGAAGGGTACCTCTTGGTTGAATTGAGACACTAAGGACTTCAGAGAGATGCCTGAGGCAGACATTTAATGGAGTTGGTGGCTCAGAACTGAGTCTCCAGACCAAAGCTCATCTAGTCAGTCCAGAGCTGCTGAAGAACCGTAGGAAGTCAGTGGGTTCATGGGCGTTGGGGAGCCAGTGTATGGGGGATTCTAAGAGGAAGGAAGGGAGGGAGGGAGACATATTTGGAGGCATTTCTGGTTGTTGGCAGTGGCGCGCTTTTGCTTTTTTGCCAATTCTGTCACTTATTCTCATGCTGTTCTAGGGTTATTGTCCTCTGATGGCCAGTGTGGCTCCTTCTTCTTATCCTATTACCTTTGGTCTGCACATCCCAATGTCTCAGGTCAGTTAGAGTAGCCGGACTGTCCACTGTGGGCTCCACAAAGAAAACCATAAGCCCCCACCTCTTCATCCAGTACCCCTGCCCCAGATCTAGATTTAGAGGAAAAGAAAACTAGCATCACTTGATCAGTTTGTATCCTGTGGGGCACACGTAAGTGTGTTATCTAATTTAAGATCGGGTTCTGATCTCAGCTCTTCCATTTCAAGCATACTTATATATGATATCTTTTATATAACGTCCAAAATAAGAAAAACTGTCTGTGATGATTCAGGTCAGAATAGTCACCTTAGGAGGGAGGTGGTTAATAACCAGGAGTTATTAGAAGGTTCTCAGATCCTAGTAATGTTCTATATCTTTATCTAGGTAGTAAATCCATGGATATGTTTACTTTCTACAAATTCATTCAATAAAAAAAAGTAGTCCAAAAGCGAATTTGGGTATTTTGCTTATGGAAATAATTTTCATGCTTGGTGGAATGGCTAAAAAGCTTGATATGACCCAACTATTTATTACATGTTCTTCTGCATGTAAGATGAAGCTAATCTGAGACAGTGGCTGAGAACTTTAAACCCAGTTGCTGTTTGCAGCTCATTGAAGCTGCCCTCCTCTGCCTCCCTTGGCTGCACTCTAGGCAAGTTTTTGCTTTCATTTTGGTCCCTAGCATCCTTTTGCCTAGCCTCATTGCTCGAGGCTGTCAACCAACACTAATGAACTACAGCATGAAGGCCAGCTTAGAAGCACCATTTCTTTGTGGTACAAACGAGCAGTGAGAAGGAGCTATCTCCCCCATCCCAGATCTTCCTGATTGAAGGAGAAACAGACATCACCAGGAGAATGTTCAGCTTTCATAGGGACCTGTTCGAGGTTATAATATCGAATCTAATCTTTGAACTCCCAGTTTAACCATTGGTGGTCCAGTGGTTAAAACTCAACTCCCAGTGCAGAAGGCACAAGTTCAATCCCTGGTTGGAGACGATCCCACATGCCACGTGAGGCCATAACAAAACTAACCTTTGGAGTGTGTGCCTGTGTTCTAGGTTCTAGTCATCTTCTTTTTGGTTGGTTGGTTGTTTTTTTTTTCTATGTGTATGTGTTCAGTTGTGTCTGACTCTTGTGACCCCATGGACTGTAGCCTGCCTGGCTCCTCTGTCCATACGATTTTCCAGGCAAGAGTACTGGCGTGTGTTGCCATTTCCTCCTCTGGGGATCTTCCCAACCCAGGGCTCGAGCCCATGTCTCCTGTGCCTCCTGCATTGCAGGCAGATGCTTTACCGCTGACCACCAGGGAAGCACTTGTTCTATTCTACGTACTTTAAATGTACTAACTTACATAGTTACTTAACGACTGTATTAAAATGCAGTAACTCACCTAATTACGTAACAACTGCATGAGGTAGTGTTATGGATTGAATATTTGTGTTCCCACCAAAACTCATATTTTGAAACCCTGACTCCTAATGGGATAATGTGAGGGGGTGAGGTCTTTGGAAGTAATTAAGTTATAAGGGTGGAGCCCTCATGGTAGAATTAGTGCCCTTATAAGAAGAGAGTTAAGAGAGCTTCTAGCTTCTCTCTTTCTTTGCTCTCTACCATGAGAAGACACAGTTAGAAGGCAGCTGCCTACAAACCAGCAAGAGGGTATCCCCAGAACCCGACCATGCTGGCCCCCTGATCTTAGACTTCCAGCCTCCAGAACTGTGAGAAATAAGTGTCTGTTGTTTAAGCCACCCACCCTATGGTGTCTTGTTATAAGAACCCAGACCGATAAAACAGGTAGAAACTATTCCTCATGTTGCTGGTGAGGAAACAGAGGCAGAGAGCAGGTCTGTTAAAGAACACACAGTTAGCAAGCAGGGGAGTCAGGGACTTGGCCTCTTCCTCGAGCCCTTGCTCATCACACACACACAGTACAAGACACAATCAACTTCCTGCTGCTGTCTTTGTGTCTTCAGTTTCAGGAGACCCATAGCATAAGGCTTTCTCAACAGGGCCTCAGCTCTCTATGAGCGGCTGGCTGTACATCAGAGGTCAGTCCCTGGGATTCAGGCCCCGGGGATGGTGAGGGACCACAAGGATCATCCCTTCTTCATCTCATGGTGATGGTGGCTGGTGAGCAGAGTGGGAGATTTTGCTCATTTGTGTTAAAAAAACAAAAAGCGTCACAGAGAATGTAAACCTAGGTAAATCAAGGATCTGAGTAAGGACGACAAACACCGTTTTCAAAAAAAAGAAGCACAGCTTTTCTCATTGCCAATATTCCTCCTGCTCCCACTCCGTGGCTTCCTCAGAACCGCCATTTCGAGCTCTCACCGGTAAACTTCATGAAGATTGATATCAGCGACAAATCCTGTCAACTTCCGTGCTGCGAAACTTAGACGCTGTGCAAAATGGACCAAGGAAAATAAATAACCCGAGGAATGATGAAGTGTGTAAATACTGATGTGGATGCCAGGCACTGGGAGGTTGGATGAAGCAAAAAAAAGAGCTAGTGAAGGCAAGTTCCCATACCCTGATGGAAAGGAGAACAGTCTTTTCACATTGATTTTAATTCTCTCTCATTATTTTCAGAATGGGAGTGTGTGTTGTAGGATTTCATTCTAGAAAAAGCACTTTTTAATTAGTTTAAAAAATTGCTATTACAAAAATAGTACTGTATACAGAAAAAAATTTAAATACATACGTAAGAAAAATGAAATAATGAAGAATACCATCACCAAAATAATTCCGTCACCGAAAATAGTAGCTGTGAGTATCTTTCAGACTGTTTTCCATGCTTATGTATTCATTTCCTAATTTCTAAGGCCCAAGTTTTTCAAAGTTTGGTATTTCTGAAATCAGATTGAACCTATGGGTACATATACTATGCCAGTGTTACCTTTTTTCCTAAAAGGCTGTTATTAAGTTAAAGTAGTTTCCTACCAATGATGACATCTTAAATCCAAAAATATATATGTGTACCACATATTTGTAGAAAATATTATATTGTACATACAATCTTTTCTTTTTTTCTTTTTTAACTGTTTCTTTTTTCTTTTTCTTTTCTTGAGGTATTATTGACATAACATTAAATTAGTTTAATGTGTACAATGTAATGATTTGATACTAGTATATACTGTAAAATAATCTCCACAATAAGTCCAGTTAGTATCTGTCACCACTCTTAATTACAATTTTTTCCCCTTATGATGAGAATTATCTACCCTCCTAGCTACTTTCAAATATGCAATACAGTATTATTAACTATAGTCACTATGCTGTACATTATATTCCCATGACATATTCCTTTTACAACTAAATTTGTACTTTTTAACCCCTTCACCTATTCACCCACTCTAGCATCTCCTTTTTTCCTTTTTTCTTATAGTATTGTTGTTGTTCAGTTGCTCAGTCGTGTCTGACTCTTTGCGACCCCAAGGACTGCAGCACGCCAGGCTTCCCTGTCTATATGGTATACCTAACATAAATTGATCATTTTAACCATTTTTAAGATTACAATCAATGATATTAAGAATATTCCTGATGTTGTGTAACTATCACCACTGTTTAACTTCTGAACTTCTTCATCATCCCAAACAGAAGCTCTCTACCCATTAATCAATAACTCTTTCTCCCAACCTCCTCCTCCCAGCCCGGATAACCGTTGTTCTACTTTCTGCTTCTGTAAATTTGCTTGTTCATCACATAAATGGAACCATAGAATACTTCCTGCCATTGTGTGTCTGGCTCATTTCATCTTGCATGATGTTTTTGAGGTTCACCCATGTTGCAGCATGTATCAGAACTCCATTTTTTCTATGGCTGAATAACATACCACATTGTGTTTGTCTGGTGATGGGCACTTGGGTTGTCTCCGCCTTTGGGCTATTGTGAATAATGTTGCTATGAACTTTGGTACACAGTATCAATTTGAATCCTATTTTCAATTCTTTGGGATTGAATATCTGGGTGTGGAATTGCTGGATCGCATGATAATTCTCTTCAGCTTTTTGAGGAACTGTCCAAGTATTTTCTATAGTGGCTGTATCCTCATGTATTCCTATTAGTGATACATTAGGGTTCTAGTTTTTCCACATTCTCGTCAATAATTATTTCCTGCCATATATATATAATTTATAATAGCCATCCTAATGGGTGTAAAGTAGCTGTACACACTATTCTAAAATCTGCTTCTTCCTACTAATGATATATCCTAAATATATTTCCATGTCAGTTAATATTCTTCTATGCTGCTGCTGCTGCTGCTAAGTCGCTTCAGTCGTGTCCGACTCTGTGTGACCCCGTAGACGGCAGCCCACCAGGCTCCCCCGTCCCTGGGATTCTCCAGGCAAGAACACTGGAGTGGGTGCCATTTCCTTCTCCAATGCATGAAAGTGAAAAGGGAAAGGGAAGTTGCTCAGTCGTGTCCGACTCCCAGCGACCCCATGGACTGCAGCCCACCAGGCTCCTCCATCCATGGGATTTTCCAGGCAAGAGTACTGGAGTGGGATGCCGTTGCCGTCTCTGAATATTCTTCTATAATCCTTATCAATTACCATTTTAATGGCTATAGTTTCTAGTTCTGTGTATGCTTAATTATATTAATACTTTTTAAACAGTCCTCTATTGTGGAATATTTTGGTTGTTCTCAGTTTTTTCTCCTACATAAATGATGATGAAATGGATACCTTATGGCTATTTTTTGCACACATTCTTAATTTATTTCATTGGTATAAATTCCTAGATATGCTATTGTTGAATCAAAAATATGAATGTGTAAAACTTTTAATTCATAATTCTAATTTTCCTCCACTTAGTTTTACAAGGAAAAAAATCAACAGTGTTTTAGTGATAAACCACCCACACCACCACTGCCAACTCCAAAGATTTAACTGGAAAATATTTGCAATTATAAGGGAAAAAGGAAGTGGAAATGAAGATCTGGTCAATGAAATAGAAATTGTACCAGTCAGCTCTTTTGCCAGATGGCTTGACAATTCTGGAGTGATGAAATTCTTTATAATATTCATCTTGGGTCTGAGAATAAACTTTTTTTCAAGGAAGTATGATTACTTTCTTTCTGACCTGATTTTCAGATTTCTCATCTACCAGTGTTGCCTGGGTTGTAGTAAGAAAAAAAAAAAGAGTGAAAGTAGATTCTCCACCAAAGAGTTTCTCTAGCAGTTACTTAAGCTTGGAATTCTGAGCATCTGTATGAAATTTCTATAGAAGAGGAATAAAAAGAAACTTCTGATTAGTATATCTAAATTAGTACAAATAACATGCCAAACCCATATCATAGAAATCCTCTGGAGGATTTTCTAACCTCTGAAAAATTGGGTAATTTTATGGAAGGCATTGCACTTCATTCCTCATGGCTCATTAGGGTAATGCTGCAACAATGACCGGAGGGCAAGCGAGTGAGCAGTCATCCTATAATTAGAATTTTCTGCCCCAGCTAAGTCACCTGTCCTAGTTTGTTTGGGCTGCTAAAACAGAGTACCATAGACTTCTCACAGCTCTAGAAGCCAGGATGTCCAAGGCACTGGTGGGTTTGGAATCTGGTGAACACCTGCTTCTTGGTCCATGGATGGCCATCTTATCACTGTCACCTCACATGGTGGGAGGGACAAGGGAGGTCCCTGAGGTCTCTTTTATAAAGACACTAATAGAATTAGGAGAATTTCACCCTCCTGGCCTAATCCCCTCCCAGAGGCCCCATCTCCAACGACCATAATGCTGGGGATTAGATTTCAACCTAGGAACTTTGGGGAAATAGCATGCGTATGTGTGTGCTCAGTCACTCTACTGTGTCTGACTCTTTGGACAAAAAGAGTAGACTTTATAGGCCGTGGACTATAGCCTGCCAGGCTCCTCTGTCCATTGGGATTGTCCAGGCAAGAATACTGGAGTGGGTTGCCATTTCCTTCTCCAGGGTATCTTCCCCACCTAGGGGCTGAACCTTCATCTCTTTCACTCCCTACATTGGCAGGCAAATTCTTTACCACTAAGCTACCGGGGAAGCACCTCAATGTATAGCTACATTAAAAAACACAGCCCAACTGAGCGTCTGAACTGAACTGAACACTGTGGTCGTTATGGCAGTAATTCTTAGACCTTAGTGTCCATCACAATTACTGAGGGTTGTGAAAACATAGATTGCTAGACTCCACCTCCAGAGTTTCCAATTCAGTAGATCTGAGTGGGGCCTGAGAATCTTCATTTCTAACCACTTCGAAGTACTGCTGGTTCAGGACCAAACTGTATAACACACTGCCTTCATTGATCCTGTCTCTCACTCACCTCCCTCAGGACGGCTTCGGATGATCACTGGGATGAGTGGTTAAGAGCAAGTAAGCTAAGTGCTAAACAAAACAACTATGTAGATTGTGATAATCATGACAGAGAGCTAGATTATGTTTTATTCATGGGGCATTTTTTCTCTAGGAGAATTATTGGAGTCCTCGTACTTAGAATTGGCACCAACAGACAACAGCCTTCTCACACGGAAACAAAGGCGTCAATCCGGATCACACGGTAACTCTGATAATTAAATTTTTCACTGTGCTTACTTCAGTGGCTCTAGTGAATAATATATTTATGGTGTGCATAAATGACACCAATGGGAGGTTTAAAATCCTTTCAAAGATGTGTCTTTGTAGGTTCCCAAATAAAATATATAGTCCTTGAGGCCAGAATCTTATTTCCTGTCATTCCAGGGCCCTTGCTTCCATGGTAGCTCAGATGGTAAAGAGTCTGCCTACAATGCGGGAGACCCCAAGTTCGATCCTTGGGTTAGGAAGATCCCCTGGACAGAGGAGCCTGGCAGGCTACAGTCCATGGGGTCACAAAGAGAGACATGACTGAGCAGCTGACACTTCCGCTTTCACTTTCCAGGGCATTTGGCCTCTAGTCAGTATTCAGTACATGTTGTTGATCAATTCAAGGTTAACTCATCTACACAGCACATTTGAACCACCAGTATATGAGACAAAAACATACTTAGGAAGGACAGGAGGTGTGGTGTTAGACTGCGACAGGCCCTCGGGTGGGCCTCCCATGTTGACTCTGGACTTGGCCATATGCACTGTTTCCACCAATGGAACAGCAACAAATGTGATGACACCAAGACTTGATAAGCACGTGTACACTGGGTTTTCTTCTCTGGAAAGCTTCCTCTTGGATCCACCTGCCAGACTGATGGACACAATCACTGAGTGATGAGTGACCCCATGGAGAAAAAGGTCAGAAGACAGCTAGGATGTCCCAGCCCAGCTTCCAGGTGAGCACAGCCTCGTGAGTAACCTCAGCTACTGCACTTAGTACTGAAGAACTTTCCACTGACTCCAATCAACTGCAGGCTCATAAGAAATGATGGGAGGTGGTAGGTACGAAGGAACAGGAAGCTGAAACAGGAGGACTACAAAAGCGATGATTTTAAAATCTAAAACATAATCATGTAGGAAATCACCATGACTGTAGGTGATTTCCCTGGGTCATTTCTGCTTCTGTGATCCTTTTTCGAAGTCTGAGGAAAAAATCTGGATGTCACAAAACTTTCATTCATTTGTTTATCCACTCAACTGACTTTTGCTGACCTTCTATTACAAGCCCAGCTCCATGTGAACAGAGGAGACAGGGAAAGAGGGAGAGACAGGGAAATCAGTGATCCCACCAGAGCGATAAGAGCCATGCGGGATGGTATGTGGGATACAGGGAAAGAGTGAAGCTGGGGCAGCTTCCCAAGACAGGCTCACAACTTCTATGGAACCCTGACTTAGGGTGATGGAATTCTAGGTACCTTGATGAAGCTCAGGATAAAAGATTAAGGTTAAAACAGCAACAGCTAGAGAGGTGGACAAGATGGAGTGGCAAGCTTTTGTTATCCGTATAAAAGTTGCAAATATAGCTCTTCTCGGGATATGAGCAATCCTTCTTGGCTTCCTTAAAGGACATCCTGGACGCAAGGCCAAGAAACTGTTTCCTCCCATCACTGAGACAGAACATCTCATGTGACAACACAATGCCCCCTCCCCCAACCCACCTCCCACGTGCTGGAAGTCAGAGCTCAGACTCGCAATGCCCGGCCCCCGCGCCTGACACTAACAACTTGGGAATCACTGGGAGCAGAGCCTGGCATGCGCAGGAGCCACCCGAAGAGAAACCGTCCCAGAAGAGAGGTGCTAACTAGGTGAAGACACACGACTCTGAGCTCCACTTCCTGATTCTAATGGAGGGAGAGTCTGGCATGGAGCCAGGAAGCAGAAAAGGCATGAAAGGAAGAACTAATTTGGAGCTGGCGCAGTGAGTGTTTTCTGGCTTATTTAAACACGTAGATATAGAATTCAAGCAGGGAGGAGGGAATCTGACTACCAGATGGAGATGCTGAGTGAGGTAGCACGTCAACAATGAAGGCAGCAATGCCCAGGCAGGAAAGGAGACGTTTTTGACAGCAGGAAGCTATAGAGGGATCGATGCTTGGTGGATTGGGTGGGTTCCACTTAACCTCAGGATTTTATTTTCACTTAAATCCCGAGGAGGCAGAGGATGAGGTTACTGGCTTGACCCCATGTTAAACAAAAACCACAATTCAGTCCTTTAAGGATGACTAAGGAAACAAGTCAAGTAGATAACAAACAGGCGGATGTAAGACCTTGGAACATGGATGGACTGAGTGCCTGGTGTGAGGCAGAGGGAGTGTGCTGGAGCACGGGGGAGCACGGAGGAGCATGACTGGCAGAGTCCTGGCCCTCAGGGAGCACCCATTCTAGTTGCTGTTTAATGTCCCAAGCATAGAGGTGCACAGAATGCAGAGAAGGTCAGCAGGCAGCCGTGATGTAGCGGGAAGCTCCCAGAAGACCAGTCGTGCAGCACCTCTCAGCAGCGCTTGCTCTGGGACCTTAAGCGAGTCTCTGAAATTCTCCTTTTCCCTTCTGTAAACTAGTGGCTCCTTCGAGGTCACACTGGAGAGTCACGAAGGCCGTGTTACAGGGTAGCAGTGTGCCGGAGGGTAGAGGAAGGGCTTGGAGCCTTATTCTACCGGCCAAACCCACGTGTGGTAGCTCTCAGGGGATGTGACTTTCCCTGGATAAAAATGTGGCAGGACAGGCAAAACCTTTGGGAGAACTTAGAGGCAACAGTCAGAGAGAGGGCTTCCTTGGTGGGCCAGCGGTAAAGAGTCCGCCTGCCGTGCAGGAGAGACGCATTGGGTCCCTGATCCGGGAAGATCCCACATCCGTGGAGCGACTAGGCCCACGCACCACAGCTGTTGAGCCTGCGCCCTAGAGCCCGTGAGCCACGACGACTGAGCCCACGGGCACAGCTACGGAAGCCCACACACCCTAGAGCCTGTGCTCCGAAACAGGAGAAGCCACCTCAATGAGAAGCCTGCTCACCACAACTAGAGACGAGCCCCCTCTCCGCAACTAGAGAAAAGCCCGCACGGCCGCAAAGACCCAGCACAGCCAAAAACGAATAAAAACGAACATGTGTGTTTGTGCTCAGTCACGTCTGCCTCTTTGTGACCCCGTGGAAACAGGGAGGACCCAGGGGAGCCTGGATCCCACCAGGCTCCCCTGTCCACGGGCTTCTTCAGGTGAGAATCTGGAGTAGGTTGCCATTTCCTTCTCCAGGGGATCTTCCTGACACTCGCAATCTCTTGCATCTCCTGCACTGGCAGGCAGATTTTCTTTACCACTGAGCCACCTGGGAAGCCCAGTAAATAAATGAAGTTTTTTTTAAAGATATTAAAAAAAAAGAGAGAGAGTGAGTATGCATCCACCTCCAGCCTAGTTCCATAGCGTCTGGAATTCATTGCTTCTCCCTTGATGTGATTCTGTGATTCATGCGTCTCTGGATGTGATGTCACGTGCTCTGTACTGTTCATTGCACTGCATTCCAGGGGCGGCGGAGGGAGCCATGTCCAATGTCAGAGAGCTTGGAAATGAGTCCTTGGTTTAATTTCAACTCCTTCTATAAACTGTGGCCTGATTTGAGGAAGACTCTGTCTGCGTCTGGCCAGACACCGCTGTCCCTGCATCGCTTCCTTCTCTTCACCCCTTTCTCCCATGCCCAGGCCAGCCGTCTCGCCTCTATCGCACCTATGGACTTTGCAAATAAGTGTGAGGTGATTTGTGTGCTCAGCTAACTTGAGAAGAAAGAAAGTGTGTCAGCAAAGCCGAACACCCAGCCAAGTCATGAGCCCCTGCAGTGGGGGAACCGCCTGCTCCTCTCAGGCAGTGAAACGTTATCTTGGCAGGGGGATGGAGTCCAGGCAAGGCCAACAGATCAGCCAGAGAGCCCCTTCTTTCTCTCCCAGCCCCAGATTCTGCTGTATTTTTCCCCCCTTGAGCAGTAAGTCAAGTTCTCGCTCTTCTTTGTATAAACTGAGTGACGTTATGGCTGAGGGAACTGCCCCTCTGCTTGTTCACAGCTTTTCCCCTTTCCCTTCACCTACCTTCAAGGAGGCTGGATTTACAGATGGGCAGCACCTTGCAAAGGTTCCCTGGTGGCTCAGATGATAAAGAATCTGCCTGCAATGCAGGAAACCCAGGTTCGATTCTTGGGTTGCAAAGATCCCTTGGAGAAGGGAATGGCTACCCACCCCAGTGTTCTTGTCTGGAGAATTTCATGGACAGAGGAGCCTGTTGGGCTACAGTCCATGGGATTGCAGAATCAGACATGACTGAGCAACTTTCACACACACACACACACACACACACACAAGGCACCTCACAGGGGAATAGAAACCACCCTTCTCATTGCTCAGATGGCAACAAAGGCACTGAACGTTCCACTGGGAGCCCCCACATGATGGATGAATCCCAGTTAGCGAGCCACATGGTGGCCATGGGTGGAGGGTGGGGGTGGAAGAGGGAGAGTGAGTGGAAGAGTCCTCTGAGGACAGATGGAGGGATGGGGACAACCAAGGGTTAAAATGGCCCGCCACATTTTGACTGAGAAACACTAACTTAGGGCTGCTGCTACTGCTGCTAAGTCACTTCAGTCGTGTCTGACTCTGTGCAACCTCATAGACAGCAGCCCACCAGGCTCCCCCATCCCTGGGATTCTCCAGGCAAGAACACTGGAGTGGGTTGCCATTTCCTTCTCCAATGCATGAAAGTGAAAAGGGAAAGTGAAGTCGCTCAGTAGTGCCCGACTCATAGCGACTCCATGGACCACAGCCCACCAGGCTCCTCCGTCCATGGGATTTTCCAGGCAGGAGTACTGGAGTGGGGTGCCATTGCCTTCTCCAACTTAGGGCAGGGGTCAGCAAACCTTTTCTGTAAAGAGCCAAGTAGTAAATAATTTGTTCTTCGTGGGCCATGCGGTTTCTGTTCCAGCTACTCTGTGGTCGTAGGGCAAAACCAGCTGCAAACAATTGGTAAACGAATGGGCGTGTCTCTGGCCCCAATAAAAGATGGTTCAGAGCAAGAGGCGGCAGGCGAGATTGGCTCATGGGCTGCAGTCTGTGTGTGCGTCTAGCCAGCCACCTTGGGGAGAGATGACCTCTGGCTCCTTCAGTGGCTCTGCCTTTTCCACCCTGCTTCTCTCTTGGTATTGACTCTGGGTGTTGGACTTGGACAAGGAGACCCCTTCAGTGAAAGCCACTGGGCTGGTGACTTCAGGGTTCAGGATTTTGTTGATAAACCCCCCAGCACAGGACAGGTAGAGAGTGTAGGCGCTGCAATTCAGTCAGGGGAGGTGTTAGGAACTCCCTTAAGCGGTTTGGTATTAGGCTTCTCCAGTGGCTCAGTGGTAAAGAATCCACCTACCAATGTAGGAGATGGAGATTGGACCCCTGGGTCAAGAAGATCTCCTGGAGAAGGAAATGGCAACCCACTCCAGTATTCTTGCCTGGAAAATCCCATGGAAAGAGGAGCCTGGCAGGCTACAGTCCATGGGGTCACAAAGAGTTGGACATGACTTAGTGGTTAAATAACAACATAGAATTCTATTTTCTGCCTCTTTTCCACTTTCCAGGTCTGAATGTTGACACTCTGACTTCAGCCTCTATATGTGTCTTGTATTTCCTATTGTAGCTTCTATTCCTCATCCATTCCTATGCTTTCAGGAAGGGCTCCTTAATTTGATACTCCACCCCCTGGGTTCACTCCTTAACTGCCCTCAGTCCACCACTTCCCTTTCCATTGGGCTCCTTCATCCAGCCTGGGAGCAAGTTCAGTGATACAAGCTAGGCTCTGTGTGGGTTCAAATCCCAGGTCTGCCTGTAATTGTCAACCAGTTAACCAATTCGTGCCTCGACTTTCTCATCTGTAAAATGGCCTTAATAATAGTACCCAGCCCATGTTGTGAGAAGTAAATGAATAACCTGTATAGAGCATTTAGAATAACAGGATAATGGAACTTATAGTGTTCTCATAGGTAGTGCCTCAATTCCTTATTTTTCTTCACAATTTTTTCACCATATTTTATTGATAATATAAAATGGATTCTGGGTGGTAAGAATGATAATGACTGCACAGAACCTGGAGTTATCACTGGGTGGCAGAAACTTGTCTTCCTCCAGCATGTATGTGGGAAGCTTTATGTCTTTGCTTATGTTTTTCATGATCAGTTGAAATCCTAGCCCTTTAATACTTTGGTATCAGATGCTATTTGTTGTGCAAATACCAGTTTTTTCAGCATCAGAACTCCTCAGGGGTCTAGTTGTGGTCAGATGAGCTCACGGTGCCCCTGGGAATACCAGCTACTATTTTCTAGTGCTGTGCTTTGGAGAACAGTCAAAGTCCTGCCTAGGTGAGCTTAAGAGGAGAGGTCATGAGTCCTCAAGGGGAGCTGGTCACCCCAGGACCACTGGTCATCATTCCACCAGAAACCTCTGTGGTTCGGTTGAACTCTAAGCCCTTCCAGGGACTGCACTGGGAGGGGGCCATCTCCAAGGATTGCTCACCAGCCTGGGGGTGGTGGGGGTGTTGGCAGAGCAAGCCTGAGGGCAGCTGTGCAGCCTTAATTCCACTATCCCCCACCAGGGTTTCTTCTGCTCAAATAGTAGCCCCGCCCCAACACCCTAGAAGCCTCAGACAATAGGCACCAGCACCCTGCAGCCAATTTCTGTGCGGGAGGGGTGGTCAGGGATTGTCCTCAGGCTCCTGGGAGGTGTGGTGGAGGCAGGGAGACCAGAGCAGAATTTTCAAAGCTTTCTTCCATCCTCTCCTCTCACTGTCCCTTCCAGGCACCTTCCTCAGCCCCACATCCCACATTCACACCGATTGAAGACAGGCCAGTGGTGACTCAAGGTTCTGTGCAGTCATTATCATTCTCACTGCCCAGAACCCAGCTTTCCCTCTTGCTGCTGTGGTTTCTCAAGGGCTGATTTTGTTGGCAAGAGTCTGCACACTGTGCTAGTTCCCTATCTTAGGAAGAACCAGAAAACAGAATCGTAAAGTCTGAGGAAACTGAGATGCTGTCCAGCTTTCCATCCTGGGTGTGACTCTCCCATGATGGCTCCAGTGAAGTGTCGTTTGGGCTCAAACAGTGGAGGGATGGACCCGCTCATTTTCAGTGCTGTGTATCTGAGACATACCATACATAGAGACAAGTGCTAGGCCTAAGTGCGTTGCTCAATACAAGTTACAACTTACCATGTTCAGTTGTGTCCAACTCTTTGTGACACCATGGACTGTAGCCTGCGAGGCTCCTCTGTCCATGGAATTTTCCAGGCAAGAATACTGGACCGAGGTGCCATTCCTTTCTCCACGGGATCTTCCTGACTCAGAGATCAAACCTGCGATTCCTGCATCTCCTGCACTGGTAGGCAGATTCTTTTCCATTAAGCCACCTGGGCAACCCTCACAAAAAGAATACATCCAAATAATCTGCACCCAAATCCTAAAATTCTACAAGTGGATTGTTCATTTTCACATCACTGTTAGGAAAGTCTCCTTTATTGTAGCTAAGAGGTTCCTTCTTATAATTTCTACCGATAGTTTCAGTTCTATGGAGTTACACAAAAGTGCAATATTTTCTCACCATTAAGTATTTAAATATTTATCTTTCCATCAAATTTCTCCCCCTGCCCCAAGTTATACAATCTTATTTCTTTCAAGCAATTTGTCTGTAACGAAATGGTATTGCAGAGGTGACGTAAGGAGACGTACAAGGATGAAGGACTCACTCATTTAGGCAAAGGGATGTTTGGAGGACAGATGTTTGGGGACTGGCCTAGAAGGAGGGACTAGAAGGAGATAAACAGAAGCTGCACTGTGTGTGCTGGCATTAGGGATCCAGGGCCTCTCTGCTGGGTCACACCAGGAAGTCTGGCAGCTCTGGGCTGCCAGGTGGGTGGGCATGGGGTAGAGAGCAAGTGAATTGGATGTGCTGCTGTGCAGACTGAGGTCCTTCCAGAGGCCTGACACGGGGCAGTCATGGTCCAAGAAATCACGGAGGTGTGATCAGAGCCAGCAGTGGGGAGATGACAGCTCAACTGAGGTGGAGCTGAGAGAGTTCTGGCTACTTCCAAGACTCCACAGCCATGCATCTGGAAGCTGAATACAGAAGCCAGTTCTCTGCAGTTCTCACTGGATGACTGACAGAGGGAATAAAGCATTCAGGGTTGGTGGTGACACGAGGAGATTGGTAGACCTGGGTAAGGGAAGGACTGATGCTGAAACTCCAATACTTTCACCATCTGATGTGAAGAGCTGACTCTTTGGAAAAGAGCTTGATGCTGGGAAAGACTGAGGGCAGGAGGAGACAGGGCAACAGAGGATGAGATGGTTGGATGGCATCACTGGCTCCATGGACAGGAGGCCCGCTGCAGTCCATGGGGTCACTAAGAGTTGGACATGACTTAGCAACGTAACAACAAAAAAAGTGCATAATTCATTATAGGTGTCAAGATACAGGCTAAAGGTTTATGTGGAAAACAAGAAGCCCAACTCTGAGCCCCCTTCCACAATGGAGACACTGTAGTTGGGCCCTGGAGTCATGAATGAGGGCCAAGCGCATGTGCAAAGGGAACCTGTGAAGCCTGGGGCCCTGGATCCATGTACTCTTCAGGTTTCTTCCGTTGTCCACAGGGGCCCCTCCTCTTTTTTGAAATTAATTATTTGGCTGTGTGGGGTCTTGGATGTGGCTCGCAGGATCTTCATTGTCTCATGTGGGATCTCTCGTTGTGGCTCAGCAGACTCAGGAATTGTGGTGTGAGGGTACTGTGGTGCATGAGATTTTTAGTTCCCCAACCAGGAATCAAACCGGTGTCCCCTGCATTGTAAGGCTAATTCTTAACCACTGGACCACCAGGGAAGTTCCAGGCCCATCCTTTAGCCTCTCTTTCTGCAGGCTTGGAAAGGAGAGTGTGGAGTTAGCTCAGCTAAAGGGCCTTAGGAAAACTGGGGTCACCTTCTTTTCCTCTTCTTCCTCCTCCCCCTGTATTTTTTTTCTAACATACTGAGTCACTTGAATAAAAACAATGAAAAGGGTGAAAAACGAGCCCTCTAACTTGTGTGCTCCCTATTACCTGTTGTATCTATGCTTACATTTATGGAGGTGTTTGCTGTGTTCCTTTTTATACCCTTCTTTTGCTCTTTCTGTGTGCAGGAAATAATGGAAAATAAAAGTGGGTGATTAGTTTCTGCCACATACAGAACCACCTCCTGCATTTGCCACGACGGTCTGAGTTTATAGTTTCTCCTGGGAAGACTCTTGGTCTTCGACCTCCTGAGTTGCAGGCACTTTTGCTCAGAAGGAGTTCATCTGCTTCCTGTTGCCGTGTACAGGTTTCATGGCTGTTTTTCCCTAGGATTCCACAGCCAGGCCATACAATACCAAAAAGTATCGGCTATGGCTTATCCTAAAAGACTGCCAGAAGGAAAAAATGCTGGTTGAGAAAAGCGAGGTTATTTTGCCTTATTGCAATAAGGGGGAATTTCACCTTGACAGAATCTAGAAGCACCTCAGAAGGGAGAAGTCAGGGGAAGATTACTTGGGGTAGATTACTTAGGCTTGCACTGAGTAGCTTTACGGCGGGTTTTGCAAGGCAGGGAACTAGTTGGGATTAGTCAGAATTTGAATGCACAATAGCTATGGTGGGCACAGATGTGAGTATCTAAAGTGAGCTTTGATGAAGAGATTGGTAGTCTTGATAAGTTAGCCATTTTATTTGAATTTTATTTATTTATTTAAAGTTTAGTTCATGTACAATGTTATATTAGTTTCACATGTAATTCCATCATGATTCCATATTTTTATAGATTATACTCCATTTAAAATGATTGTAAAATATTACCTGTATTCCCTATGTGTGATCATCTCCACATAGATGCAGAAAGAGCATCTGACAAAATTCAACACCCATTCCTGATGAAAACTCTCAACAAAGTTGACATAAAGGGAACTTATCTCAACCTGATAAAGGCCATTTATGACAAACCACAGGTAGCATCATATTCAATAATGGAAAGGTGAAAGCTTTTTCTTTAAAATCAGTAACAAGACAAGGATGCCCACTCTACCATTTATATTTCATATAGTATTGGAAGTTCTAGCCACAGCAACCATACAAGAAAAAGAAATAAAAGGCATCCAGCTTGGAAGGGGGAAAGGAAAACTGTTACTATTTATAGATGACATGATACTATTTATAGGAAACCCTGAAGTCTCCACCAAAAACTACTAGAACTAATCAATGAATTCAGTAAAGTTGCTGGCTACAGGACTAATATGCTCGCTATTCTGGTCCCATCACTTCATGGGAAATAGAACAATGGAAACAGTGTCAGACTTTGTTTTGGGGGGCTCCAAAATCACTGCAGATGGTGACTGCAGCCGTGAAATTAAAAGACACTTACTCCTTGGAAGAAAAGTTATGACCAACCTAGATAGCATATTCAAAAGCAGAGACATTACTTTGCCAACAAAGGTCCATCTAGTCAAGGCTATGAGTTTTCCAGTGGTCATGTACAGATGTGAGAGTTGGACTGTGAAGAATGCTGAGCACCGAAGAATTGATGCTTTTGAACTGTGGTGTTGGAGAAGACTCTTGAGAGTCCCTGGGACTGCAAGGAGATCCAACCAGTCCATTCTGAAGAAGATCAGCCCTGGGATTTCTTTGGAGGGAATGATGCTGAAGCTGAAACTCCAGTACTCTGGCCACCTCATGTAAAGAGTTGACTCACTGGAAAAGACTCTGATGCTGGGAGGGATTGGAGGCAGGAGGAGAAGGGGACAACAGAGGATGAGATGGCTGGATGGCATCACGGACTCAATGGATGTGAGTCTGAGTGAACTCCGGGAGTTGGTGATGGACAGGGAGGCCTGGTGTGCTGCGATTCATGGGGTCACAAAGAGTCGGACACGACTGAGCGACTGAACTGAACTGAACTGATTTTAGTAGTTACACTATTTAATGTGCCAGGAGCAAGCATTTATTGATAGTTTAGTGATTTTTACCTGGTTCTAGCATTGTTCAGCTCAAAACCCGGAAATTATGCTTTATCCCAGAACCATTTAGCACAAGAATGGAAAAGTATGTTAGTTTTTGATTCTGTTGGGTTTGAACATTTTGCTTATACTACAGTTTAAGCATACAGAGAAAATACGGTTTCAGTATTTTGCATATAGCTGATCTGCTCTTCCGGATGAGTCAACTACTGGGGACATAACAACAAAGTCAACGATGTAGTCGTTTAAGTTGTGTGTGTGTGTGTTGCTCAGCGTCTCACTCTTTGCAACCCCATGGACTGTAGCCTGCCAAGCTCCTCTGCTCATGGGATTTTCCAGGCAAGAATAATACCGGAGCGGGTTGCCATTTCCTTCTCCAGGGGACCTTCCCAACCCAAGGATCGACCCTATATCTCCTGCATTGGTAGGTGAATTCTTTACTACAGAGCCACCAGGGAAGCCAGTATGGATTTCAGGGAGAAAGAAACATTCTGACCAAATGGTCTAATCTAGGGGCCCTAGATTAGACCAACTTGCTTCAAGATAAGCTTCTCTACTATGGAAATAAATGAAGACTAACCTGATGAGAAAAGCAAAGGCTATTTATTTTGAGCTTGCGATATATCCAGGGAGTCAGCCACCATCACTTGCATTTTGGCAGACTCAAGGGCAGGCAGAGGAGTAAGAAAGCTTTATAGTGGGAAAAAGGGAAGGCAGGAAACGTGTGCCCTGATTGGATCTGTTGGTGTGGGGAGGCTCTAGACAGGCTCACTAGAGGCAGGGTATCCTATGTGATTGAATAGGGGGTGTATGCATTTGATTTTTTTCTGATTGGCCCTAAGATGGAGGTGGGGACAAAGGTTAGGAAAGATGTCAGTTATTAATCAAGTACTGGCCATTTGGGGCTGATGATTATAGAAGTTATTGTTTAGCTTCCTGGAGGCTCACTAGGGATAGCAATCTGGCTTCCTTCCCACAAGACTGACTTGTTTTAGGCTGCCTGCCTAGGCTGATTATCGAAGATAAGGAGTTGGCCTTCTGGGCAGATTTTAGGTCAGGGTTCTATTTTTAAACATGGCCTAACTATTTCCTTTGCCAACAAAGGCGCGTCTAGTCAAAGCCATAGTTTTTCCAGTAGTCATGTATGGATGTGAAAGTTGGACCATAAAGGAAACTGAGCACCAAAGAATTGATGCTTTTGAACTGTGGTGTTGGAGAAGACTCTTGAGAGTCCCTTGTACTGCAAGGAGATCCAACCAGTCCACCCTAAAGGAATCAGTCCCAAATATTCATTGGAAGGACTAATGCTGAAGCTGAAACTCTAATACTTTGGCCACATGATGAGAAGAACTAACTCATTTGAAAAGAACCTGATGCTGGGAAAGATTGAGGGCAGGAGGAGAAGGGGATGACAGAGGATGAGATGGTTGGATGGCATCACTGACGCAATGGACATGAGTTTGAGTAAACTTCGGGAGTTGGTGATGGACAGGGAAGCCTGGCGTGCTGCAGTCCATGGGGCCGCAAAGAGTTGGACATGACTGAGCAACTGACTTGAACTGAAGTATTTCCTGTTGGTTTGTTTCATCTCTCACTACCATAAACAGTCTGACCTCATCTCCTAGAAGTGCAAAGTAGGCCTTGGCTCGAGCTCCACCCTATCCTCCTAACAATGCTGGGCTCTCCTGTGTTGTCTCAGTGCTCTGGCCCTTGCTGTCAGCTTCAACTCCTTTGGGATGCTCCTAAATCAAGCCCTCCCTCCCTTCATCCAACTCATCATCTCCTGGACAGGAAGGGCAGGACTTATCTGCGCTCCATTGAGGCATCTCCTCCTGCCCTGGAGCAACAAGCAGGTTGGGTCTCCAGGAGAATAACTTTTCTATCTGCAGAATAACACCGAGATTCTTGGTGCTTCTGGTTGGTGCTTAGCAGGTCAAAGGAGGAGATAAAGGAATTCCCATGGATCTGAGGAAAAAAATGGTCTTTTTGCGAGGCTATTGTCTTGCTTCAAAAAAATTTTTTTTTAGATTTTGAATATCAAAAGCCTGAATATCAGCTCTTTCTTTCTCTTTGCATACTGTATGTAACATACCCACAGACCTCTGGACAGATGACCCTGGAACCAATTAGGAAGAAGGACCTATAACTTGCAAACTCAAAGGGAAAATTACATGAATACTTTTCCAAAATATGGCTCTCATTACAGAAGATACTTTTCATTGTGTTCAAATAGAATTTTTTTGTCCTGCTTTGCTTCAGCTGGCTTTCTTTGGAAGCCCAGAGGTTAATAGGGAGGAAGTGCAGCTATTTCTTGTGCCCTGTTTAGGAATGATCTCTTCCTCTTCATTTTAAGTGCTGGAGTATAAAGTCTCTTTTATCCTCTTAGTATAGGGCTCCATCTTCTCAAAAGGGTCTCCACTGGCTTTTCTATTTCTTCCCATAATTTGAGCTCCCTGCCCCCTCTTGCTTGAATATTAATGGAAAATAGATCTGCAACCCATCACTTGTAAGGATCTTGTTCATAGGGCTCCCCACCTACCCCCCGCCCCCCACACACTTTACTGCAAGCTCTCTTTAAAGTTTGTGTGCATATGTGTAATAATAAGCCCTGTATCCCCTTCTTGTCTTGATCACTCTTACAGACTGTGTGTAATAATAATTTTATATCTGACTTTGCCTGTTACTTCATTCCCTCTAGTTCTAACCCATTATTTTACATTTTCAGAGGCTCATTATGACTCATTGGGCAGCCAAAGAAACATAATGAGTCCAAGATGACTGCACGTGGCAGTGCTCCACAAATAGATATTAAACAGCTCATGAAATCTATAAATGTCCTTACTATCCTGGGTGCATTATAAAGCTATGAATCAATAATTCAGGCAAGTTTTTTCATCCTGTCTTTAAAATCTGACTTTTGGGATGTTTTTCCTTCTGGAAGTGGAAGCTATGTACATATTGGGGAAAGAAAGCTGGAGGGAAAGAAGGCTAGAAAGATGATGAAGAATACAAAGAAAAAAAGGAAGAAAGCATGAATTATTTTAACAGTATAAGCCCTTTCTCTCAGCTTCATGACAGCTGTCCACATAAGGACTAATAAAATAGGCACAACGCAAGCACTCAAAAAGTATTTGTTGAATGAGCAAAGAAATTTTATGTTTTGGATTGAGTTTAGACATTGGTTTTGATAATTACCTTTGTTGAATTACCTTACCTGCTCTCTGAAATGATCTCTCCCTCTCATCATCTCCTTAGTTGGAAGTTCCTTACCTACAAGATACTTTCCAAGACTTAGCTTTGTTTTCCTCTGGGATAACTTCCCATTTTTGTGTCCTGCCCTTTCCTTCTCTTCATCTTGCTATTCTCTCATCGGCCTCCGAGGTACACATATCTCAAAAGTGGCCTCCGTGTCTATATTAGCCAATATAGACAGGAAACGGATGGACCCTCTGATCAGTCTAGACTAAAGGAGAGTTTATCGACAAGAGACTAATTATAAACTTGTGGGTGGAGTTGAGTGGAACCACAAGAACTAGTGTAGACATCTAGGGCCAGCAGCAGCGGAGCTGTCCCCAGGGAGAAGGTGAGGTAGTGGGTAGGTCCGTTGAGGATGAGCATGGCTTTCAATTGAGCCCTCCTTCCAGACAGGGAAGGGAAACCCTAGGTTCCCTGGTGGCTCAGCCAGTAAAGCATCTGCCTACAATGCGGGAGACTCGGGTTCAATCCCTGAGTTGGGAAGATCTCCTGGAAAAGGAAATGGCAACCCACTCCAGTATTCTTGACTGGAAAAACCCATGGATGGAGAAACCTGGTAGGCTACAATCCATGGGGTCGCAAAGAGTCGGACACGACTTCACTTTCATTTTCCAGAGAGGGAAATAAACGCCCCTGGACCTCCTGTCTCTCCCTCTGATCTCCTGAAATGCTCTCCATTGGTGGAAGCTTATGAGACATTTTTTGGTTATGGTCCATGTAGACCAGCCTCTCAGGGAAGAGAAAAAAGTGGTATAGAGGAAGAAAGACTTTTTTTTCTACCCTCTTAAGTTCTGACCCAGTCTGAGAATTAAGCCAATAAAAGATTAACAGGAGAAAAGCAACAAATTTTATTTGATGTTAATATTTTTACATGACACGAGAGCCTTCATAGAAAGGAAGATCCAAAGAAGTAGGCAGGTCTGAGAGCTTATATGCCATTTCCTCAAAGAAAGATATGCTGTGGAGATGTGACAAGACAAAGGAGAAAAGGATCTGGGCTAGGAGCAGTAAATTATGGGGCAGTGACTAGGAAATGTACCGGGGAGGCTAATGGAAGATAAAGGTTATTCTAGTAGGTTTGTTTAGATTCATCTCCGTATCAACTCCACTTCTTGGGTGCAAGAATATTCACCTCTTCCTGGTGAAGGATGAGCACCTTTCTCATGGAAAGTCTGGGTCCTACTTTCAGATAGAAAGAGGGGTGTGTGGGGACCCCTTCTTGCCGCTGCTGCTTCTCAAATGCTTTCAGCTCAAAACCATACGCCAAAGGGACATATTTTGGGGTGGCCCGCTCTGGTTCTTTTTAGTGAATCAGAAGGTACATGGTACCATTCTTCTGACTCTCACAGTCATCCATGCACAGCTCTGGGATTGCACACCTCAACTGCTTAACTCTCTAGGGAATCTACTTGTTAGGGGTTTGGGGTTTTCATCATTTTGTCCCATTCCCTATTAAGATGACTGAGGTGTAATATATACTCATTCTCTAAAATGAAGTAACATTTTGAACGTATGTGGAGCCAGAATTGTTAGAAGCCTAAGAGATGATTTTAACAAGTAGTCAGTTCAGAACCAAATCCTAGTTCTCCTGATTCCCGGTCTTCCTCTCCTGCTTCATTTTAACTGCAGTCTCAGGTTATCATTGGAAGGAGAATCCACACGCATTTCCCATAAAACCAAGAGTCTTATATTTTGGCAACAAGAGGGAGACAGCGAGAAGTGTTGGAACTGCCTGCCTCGAGTCCTTTGCCAAAAGCAATTTCGGAGCTCTCTGGATAAGCAACACTTTCAAACCCAGCAAAGTGGCAGGAGCTGGAGTCATGAAATGAAATGCGGGGCTCAGGAATAACACAAACTACCTCTGGTGGTGGGCGGTGAGGGTGTCTTCCCTTTAGCATCCTATTAGCCCATGATCTTTAGTTCCCGAAGTCTTTCTCGGTTCCAAACCTACAGGCGGGGACGGTGGGTGGGAGGAGGCTGGGTAAGATGTTCCCAAGTTGGGAGGCAAAGCTGCTGGTGCCTCCTCGCTGAATGATTCAGCGAGGCATTGCTGCTCTGTTGCTGTGTTCTTCCTGGGAAAAGCCACCCTTGCTGTGGAAGCGATTGCTGCTAGGAGCATTCATCATACCATGTTGGAATTGTCTGTTTAGTCATCTGCCCTCGGGGAGCTGTGTGCTTCCTGGGGGCAGGGGTCATGTCTTTGTCTAGTCCAGCATCTAGTGTGTAGCGGCACCCCACCCCCCACCCCCAAAGAACAAAGAAAGGTTGTTGGATTTGAGGACATGGATTCAGTGATGAGGGGCTAGCTCCTAAGACCTGGCGTTCTTAGCGCTCACCTGACCCCTAATCTGTCAAGAGAAGTGGTTCTATCAGTGTCAGCTGTCTGACATGATGACTTAGGAAGGTCACATGCCTGAAACTCCATGTGACGTGAACTATAAACAGCAATCCACTCCAGTACTATTGCCTGGAGGATCCCATGGACAGGGGTGCCTGGTGGGCTACAGTCCGTGGGGTCGCAAAGAGTCAGACACGACTGAGCGACGTTCCTTCCTGTTCCACAGCTGAACTGTCCAAAAGCCATCAGCTGATGGGATGACTTTGGACGAGTTAAACCACCTACCTGAACTTCGTTATTAAAATAAGAAGGTTGGAAACCATGACTTACAAGGTCCTTCTCTTCTTTGGAATTCTTTAAAATTTTCCTGTTGTCAAACACCTCAACTTTCTTCTCTGACAAGACAGCAGCCATTCTGTGGAGCTCCCGCTGAAAAGGATAAAGGGGGAATTGGCAGATTTATGATTATAACCAGTTCTGCTACTGCCAAAAGCAAAAGAGCGCTGGATTTTTCAGTTTCTCAGAAGACATACAATGTTTGAAAATCATCTTCCTTCTTGCACTTTCCAAAAAGTAAAAGTAGAAGAGCCATCACATTCTGCATAGCTTCTCTACGTATAGACAGAATTTTTAATGCATTTTTTATCTTTCCTAGAGGGGTAAGGGAGAATTCCCATAGCTGGAGGCATGTGTCAGCTGAGGGACTCTGGGAGAAGGCGAGTGTGACTGTGGGGCTACGCTTAATTCATTAAAATGTGTGGTTTATGAAAATTGTTTTGCCAAAAATGAGTTTGTGGGAAGAAGAAAGCAGCGGGGAGGACTGGGGTGAGGGGGAGGGAGGAATAAGAAGTGCCAAGAGAAAAGGGACTCTTATTTGTTGCTAAATGTTGAATCCCACATAAGAATGTGTCATGAGCCAATTCCAGGAAATTAAAATGCAAATTGGGGGAGTGTAAATCTATTAGGCACAGATATTATGTGTTGACATTATCATTGTCCTATTTTTATACTAACAGTGAATATTCTCCAATGACTTAGGAAAGTTTGAGGAAAGTTCTTTTGAGTTCACCTCCCTTCTCATTTTTTATCTTCTATCAAATCAAATGGCAGTAATATAACGACATGGTTCTTTTCTCCCCCCTTTCTGTGGATACTGTGAGTTATTCCAGAAGCCAACTGCATTGGTGAGGATAACACTAGCTACTGTAACAAACAAAGCCAACCTTTAGTGACTTACCGCAGGAGTCTATGTCTCATTCACAGGACAGTCCAGTGCAGGTGTGCCAGGTGGGAACCAGCTTCCTCAATGAGGTAAGTCGAGGATGGAGAGGCTGACATCTCATGGCTTTGCTGTCTCATAGGAATTAGATGTGCTTAGTATCCAGCCAGGGAAAGAAAAATTGAGGGTGGAGAAGCTCTGTCTTCTTCTCAATTGCTGTGGCTCAGAGTGACAAATCCTGATTCTCCACATATTCTCTTGGCCCAACCCAGAGGGTGCTAGAAATAGTCGCTAATTGGATAGTTTTTGCCCATCAGGAGCTTTTTACTAGGGAAGGAGGAGCTTGAATTTTGACAGTCATTGGTGTTCTGCCCATTTATCTTCATTGCTCTCAGACTCTAAGAAAAATGGCAGCACTTCCTTATCCCTTGAGCATGACGTTTTCTCTAAAGTCCTTCAAAGCAAAGTCCTGATTCATCTTTTCTGTGAGATGGATGATTTGGAAGTGAATTCCCATGGGAGCACTACCGGCTTCACTCTGCGTCTGCCTCCAGGCTTTCCCCTCATCCTGCTCTATCTCTTTTGGAATTCCATTCCGCCAAGGCACCAGGGCCCACCCCCAGTGGTTTCTCCTCACATTCTTTTTGCTTTTGCTTGTTTTCCTCTCCAGAGGTCTCCTCTCTCAGAGATATTTCTTTGAAAATCTTTGTCTTGATCAAAAGTATTTCAAGAATTGACAAACCAGTGGGGAGATAACTTCCCTTTAAGGAATCTCTTGATGGTCACAGGCCCCAAGTCATACCCAGGGCATGTCTGACTGTGCCTATTCTCAGCAGTCACCAATGGGGTCCCCTTCCTCACTTATAAGTCAGGAAAGAACTATTCATAATAGTCTAAAACTGTAACCAACCCAAATATCCATTAAATGGACAACAGAATGAATAAATATATTGTAAAATGGAATACTATATAGCAACAAAAATAAATGAACTCCTATTATACATATACATGAAAAGCTTTCAAATATAATGCCAAGTAGCCAGACTGGAAAGAATATATAAAGTACAATTCTACTCAGTTGTGGCCTCAATGCAAATAAAACTGACCTATGGTGTTACAACTCAGGAGTGGGCGCCTTTGGAGAGAAGTGACAATAATTGATGGAAACTTGCCGGGGATTTCTTGGATGCTGATAATGTTCTGTTTGTTGAGCTGGGTGGTAATTACACAGGTATGTTCATTTTGTGAAAGTTCATTGAGGTATAAACTTAATGATCTATGTGCTTTTCTGTATGTATGTAATACTTCATTAGGAAGGTCTTAAAAGTCTATTGAAATTAAAGAAAAAACACTATTTTTCTTCCAACTAGCTGTTTCAGTGCCTAAAGTAGGGCAAGACATACCGGCTGTACAGATTCTTAGGTGAGATTGCAAAACAGCTGTACATAGAAACAGCACTTGGAAATGTCCACATGAAGGCCCAGATGGCTTCAATATGTTAAATGTTAAAGGTCATCAGGATGGGGGTAAGATATAGGGAGTTTGGGATGGACATGTACACACTGCTATATTTAAAATGGATAACAAACAAGGACATACTGTATAGCATAGGGAATCTGCTCAGTGTTATGTGGCAGCCTGGATGGGAGAGGAGTTTAGGGGAGAATGGATACATGTATATGTTTGGCAGAGTCCCTCACTGTTCACCTGAAATTATCATAACACTGTTAGTCAGCTATACCCCAACAGAAAATAAAAAGTTTTAAAGAATGGTCATCTGAGCTAGTGACCATTGTACAGAAGGAATAGTTCCTGGGTACCACCAGAGAGGTTCGTCTCAGAATTATCAGGTCGAGAGAACTGCACAAGGTCAAGTCAGAAGAACTAGAATGCCATTCTGGTCTCTAGTGACAGCCCCACCTTGGTCTCTCTTTTTTCCTGCCAGTCTCCACGGTTACATCTCATGGGATGTGGTTTTACTCACAGGACACATGGCTGTCTATACCCAGTGGCTCAGACTTAAAGTTCCCCTCGAGTTGGGCTGG
Organism: Aepyceros melampus; assembly: GCA_006408695.1. Lineage (NCBI taxonomy): Eukaryota > Metazoa > Chordata > Mammalia > Artiodactyla > Bovidae > Aepyceros > Aepyceros melampus. The sequence goes on along the minus strand of SJXQ01007395.1, from coordinate 397,066 downwards.
ATTGATTGGATATTTTTGAAGCTGTCTTGTTTTTTAATATGCGGTAGCTGAGAACTCTATTCCTGAGCCCTGGACCTATCATCTTCATTACATAAAGGGAATTTGGCCTCCCCAATCAGAGCAGAAGAATGATTGTTCAACTGCTTCATATTTTTCTCATCTAATCCTTGAAATCTTGAGAGGTCTCTAATTGAGACTTCCTAAATTCATTTCCTCTAAGTACTCCGCTGCAGCTAGAACCGTTACTGGGGCTCAGAATTTTCTCTGACGGAGATACAACTGCTCCTCTGTCGGAGTCTGGGGAGAAGCTAACCTCAATGCTGTTTTTCTAAGCTTTGGTGATTGAGAGAATGCTGACAGAACAGCGAGCAGGGAAGGTTCCAAACACGTCACCTTGAGTGGAACTGAGAAAAAGCACAGACTTTGGAGTCAGACAAATCTAGGCCCAAATACAAGTGTCCAACAATCACCAGACACACAGTGACTGCATCTTGCTTAGATTCAGTTTTTTTCATTATAAAACAAATAGTGTTTATTTGCTAGAAACGCTGTATGTGAAACACAAAACAAGCTATGCAAAGTTCCTAGTGCGTGACTGACCCAAAGCAACAAATAATAAGAATACTTAAATAGCACTTACCATGTACCAGGCATTGTTGTATGGGCAGTGTATATGTCAGCTCATTTAATTGTTGCAACAGTCCTGTGAGATAGGTCCTATTAATATGATCAGTTTATAAATGAGGTCTAACTTGCCCAAAACACCAGAGCAAGGCCACTGACCCAGGCAGCCTGGATCCAGGGCCCACATCTGTTCTTTTCCACTATACCAAACTGGTTTTCTGCCCCTAACGTGGAGAAATACATTATGGATTGCTCACTTAAAGAAACTCTTCTTTTCTTGCCTTTCTCACAAATCTTAATGGCATGTCTAATTTTTATCGTTTATGATAGAGATAAATTAAGGAGATCCTATATGTTTTTCCCCTGGATCTTGCTTGAGCCTCTTCAGTGAAAAGTTTTAGAGACTAGGTCAGCTTTGGGGAGCTCGGCTATCCTCTGCAAGCCAGTGCTATAGCATGCCGAGTGCTGTGCTGGCTGACGCGGAAAGAGCCTCCTCCCTCCTCACCCCTCCACCTCCTTCCCGTGGAAGCGCTGAGGAGCAAAGACCAGAGAACAGGCCCTCGGACTATGGATGGGCCGCAGCTCCTGCAGCCCAGCCTCCTCTGTCGGCTTCAGCGAGGCTCGTGGGATGCCCTGATCGAACCCAGCATTGACTCACGCCAAGGGAGCCCCTCCAGCCTGCCGTGCTCTGCCGGTTTGCTCCCGAAACAGCAAGCACATTGTTTCTCCTGGACGCACTTGCCAGCAGCAGCTCATGACCTTCCAGAAATTGCTTTGCTTTTATATAGCAAGCTTTAATTTTAACTCCCTTACCCGCAACTCTCCCCCCCCCTTTTTTTTTTCATCAAAAATTAATTAAAACACCATGGCAAGCACAGAATTCCCCCGCTCTGGCAAGATAGGAAAGAGAAAGGAAAAGAAAGGAAAAAAAAACATTTCATTGTTTGCCACACCTGGGTTGGCAGAGTCCTCAAGAGTTTTGCTGAAGTTGCGTTCAAGACAATCGCTCCTCCAACCCAAACAGTCCTGCTGAGGGTGGCCGTGCCTCCTGGGCTTCCCTTGGGTCTGCGGGTTGGGGGGAAAAGCCAGGCCCTGAAGGACATTCTTGGCCCAACTTGAATAACTGAGTGCCTACACAAGGCACATTTTCTTGCTGCCCTCCACCCCTTCTGTCTTCTCCCTCAGGCCACCTCTTTCCTTCCCAGGGAGCTTCTCCTTCCCTTGACACACCTAGGAATCATCCTCTCCAGGATTAGAACTTGAATGAATACCCAGGTCCCAGCCCACCATGACCAGGCCATTAGGCCTTGACAGGTGAACCTCAGCCCAAAATCTGGGGGGATGGGGAGGGCGTGCCTGACTCTCCTCTTCCTGGTTCTCCCTCCCTGCTCCCCATCCCCACACCCAAGCCTTGATACGAGTGGTGGGTGCCAAGACAGAATCACTCACAGGACTTTGGAGTGTTTGCCTGTAGTTCTTCTGGCCCAAGCTGGTATTTTAGCGATGCTTCCAAAGTCGACTTAAGACCAACAGTGATCACAGTAAGCCCAATGGTACATGTCATGTTGAAACTGACATTGGTGTTTGTCCTAAACTTGATGCTCTTGGAGTTTATATAAAGAGGAGGAAGGAGAAGATGGAGGAACTCGCATTCTCCCAGTCTGCACCATTTTCTTCCCTGCTTGTGTAGTGTTCATGGCTGCCTGCTCCACAGAGAAGCAGGAGTTAATGCCAAGGCTCAAAGGGCTTGGGGAGGTGGTGGGGGGCGGTGGGCGGCTGACGACTCCCAACAGGGGAGCATGTGGGGCTTCTGTCCAGCTTTCTTGAACTACAGGACTGATTTTCTGCTGGAGTCCCCAAGAATCAATGAAGCTATAGTCTTCCTTCCAGGAATTATCAGACTCTGGGGAGACGATAAGAAAGGAACTAAAACTATTTTTGAAAAGTTTTCCAAAGTCGGTGAAGGCCACATATGGCCCCCATTGCCTTTGATTTTTGCCGGGTCAAGGAGGAGAAACACGCAGTGACTGTGTGGTTGGAAGCTTTGGCCGAGGCCTATGTTACTCAGAGTTAAGACTTAGGAAGTAGAATGTCCCCCGGGGGCCCTCGTGCTGACTTTGAGTCGAGATCTTACAGGAGACTCTGTGGAACGGGAAAACAGTGGCTCATTATGCTTGTGCAATGGCAGCGTGAGAGATTCTTCACTCGAAGAATCTTTATGGGCTGATCTGAGAAGCCTGAACTTTAAGGAGATGACAAACGATGTGAGCTGAGGGGAAACTGGGTTGGTTCTGGGTGTCAACTCCAAACTGGCACTTGCCATGGGCACTTGCTATCTACCTCTCCAGGGATTAAGTCACAAGCCTCTGCTGCAACTGCTGGCCTTCAATGAAAGGAGTTCAGGGTGGAGAACAGCAATGAGGCGCTCTGTGCTGAGGGTGCAGAAACCTGGTAGGACAGGTCCTCAGATAGTTAGATATTTTCGGGAGCCAATTTCATGAGCCCAATTCCTATATCTCCTCACATCTAAGAAAGCGCCAGAATCCTTCAGGGCGATGGCTGTTCCTTGTGACTAGCAAAGACTCCACGAAACTAGTATAAACCTTCTGGAAAAATACGTGCTTGATTGCCTGTATTCCCCCTTCATCCAAATCACATGCATTTTAACCTTGCCACCTGCCTCTCTGGAGCAGTTTCTCAGAGCTATCTGAGGTGCTGTCTCCCGGGCTGCAACCCCCATTTTGCCCCAAATAAAACTCAACTTGCAACTCTCCCTTTGTGCAGAATTGTTTTTTTAAGTCAGCCTGGGTCATGGAGCAAACATTGCCTCCACACCTTGTGTTTTCTTACTTAGGTTAGATTCACCGCAAGCAGACACTGAGTGACTCATTGAAGGAACGTCCCCAGGAGAATCAGGTAGAAGGTTTGGGAAGTCAGGCCCAGAGAAGAAGATACTGAGTAAGGGTGTAGCGCGGTGCAAAGCCCCAGAGAGGGGAGCGATGAGGGGCTGACACTCTCTCCAGTGCCTCCCCATGCCCCTACCATGGTCCTGATTAGGACCCAGAGAAGCTGGAGTATTTATATCCTACTTCCACCTGTCATCTGCTGCTTAAGGGCTGTCATCCCTTTGTTGTTGTTGTTCAATCGCTCAGTCGTGTCCGACTCTCTGCGACCCCATGGACCGCAGCACGCCAGGCTTCCCTGTCATCCCTGGAAGGATGCAAATTCTCATTGTTACCTTCCTCAAGCAGGCAAAGTAGTTCCAGATCCCAGAGGGTAACCTGCTGCCAAAGAGACACAGGTGCTGCTCTGCACACCTGGAGCGGGAGCAGGAACATGAGAAGGGGAACCCCTGGGGGTGTGGGCCGAGCACTGCCTGCATCAGCTCTATCGTGTCTGGACCCGAGAGCCCTGGGCTGGCAGGTCATCACAGAGCAGGTCCAAGAGAACCCGGCAGGAGCAATCCGTGGGGGCGCAGGGACAGGAGGACCCACGTGATCACTGGTGATTCGTGACTGCCCCCGACCCTGCCACCGATCCCAGAGTTATTATCAGCCCTGAGTGTGTGCCGTCCATGTCAGCTTGTTCTGGTCCCCATGCCCCTGCTTGCCTGCATGGAGGCGGGGTCATTGTGGGATGGTGGTGCATGAGCTGGGAAGCCACATACGTCGCCGTCATTAGCAACAGAGCCCAGCTTTGCACAGAGACTTCTGAAGGCACATCCCTTGTCCCTGAACCTCAAGGAGGAGCCTGAAGCGCAGCCCTTGGCCTCTCAAGTGTGGCCTGCCTTGAGGTGGCCTGCCAGCCTGCAGAGAAACAGAAATTAGCTGCAAAGGCAGCTCTGGGATCGGTTTTACCTGATCCTGAAGCCTTTGGGAGACCAGTAGGGCGTCAGGGCAGTTGAGGCAACCACCCAGAAGCAGAAATAGCTAAACTCCTGGCTTTGTGCAGGTGCAAATCCCACTGATTAAGCCACACCGTCACAGGCCTCCAGATCCTTGTCAGACCTCTGCTTCAGACTAAAAATAATCTCTTGGATATAAACAAACGTAAATAATTTTTAACCCGCCTCAGAAACCAACTTCCTGTTGGGTTTCAGGGCGTGCTCTCCACGTCAACTGGCAGATCACAAAAGCAACTGCAGCCCCTTGGAACTTTCCACCGCAGACGGGCGATGGTGACCCCAGGTGACATCTGACTGTGATGACAAAGTGACTTGGGTTGAGAGATTAGAATCTCTAACTGCTTTGCGGTTTCAGAAGGCAAAAGGAGACAGACCTAAAAGCGGGGTGAGAGCTTAAAAATTCAGGGTGAATCGCTCCAGGACGATAGACTTGTCTGGCGGGTCATTCGTGTGGCTTCCTGAGGAAAAGCTTTTCAAGCCCCAGTTTGATACCGTTGAAATGGGCTGTGGAAACACAGGAAGCCCATCCCTCAACCGAGCAGCTCACTGGCAACTGCTTCCAGATGGAGTGGCGGTTCACCCGGTGAGGGCAGAGGGAGAGCGAAGGGAAAGCGGCCAGCTGACACCGATGTGGGAGGCTGTGGCATTATAAAAGCTGTATTCTCTCTTAAAGGCGTGCACACAGCAGATGAGCCCTAAGTCACAGCTTATACCTGATGGAATAACACCGTGTTCCTGCCAAGGCACTCATTCTCTCACTCCCTAATCGGACGCCGGACACCCCTTCCTTCTCCTTGGCACTTCCCATCATTCCCATGAGGAACTTCATTGAGGGGACACTGTGCTTTTCAGTGTGTCGCACAGGGCCAGAAGGCAAGGCTAGGAATCAATGGAAATATCTGTAGATAAAGAAGCCGAGATAGAAGGAGCCGTGACATGTGCCCAAGGTCAGTGCTGGGTAAGCGGCAGAGGCATTTGCTGGGCACCAAAGGTGAGGTTGTTGGACAGTTAGGCATCGTTCTGGTGATGACCTCAGGCTTCCTGTCTTTGCATGAGACGGTGGAGGCTCGTCCAATGGAACAAGCATGAAGCCCGCTCAGGAGGGCAGAGCCCGCACTCCCAACATCTGCCATTGGAATGGTTTGGGAGCCTCCTTCACTGTGGCCTTCTGCCTTGACAGTGTATTTCTCAGGGTGGAAACAGGAATCCCTCTACTGTGCCAACATCACCCCCTCCACCCCGTACCCCTCGCATCTGCCTTCTTCTCACCCCGAGGAGGGAGCACAGAGGGGCAAGAGCGAGCCTGCCCAGAGACGGAGTTTTGAGACGTGAGGTAATGCCGGTTCCCCATCCATGGCAGGAACCAGAGGGAGCCTGGCAGGGGCCCTGAGGGAGCAGAGCGCCAGCCTGGAGATTTTCTTTATGTTTGGCCTGGAGGTGTTCCAACCTGAAACTCAAATGAAAGCTTTACAAATGTTCTATTACTGAGGTGTGCACGTGTGTACGTTTGGGGGGAAAGGATGCGGGTAGAAGGAGGGGAGGGGAGGCCCCTGTGAAGCAGCTGAACTCGACACCTATCCTTCCCTGCAGCATCTCCTGATGACCCCCGCTAGGAGGACGAAGCCTCACTACCCCAGCTCTCAGATTTTGTGCTTCAGTCACACACCAGTCCAGGAATGTGACTGGCACACTTCGGTCCCAGCCGTCCGCTTGTCACTAATGTGGTTGCTCGCTTTCTTTAAATCTCCTTCCTTCTCTGACCCTCAGCCTGCTCGGTCATCAGCTAGGGGCCTGAGGCAGACAGCAGACATCTTTCCATTCACAGAGTGGTATTTGGACGCAATCAATGGCACATGTGATTTTTAAGCATCAGTCTCCCGTGCTTCTAAGATGGATTTGAAAAATGGGAAATGTTAAGGGGCTGAATGCATTCCTTTTTCTCTCTTTTTCAAAAGACCTTTCCTACTTCAGACACTACCTCTGTGGTGAGTACGTGTGTGTGAGAGAATATGTTTGCAAAACACATGAAACATTTGCGTATAATAGCATTTTCACAGCAGTGAGTATAAACAGGGACAAACTTATCTTTTGCAAGTGATTAGGAGTGGCTTTTCGTGGGTGTCTCTGAAATGACAGATTGTGCAATTTTTAGAAAAAAAAAGTTTATAGAAAAAGCCCTACACAGGCAATAATATTTGACCTTGAGGGGGGAAAATATGCTCATTTGTTTATAGAAAATAAACTCCCCTCCAAAGTTTACGTTCAGAACAACCTTGGTTGGCTGCTCATAAATAAATTGAGAACAGAATTGTTGATTACTCAGTTTAATGTTCTTTTACTAAAGTGAAAATATTGTACATAATTAGATTAAGAAGAGATTTCAGAAGAAAGGGTGACGATCTGAGTAATCACGGAGTCAATACAGGCACATTTTGATTTTATTAGCCAGCTATTAGAGCCGTCTTTGGCATTTATATGTGATGCGCAGGGCAGGCATGGAGCCGTGGAGAGTCATTTGTGTCCGCTGTCTGGACTAATTGAGCGACAATAATAAAACGCTGTTTTTAGATAAACAATGGGTGGCGGAGCTCCATCAGTCCCCGCAGGGAGCGTGTTTATGTCTTTCAAAGAGCCACGGGCGGAGCTCGCCGGCCACAGTCATTTCACAGAGCAAAGTCAAGTCCTTTAAATCAACTAAATTGAACGCAGTTTTGAAATGGAAATCAGGGGTCCCAGTTTGGAGCTGCCTCGCTGTCAGTGGGAAGCGAGAGGCGCTGATTGCCCTTTGGTCCTCTCCCAAGTCTTCTTCAAAGGAAGGAGGCCCCGAATGACATTAGCAACACAGGGGAATCAAAGGTCACGTGTGATGTGTAATGTGTGGGTGCCGAGCAGCCTGACGTGGAAATATCACCATAAATCCAGCTGCCCACTTCCACGCCGCCCTCCTTTGCAGAAAGTAGACAGGCCCATGACAGACGAACAGTCTGAGAGCTCCAAGAAGGATTTAAGTGGGTGAGTGCTGCCCCACCCAGGGGGCAGGCATTTCTTCTTGGGACCACAAGCTCTATCTCCATTCTCTGACCCCTTCAAAAAGTGTTCCTTCCTTCCTTCTCCCTCCATGCTTTTTAGACTGAAGAGTGTCTAGACATGAACCTCTGCTCTGTGTGGAGATTAAGATCTCTGGTTACAGACTAGGAACAGAAAAGCACTTGCAGGCTGTCTCCTGAAAAAGTCACTTTATCTTAACGCAGGCTCACACAACCACCAGGCTTTTGTAGGCGCCAAGGGGGTGGCTGGGAGGGTTTTAACACCTTTCTCTTTTCAGCCATCAGCCTTCCCCAAGCCAATTCAAACAACCACACCTTTGAGGGAAAAGCAGTGTGCTTGCCTGGCAAATACAGCTTCAAGATAGGTTTCCTGCACCCCACCAACTAAATTGCATGCATCTCCTTCCACTCTCACAAAATGCCATTGCCACGACTGCGTTTTAAAAAGTTGGGTAGAGTCCACTGACATCTTCATTCAGCAACTCTTCCTTAAACACCTACAGGACACCAGGTCCTGTGCTGGTTGCTGAAGAGACAGCCTCTCATAAGACCAACCCATGGAAGCTGAGGTCTTGTGGGGAGACAGGGAGACAACAATATGATAAAATACTGCCCTGGGGAGGCACTCGAGAGGCCATGGGTGGCTTCCTATGTGTCTTAGCTTCTGCTGCTGTGATAAAACATCAAAGACTGGGCTTCCCCAGTGGCTCAGTGGTAAAGAATCCGCCTGCCAATGCAGGAGACATGAGTTTGATCCCTGATCCGGGAAGATCCCCCATGCCGCAGAGCAACTAGGGCTTGCACCACAACTCCTGAGCCTGTGCTCTAGAGCCTGGGATCTTCAACTACTGAAGCCCACACGCCCTAGAGCCTGTGCTCGGCAACAAAAGAAGGCATCATAACGAGAAGCCTGTGCAGGGCAACTCGAGTAGCCCCTCCTCTCCGCAACTAGAGAAAAGTCTGCACAGCAATGAAGCCTCAGCACAGCCAAAAATAAATAAATAAAAATTATTAAGAAAAAGAAAATCAAAGCCTGAGTAGTTTAAACAACAGACATTGATTTCTCAGAGTTCTAGAGCATGTATGTCCAGGAGAAAGTGGGGGTGGGGCAGATTCAGTTCTCAGAGACATCCCGCTCTTAGCTCTTCCTGCTCGCTCACGTGGCAGAGAAAGGAAGCTCTAGTGTCTCTTACCTTTTTGTAAATGGCACTAATTCCATTATGGATGCTTCACCCTCATGACCTCACCTCCCAAAGATCCACTGCCAAATACCATCACACCGCGAGTTAGGGCTCCAGCATATGAATATGGGGATGGGAGGCTGGTGACATAGACATTCAGCCCATCATTCTCTGCCAGCATACCCAGCTGCAGACCAGCTGTTCTCCCTTAGGTCTTCTCCTTTGCCACAACCCTGACTTCCTCCCTCCACACTATCATTTCTGCCCATTTCTCTGATCCAAGCTACTGGGACAGATGAAAACTACTCTTCACACACTCAGCTGATCCCACTGGGTCCTGCCCCACTGGTATGCCCCCCAGGTCTAACAGCCTGAAAGTCTCCTCCACTTTTCTAAGTATCTCTTCCTGAATTTCCCCCAACCTGGACACATTATAGTACTTTTTTCAAAAAATATCTGTGATGGCTAATCTTATGTGCCAACTTGTCTGGGTTATGATGCCTACTTGTTTGGTAAAATTCCAGTCTAGATGTTGCTGGGAAAGATTTTTTTTTTTTTTAAGATGTGATTAATGTTTACATTAGTAGACTTTGAGTGAAGCAGATTACCCTTCCTAATGTGAGTGGGCTCAAAGGACAAAGCACTGAGCAGAAGAGGATGATTCTCAAGCCTGAAAAATCTAATGGAATTTACTCTGCTAGGTTTCAAACTTTGTCAGGATCCATGCCCATTTTTCCTTCTTTCTCCCTTTTGGAATAGAAAGGTCTGTGTTTTGACTGCCCCATTGTTGTGTTTTGGAAGCAGGTAACTTGTGGTCTGGTTTCACAGGTTCCCAGGAAGAAAGGAATTTTGCCCTGGGTAAATCTTACTCTCTCAACCCATACCTTATTTAGATGAGATTTAGGACTTAGAGTTGATGCTGGAATAATTGAAGACTCTCAGGGCTGTTAGGATAAGATGAATGTGATTTGCATGTGAGGAAGACAAACATTTTAGGGGGCCAGAGGATAGGTCATTATGGTTTAAAATGCGTCCCCAGAATTCACGTGTCAAAGCCCTACTCTCAGAACATGACTGTATGTGGAAATAGGATCACTGCAGACACAGTTAGAAAGGATGAAGTCATGGTGCAGTAGAGGCTTCCCCTAATCCATATGACTTGTGTCCTTGTGAAAAGGGGTGATTTGGACAGAAACACACATGCACACTGGAGAACATCATGTGAAGATTGGGGACTTCCTTGCTGGTCTACTGGCTAAGACTCTACCCTTCCAATACAGGGGCCTGGGTTCGACCCCTGGTCAGGGAACTCAAATCACGTATTCTGCATGGTGTGGCAAAAAAAATTTAAACAAACAAACAAAAAAACAGCAAAAACTACACAGAAAGTCTAAGAAACTGTCACAGCCAAGAGGCACCTAGGGAGTCATGACAACTGAGTACGATGTATCCTGGATGGGATACTGGAAAAAATAAAGGACTGTAGGGGAAAACTGAGGAAGTTGGAAAGAAGTATGAATTAAAAGAAAAAAAAGAAAAGGATTGGAAGTATGCTGTCACAATCCAAGAAACTACTAGAAGCTAACAGAGAGGTGGGGACGGCTTTTTTCCTGGGGCCTTCAGAGGGAGCTTGGCCCCAGCAACACCTCCATGTCAGAATTCTAACTTCCAGAACCATGAATTCAGCCAGTTTCTGTTGTTTAAGTCACCTGTTTGGAGGACTTTATTACACCAACCCTACCAAACATCTTCAGTACCCTTTAAAAATTAAGCCAAAACATTATTAAATGGGGTAGGCACATTAACATCTGAAATGTAGGAATCTCATTCCTACTGAAACACCCATTCATGTGAAAAAATGAAAGGAGAGGACACAGCCTCAAAAATCATGTCTTTACTGAACGTGAGATCTTGGCTACTCAAAAGCCAGTGTTCTTCTTAACTAGCTCTGACCATACTAAGTCGCTTCAGTAGAGTCTGACTTTTTGTGAAGCTGTGAACTGTAGCCCGCCAGGGTCCTCTGTCCATGGGATTCTCCAGGCAAGAATACTGGAGTGGTTGCCACTTCCTTCTCCAGGGAATCTTCCTGACCCAGGGATCGAACCCGCGTCTCTTATGTCTCCTGCATTGGAGGCAGATTCTTTACTACTAGCACCACCTTGCCTTGGAAGCCAGCTCTGACCAGAAAGACCCAATTTCTTTCTTTCTTCAAATGAATGCCTCTGGTACATTAGGAATATGGGATAAAGTAAGAAACAGCTGGGGAAGACTCTTGAGATTCGCCTGGACTGCAAGGAGATCAAATCAGTCAATTCTAAAGGAAATCAACCCTGAATATTCATTATTGGAAGGACTGATGCTGAAGCTGAGACTCCAATACTTTGGCCACCTGATGAGAAAAAGTGGAAGAGTCACCAGAAAAGACTCCGATGCTGGGAAGGACTGAGGGCAGGAGGAAAAGGGGGCAACAGAGGATGAGATGGTTGGATGGCATCACCAACTCAATGGACATGAGTTTGAGCAAACTCTGGGAGATAATGAAGAACAGGGAAGCCTGGCATGCTGCCACAGGGTCACAAAGAGTTGGACATAACTGAGCGACTGAACAGCAAGAAACAGCAGTTAAGAAGTTGAGGACCTGGGTTCAAACTCTGACCAGGTTTCTAACCAGCTCTGTGATCTTAGATAAATGACTCGTTCAGCTCTTTGAGCATCATCTTTCTCATTTATAAATGAAAGCAAAAATGCCTAACTGAGAGACAGACTTTCCTTTAAGTCACTTTATTTTCTCTGGCCTCCGACTTCTGAGAGGGAGGAAGCATTTTAACATAAAATATTGAAGTCATGTAGTGAGAAGCCATCCTTACCAGCATGAGGAAGGTCTGCCATGTATATGATCCACAGGAAGAAGGTGAAAAACTCAAGATGGCAGGGACCCCCCACTGGTCCCCAGGTTGGGGCCAGGAATGCCTGTCAGCTCTCCAGAGAGCATCCTTATTTTGTGAAGTCTGGAACTTATCAATCTGGGGGGAGGCGCCTTCTGAAGGAGTAGAAATCCTGAATACAAATATAAAGATAACGCAGGTCCTTGAATGAGGTTTGATGAATCCAAGCATGTCCATTTGGAACACCAGGAGGGCAGAGTCCAGACATTGGGCAGTGCAGAAAGGGAAGGGGAAACGGAGGGGGAGTAAAATAACAAAAATGATTTTAAAACACCCATCAGACTGATCCAGCATGGCTGGAGCGTCAGTTTTCATCCATTCAGCTGTTTGCAGTGGACTGCTTGTTGTTTAGCCCCTGTCATGCAACCCCATGGACTATAGCCCTCCAGGCTTGGGATTTCCCAGGTAAGAATACTGGAGTGAGTTGCCACTTCTTTCTCTAGGGGATATCCCCAACTCAGAGATCAAACCCACATCTCCTGTATTGGCAGGCAATTTTTTTTTTACAATTGAGCAACCAGGAAAGCCCAATTGACTACTAGGAAGATTAAAAAAAAATTTTTTTTTTCAATATTGTTGAGTTTTTTCCGATTAACTAAGCTGGAAACAAGTGCCTGCTGAGATCTGAAAACATTTTGTCTATTATTTTTTCTTAACTTGATGCTAAGGGTGAGTTTTGTGTCATAAACTCCCACATACAGTGAGGGCCCAGCTTTGGACCTTGTGTGGGTCATCCCCACTGGTCACACTGAGTCTGTGTGAAGCCTGGGGACAGTTGCTATTGTAGAGTCAAGAGATGGAGAACTTGACTTGCAAGGAAACCCAGGTGTGAGGAGTGGGGAGCGGGTCGGACTTCAATCAGCACACGTACTGCAACATTCGAAGGTCACAGTCACGTATCTGAAGCCCTGGAAGACAGACAGGTTTCAGAATTCAGACCATTTTCGATTTTAGCAAGGTATAAATGTGGTGCGCAAACCAAATGTCTGATAACATCCCAAAGAGCTTAGAGGCAACCCCTGGGATCAAACACATCAATATTTCCACAGTCCTGTATGAGCAAAATAGTACATGAATATCCACACTAAGGGGATAAATGTAGCCTTGTATCACTTCACATTTGGCCACCAAGGTGGTTATAAACAATCTCTCTGTTTCAGGGACTTCTGGATTTTAGATTTATGGATCTATGACTGTGGACTTGGGCCTGGTGCCAGGCGGTGTTCGCTGCCTCAAGGACTGCAGCCCAGGTGCCTGCAGAAGCTGGGGGTCCCTAATGGGGAATGGGAACTCTCTGGGTCACGTCAGATACAGGTATAAGAAAACAAAGCAAAATGATTAAAACTATGTGCTTAAAAATAAGGTGTCTCACAGAAAATCACACAAGGAATAGAGGACTTCCCTGCCCCCCCAGTTCCTGTCAACAATAGGAGGCTCGCTGACGACTCTGGTGTCCTGAAGGCCAGGGGCCTCAGCTGTGGTTGGAGGTATCAGTGCCCAGCGGACCAGAAGGAACACAGCTGATGCCGCCCGACAGAAGCAGAGCCTGAGAGAGCCACTCCTAGTGGCAAGTGAGCAACGGTGGGGCTGACTGTGTGGCATTGTGAAACAGGAAGTCAGAATGTTTTAAGATCTGAAAGCGCCTGCAGTCACTGTCAATAGAATGGGTGTGTGTGTTTGTGTATTTGCACATTAAAACTGTTGGGGAAAAACTCTGTTTCCACTCACTCAGGTTGAATGGTCAGGACCTGCAAATTAACTGATGATAGACAGCTGAACAGGAGAAAAGACAAGGTTTCTTTGCGTGTGCCTGGGCAGCTCTCGGTAATGAGTAACTTGCTCAGTACTCAGAGGTAAAGGCGTATATATCAGCTTAAAAGGGCAGGGGGCTTCACTGGGAAAACCAGGCTTCACTACACCCAGTTCTTTTGGGTTTTCCTTGACGCTGCTGGGAATGGTCCACCTGGCTCCGTCCTAGAATTTGCAGGGAACCCCTTGGAGGTGGGTTGGTGGCAGCTGTATTTTTCGGAAGGCTCTGCTTTGGTCAGATAAGGGAAGTTCAGATAAGATTTCAAATATTTTCATTCTAAATTAATTTTTATGCCCAAATCATGTTGATATATATATATAAATATAAAATGTACTTAAGATTCTTTACCACCTGAGCCACCAAGGAGCCCATACGTATACTTACATATATACGTATATGTGCATATATATAGAGATATAGATTCCTACAAAATACATACACATATGATGAAAAGAATATGTGTCTGTATGTATGTAGAGAGATAGGGAAAGAAACAGACATGTTGCTAATAATCACGAGCGCATTGATTCTCAAGGATGGGTCATAGCGTTTCTGTACCTTCTGAGTCCGTATGAAACCAGCCTTAGTGGCTGTTCTGTATCACTCTTTATCATTAGGTTTTAAAGCTCCTTCTGTTATTTTCTCTTGTTCTCCGCTCTTTGCTCTCCTGGGGCTGTAGGATCAGGACAGGGAAAGGGCTGAGGAGGTGGAAGTGTGGCTTGTGTACTGGGGAGCTTTGCCACTTCTTGACGGTTCCGCCCCGGGCTCTTGGGCCCACCAGGAATGTTAGAGGACATTGGTTCTCGGGGGCGTAAGGTCTTTACCCTCTAAGTAGATTTCCCAGGGACTCTCTGAAACACTAGAGGGGCAGGTGCCGCTTTCCCTGGGGCCCGTGCTCCACGTCAGCCCACATGAACAGCAGCCGGTGGAAACCGGGCTCTGACGTTCACTGGGACCCTCTAGGCTGGGAGGCGGAGGCCTAGCCTTCCTGGGGAAGACCCTCCGCAAAGCCTGAAAGCTCTCTACCTCTTCCTGCGTTGTGCAGCTCCCCACCCGAGTCCCCAGGAGAGCTCCCAGAAAGCATTCTGGATTCTTCCAGAAAATAACTTAGCACTTTTATCTTTCCTTTCACTTATCCTTCAGAATGTAGGGCAGCAAAACTCATCACCCCAAAATGTCTCTTTGGCATGTGGATTTACCTCAAGCCAAAAACAACCAAGGCCCAAAAGTCTCAGGAAGAAACTTTGACCTTGCCCCCTATCACCTAAAAGAATTCAGATAGAGGGCACATACCCAGAATAGAGCTATCACCAAAGATGTCATCAGAGAATACAGGCTGGGTCTGGCGGGGGATATCTAGGCATAGGCTAAATATAAAGATATAAAGGTAGAGTTCACTCCATGTCCCATCGTCTCTGCCTAGTCCGGTACTTACTAACCCACCATTTACTCATCCACCTCCATGTCAACTGACTGCCTTCCCTTTGAAGTCCCAAACCACTACCCTCAACATTCCTTTTTGATTTCAGCTGAAGATGGTAGTTGAGGGTTTTGTCTATTTGGGCAAATGACATACCTGGGTTTCACCCATGTATGCATGAGTGCTAAGTTGCTTCGGTCATGTCCAACTCTTTGCTACCCTATATAGACTGTAGCCCGCCAGTCACCTGTCCATGAGATTCTCCAGGCAAGACTACTGGAGTGGGTTGTCATGCCCTCCTCCAGAAGATCTTCTCAACCCAGGGGAAGATGTGGGATCAAACCCACATCTCTTATGTCTCTTGCATTGGGAAGTAGGTTCTTTACCATTAACACCTCCTGGGAAGCCCCTCACCCATGTTTCAGTTCAGTTCAGTCACTCAGTTGTGTCCAACTCTTTGTGACCCCATGGACTGGAGTGTGCCAGGCTTCCCTGTCCATCACCAACTTCCGGAGCTTGCTTGAACTCAAGTCCATTGAGTTGGTGATGCCACCCAACCATCTCGTCCTCTGTCATCCCCTTCTCTTCCTGCCTTCAATCTTTCCCAGCATCAGGGTCTTTTCCAATGAGTCAGTTCTTCACATCAGATGATCAAAGTTTTGGAACTTCAGCATCAGTTCTTCCAGTGTACATGTCCTTCACCCATGGATAAGTGTTATTAAATTTTTGTTTGATTTTTCTCCTGTTCATCTGTCTCATGTCAATTTAATTCTTAGACCAGAAGGATAACCTAGAAGGACAGAGGAAACTTTCTTCCTCCCCAACAGGGGTAGCAGGGGTAGACCACTGCCCCATGCTGGGTCTCATCCCACACCCTTCATCTCGTTGCTCAGTGGTCAGCACTTCATCATCCACGTGGGCCACCCCGCTCATTCAGGATTTACCAGCAGAGGGAAAGACCCACCTGGGGGCTGATTTGTTACTAAAGAAAGGTGAAGCCATTTCTGAAGGAGGGTTGCATTTGAGCAGAGAAAAGCAGCCCAGGTCAAGCTTGCAGCCAAGTCTCTCACAGAGGTTTTGGTTCTCTGGGTAGGGCCACTCCAGCTCCTGTTTATCCACGGGGAAGTGTTCTGAATAGATGTCTTGGCTGATGTGGATCCCTTTGCTCCGTGAATAAGGCAATTACTAAACAATGAAGCTATTACATAAGGAGTGAGGAGCTGGCTGGAGTCAACCAATCTTGTCCTCTAGGTTTACAGAGCTGTAATTATCCCAAGTTTTAAAAAACAATGGTTATCTGCTGAAAGGGAACATCTGGGAAGGAACCAAGCAGCCCCGATGAAATGAATGAGGCGCATCCCATGGACGGCATGACTCCACATTAATGGGGTGGCGGGTTTTTTCAGTGTCACTCAAGTTAACAGATGTGCTGAAAGGTTTAAGTAGAACAGATGCACAGGGCGGGGGAAAATCAGATCAAGAAGAGAGATCTGTTTTATAAGATCAACAGCAAATTGGCCAGAGGAAGCATCCTGGGTTGTGAACGCTAATCAAGAGAAGTAAATGCTTTATGAGGTTTTTCCCATATGAAAATAAAAGCTTTTTCCAGTGGCCCTTTCATTTAAAAATGAACTCTTGTAACCTCCAGGGGTCCCTGTGTGGAGGAGCGGCTGGGGTGGGCGGAGTTAGTGGGGAGGTCTGTGTGGCTGGGCGATCTGAGACCGTGCCCAGCACTGGGACACAGCATACAGTTGAGAGGAAATTGGTTGTTAAGGAGAGAAGGGAGCCTCTTTCCTAAAAATAGATTCGTTGGCCCAGATAGTAGCACTGGACTCTAATTTGAGAAGGAAGGATGCAGGATGTTCCCTTCCGCAATGATTTGGCCCCAAACTGAGTCCAGTCCACCCGCTTAGGACTCTGGAGCACTTTTTCAAGATCGACAATGTCAATCTAGGTTTCTACCCCACATCTTCCCTGTGTTGGGGGCAATTCTTTCAGATAAAGAATGGAAAGACAGTTGTGAGAATGACTACAAAAACCGACTAGAAGCAATCTCATTCAGCGTCTCCTACCTAGGGGAACGGACCTCCCCGGTGGCGCTAGTGGGAAAGAACCCTCCTGCCAATGCAAGAGATTGGCAGGGTTTGATAGCTGGGTCGGAAAAATCTCCTAGAGTAGGAAGCAGCAGCCCACTCCAGTATTCTTGCCTGGAGAATCTCATAAACAGAGGAGCCTGGTGGGCTACAGTCCATGGGATCACAAAGAATCGGACATGACTGAGCGACTCAGCCATCGATCGAATACCCTCTGAGTCAGCCCTGGGCCTGATTGCCTCTGAGCTGTCACCGGCCTTTTCTCCTCTGCCTCCAGGACTGCCTTGTTTTAAGTTCTCCTTTTAAAGTGGATCAACATGTGTGATACTTTTTCTGTCTGTGAGAGATATCTTTAGAATTCTTGGACCCTGACACACATGTTTTGCCCTATCAAAAGGGCATCCATCCACATACTTCTTCCCCAGATCTCCTTATCACCAGTTTTCCCATCATATTCCTTCCAAGTCCATGCCCATCCAGCCAAACTCTTGGCCACCACCCATGAATCAGGGTATAGTCATACAGTCACACATCTGGTCATTTCTCCTTCTAAGCAAAGAAAACAACCCAGGGGCACTGCTCACACTTCTGCCCACTGAGAGGATTCCCCTTCACCACTGTCCTTCAGGGACGTTCCAGAAAGAAGGGCTGCGGCGCTGCAGCTGTTCACTCTGGGCTGGTGCCTGCATACCATGCAGAACCCTCAGCAAACTAGACTCAAATCACTTCCTGTAGGAGAGAGAAGGCAGTGTAGCAGAAGGGGGAGATGACTGGCATTTTGACCATTTCTTCATGTAACTTACTCCTGCCTTGAGTACTGAAAATAGAAATCAGTAGCATTGTTTTTTTTTTACTTAAAAATTGTAATGAAGTATGTTGTACATTCATAAAAGTGTACACATAATTAGGGTTTCGGATGAGTGAATTATTCCAAATATAATCGACTAGAGAGTCAATTCCCAGAACCAATTCAGAAAACTCATCCTTAAAGTTCTATTCCACTCTCACCGTTGTGGTGATGGTTGTATACAACAGACACTTAACACATTTAATGCCACTGAACTGCACACTTGAAGATAGTTAAAATGGTAAATTTCACGTTATGTATATTTTACCGCAATAAAAAACATACTTACAAGAAAGAAAAAGGAAAGGAAATAGCCCAGGTTTAATGAAGGCAGGAAAGTGGCAGAAAGGACTTGAATGCACAGTTTAAATCAACAGATCAAGTGCTGATCAATTTGATGAATGGATGATAATAAAAACTCAGGGTTTTAGGGTTTAAGAAAGGAAGCGTGAGTCTAAGTTTCTCTACTTTTAGTTTTATTTTAATCCTGCTTCCTCTTCTCCCTCTCCTTTCAGTAGTCTGATTTCTTCCAGGCAGGACTTAGTCAAAAGTCTTCAACTTTTGGACCTATGATTCTATGCTAATTTGCACTTTAACATTTGTAATGTAATTTTCTCCTTGGTAAAATTAAAATAAAGATTAAATATTAGCCTACTTCTACAGGTATAATTGTAGGGAGTAACATACATGAGTCTCAGAGATTTTGCTAATGTACCTTCTAATGTAAATTCTAAACCGGGCCAAAGGATTAGCTTCGTGACATGCCTGTAGGATTGAGATTTAGGCTTCCTTCACTTCTCTCCTCCCATCTCACCGAGCATCTTCTGCATACTTTTCCAGGGATCATAGAAGTCACCCTAGGTGATTGTTAGAAATCCCGCAGCCATCAGTACTTGGTCTTCTTCTTTTTGCTGTCTTTTTGGGTCTCCATATAAGTGGCTGGAAGGAGTAAGGGGACCATTGGCAATTGAAATGCTCTGATCTTTTTCTTCCGACACCCAAGAATCTGCAAAGTTCCAGTTTTCCCAGCTTCATGTTAGGTGTACTTTCCATCTTATGTACAATTGTTCCCAAATGCTTGGGGGTTGAAATATGATTTTCCCATCTTGAAAATCTATAAAAAGAAAGAGATTCTTCACTCCTCTCCCCCACCTCCTCCAGGCATTGCAGATGGCAATTAGCACCCCGCACAGCCCCTCCCTGTAACATCATCAATTTTTTGCCTGAATTGCATCTACTTCACAGCTCAAGACATGCCAAATCACACACGTGCTAAGTACTTGTTGCTAGCAACGAATCCATCTTCCTAAGTGGCCAAGCACGGGCTATATTTGGAATGTCAGAGCACCTCACTCCACCCTGGCCCACTTCCTTTAGCTGAGACATCTCCAAGTCTTAAAGTAAGCTTATCTACATTTCTGGGTTCTGTTTCTCAAAAGAGATATTCTAGACCAACTCTGCAAAATACAAAGTGACACAAAGACAGGGAAATGACCAGATTCTTTCCCATGAACTCCTTTCTCCTCTGTAAAAATGAATATTATTAGTAATGACAGAGGATGAGATGGTTGAATGGTGTCACTGACTCAACTGACATGAATTTCAGCAAATTCTGGGAGATGGTAAAGGACAGGGAAGCCTGGCATGCTGCAGCCCATGGGGTTGCACAGAGTCCATCACTACTCAGCGATTGAACAACAGCAACAGTCTTGCGGGAACAGCTGGACCATTTGCTGAGATCATCGAAATATTAAAAATTGTCAGGGTTTTGACAATTGACAGTCAGGCAACTGTCAATCTGGCACATGGTCTGTGCTCCATACTTATATACCGCCAGGTGGTTCTACTCCTGTTTCAGCCTCTCTTTTTTTTTTAATTGAAGTAAAATTAACCATTTCAAAATGAACACTTCAGTGTCATCTCATAATTTCACAGGCTGTACAATCACATTTCTATCAAGTTCCAAAGCATTTTAATCTCTTCCTCCAAAGAAAACCCTGAACCCGTCAAACAGTAACTCCCCATTCTTCTCACTCCTCCTGAACCCTTGCAAGCAACAACTTACTTTCTGTCTCCATGGAAGTACCAATTTCTGAATATTTCATATAAATGAAGTCACATAGTGTATGTGTCTTTGGTTGACTTCTTTCCCTTAGCATAATGCTTTCAAGGTTCATCCATGTTGTCGTGTGGAATAGTACTTTATTTCTTTTTCTGGTTGAAGAATATTCTGTCGTATGGACTACCACCACAATGTGTTCTTTGAACCACTGATGGAAATTTGGGTTGCTTCCAGCTTTTGGCTTTTGTGAATACTGTCACTACAAACATGCATATACATGTATTATGTTCAAGAACTTGTTTTCACTTCTGATGACTATATACCTAGAAATGGAATCGCTGCTTGTTGTTTAGTCTCTAAAGTCATGTCTGAACTCTTTGTGAACCATGGAGGGTAGCCCGCCAGCCTCCTCTGTCCATGAGATTTCCCAAGCAAGAATACTGGAGTGGGTTGCCATTTCTTTCTCCAGGTGATCTTCCTGACCCAAAGATTGAACCTGAGGCTCCTGCATTGCAGGGAGATTCTTTACCACTGAGCCACCTGGGAAGCGGAATTGCTACTTGCTGTCTCTTTAATCTCTATTTCTCCTCTTAATGATCTCATGTCTATGGGATCTATAACAGATCCTATTTTAAATCCCTCATATTGCTTATTTTTGATGTTTTAACAGTAATTTTAAAATGTTACTAGTATTCTAATGAACCAATCTCTAATTTTGTGGCTTTATCTATTCCTACATTTGAATTTATTTTAATTATTGCCTTCTGTTTGTGTTCATTGGCCGTTCTTTTTGTAACGTTTGGACAGGGCTGCTAAGCAGATCCTGTTGGGGCTCCACTCATATGCCCCCTTGCCTTTCTTACGCTCACCAGCCTGACTTACAAGAGCCAATATCTGACTCTCTGTCAGGGGGCTGCCATCGAGCTGCTGGAACCCTCCTTGTGGATACAGTACTCTGCCCCTTCACAACACAGTGTGTTACCAGACTTAAGGTTTCTTTACAAAGTGCGTGCGTGTGTGCTAAGTCGCTTCAGTCATGTCCAGCTCATTGTGACACTGTGAACTGCAGCCCACCAGTCTCCTCTGTCCATGGGGATCCCCAGGCATGAATATTGGAGTGGGTTGCCATGCCCTCCTCCAGGGCATCTTCCTGACCAAAGGATCGAAGCCCCATCTCTCGTGTCTCCTGCACTGGCAGGCAGGTTCTTTGCCACTAGCTCCACCTGGGAAGCCTGGTGGTACCTTCACAAAGCGGTAGGTGTGAAACAGTATCTTGTGGTTTTGTGTTTGCCTAATAGTCAATGTTAGTCAACTGAGTTGGTCAAGACATCAGATATCTATTTAAGGAACAAGGTTGAACCTAAGAATGAGCTTTAGCAGAGGTCAGAAAACTTTTTGTAAGGTTTTTTTTTGTTTTGTTTTGTTTTCTCCTTTGCTGGGCATATGGTCTCTGTTGCAACTACTCAGCTCTGACTGTGTAGTGCAAAATCATCCTTTGTCAATACAGTGTGATTTTGTTCCAATGCAACTACTTATGGACACTAAAATGTAAATTTGGTATCATTTTCATGTCACAAAATATTAGTCTTCTTTTGATTTTTTCCCCCAACAATTTAAAAATGTAAAAATCATTCTCAACTCATAGGCCTATAAAAACAGACAAGGGGCCATTTGGCTCCAGGGGCCCCAGGCTTGTTGACTCCTGATCTCTACCAGCTTGACCCAAAAGACTAAGAATACAATGGAAGGCATCCACTTCCTGTTAAAGCCACTCTGCTTGCCATCAACACTGAGGGTTAAGATCCTTCCTGAATCATTCAAACCTCTTTCTTCTACTTCTGTACCTTATGAGGATCTTCTTAGTTATGTTTCATGGTCATATCTGGGTCCAGTGGCCCCAAAAGATTCATTCTGCATTCTGACTGCATAGCTGCTTCACACAGAGAAGACCAAAGGCACAACCCTCGCAGTCTCTGGATTACCAGACCCAAGTCTCCCATCAGTGGTTCAAGAAGCCCCATATTCCCCATCATCCGAATACACTTGTGGAAGCGCTTTACAAAATGCTTTGTCCAGAACAGTGAATACTGGGTACCATCTTGTGTGAGAGAAAAGAAAACTAGTCATGACAATGAATCTTTCATCAGAAAAAAAGGGAAAGACGTAAGGCCACGAGATTCTTCTTTGGTGGGTTGTCACATGTTGAAAGGCATGAAGCGGTTCTAGGAGTCAAAACAGAGGACTGGGAACATCTGAGAAGATTGTGAGCAAGTCCCCAGGGCTGATTTTGGACACATGTGTGTTATGTGAATATTACACAAGATCTGGCCTTTCCAAAGGATCTGACTTAGCAAAACTATAATGGTGCCTCAGTGTCTCTATACTTGAGTTTTGCTGAAACGCTCCAAAGTCTATTCAATGTGTAATTGGACATTTGCTACTGTCTCATTTTGGTCAAGCAGAAAACCACATGCAGGTCAAATGAGTCTAGTTTCTTCCAAGCCTGCAACGCCCTTCACCCTCCACCCGCTCAAGTATGGTGACTCAGGTGAGTGCTGCGTGCTGCCCTAGCCTCACTTCTCGATGGCTGGGACTACTATTCTCTCCCGGAACGGTTTTGTTTGAGTGCAATATATTTACTGGTACTGTCAACTCAGGGCATTGCAGAATATAAATCCGGTGCTGTACTCTCCCAGAGGCTGAGCAGAACCTTCTCTCTGTGAACGTTTTCAATAGTTTGCTTTCAAGGTGAGGAAGTAGGAAGTACAAGGGGGACAGGCATCAAGGCAAATTTTTTTCCTTCTACCTTTACTTTTGTTTGGAGAAGGTGATGGCACCCACTCCAGTGCTCTTGCCTGGAAAATCCCACGGACGGAGGAGCCTGGTGGGCTGCAGTCCATGGGGTCGCAAAGAGTCGGACACGACTGAGTGACTTCCCTTACTTTTGTTAGGGGGGAACATTTCTATCAAGGAATACAGTTTCCTTTCATTTTAGCTGATCCAGAGAAGCTATGGAACTTCTGTTACTGATTCTTTATCCATAATTTATGTTCGTAACACAGGACCTGGTGATAGAAGTTATTGATGAAAACAAAAACTGGTGGCTTTCTTAAAGGAGGGGACAGAGCCTCTTAAGAGAGTTGGTCAAAGTCAGAGAAGCATTTCTCTGCCTAAAGCTTCCAGTGGCCTTCTCCTTTCCTTTTGCATCTGAGTTATCGCCACACTTGCTGGCTACTGTTCCTGAAGGAAAGAGGGAAGAAGAGGAAGAGGCTTAAGGGTTTCTGTGACATCAAAGTGGATCTAGATATTGAAGTCTTCTTCCCATTTGTATTTGATCCCAATTCACATTGTTTAGTGATAAGTAATTTCAGGTCTCAGTAACCCACTCTAGCATATAATGCTAAGGCTGTTAAGGAAATAGGAGAAATCATTCCTGTAGTAATTACCATAGTGGTATTTCTAAACTTTCTGCACCCCGATATCTGTGGAGAGATAGAGCTGGACAAATATTTGAAGCCTCGAAGTGAGTGAGAAAAATCCATTCGACAATGAAATATTTATTGAACAACTACTATTTTAAAGGATACTGGCTTAGCACTCTGAGGAATGAATAAAAAATTAAAGGGAACAGATAATATTAATTATTAATATTATTAATATTATATTATTATATTATTTATTTTATTTATTAACAGAAACTATGGTTCTGTTCCATTCCGTTCAGTCGCTCAGTCATGTCCGACTCTTTGCGACCCCATGAATCGCAGCATGCCAGGCCTCCCTGTCCATCATCAACTCCCAGAGTTCACCCAGACTCACATCCATTGAGTCCGTGATGCCATCCAGCCATCTCATCCTCGGTCGTCCCCTTCTTCTCCTGCCCCCAATCCCTCCCAGCATCAGGGTCTTTTCCAATGAGTCAACTCTTCGCATGAGTTGGCCAAAGTACTGGAGCTTCAGCTTTAGCATCATTCCTTCCAAAGAAATCCCAGGGTTGATCTCCTTCAGAATGGAGTGGTTGGATCTCCTTGCAGTCCAAGGGACTCTCAAGAGTCTTCTCCAACACCACAGTTCAAAAGCATCAGTTCTTCTGCGCTCAGCCTTCTTCACAGTCCAACTCTCACATCCATACATGACCACAGGAAAAACCATAGCCTTGACTAGAGGACCTTAGTCAGCAAAGTAATGTCTCTGCTTTTGAATATACTATCTAGGTTGGTCGTAACTTTTCTTCCAAGGAATAAGCATCTTTTAATTTCATGGCTGCAGTCACCATCTGCAGTGATTTTGGAGCCCCCAAAAATAAAGTCTGACACTGTTTCTACTGTTTCCCCATCTATTTCCCATGAAGTGATGGGACCAGATGCCATGATCTTCGTTTTCTGAATGTTGAGCTTTAAGCCAACTTTTTCACTCTCCTCTTTCACTTTCAACAAGAGGCTTTTTAGCTCCTCTTCACTTTCTGCCATAAGGGTGGTGTCATCTGCATATCTGAGGTTATTGATATTTCTCCTGGCAATCTTGATTCCAGCTTGTGTTTTTTCCAATCCAGCGTTTCTCATGATGTACTCTGCACAGAAGTTAAATAAGCAAGGTGACAATATACAGCCTTGACGTACTCCTTTTCCTATTTGGAACCAGTCTGTTGTTCCATGTCAGCCTTGGTAGTGTAGTGGTTAGGCGGGCAGGTACACGGGCAGGTACGCAGGCAGGCTAGGCTCTGTAGATCAAGAGTTCAAGTCCGAGATCCAAAACTATGATAACTGATTGGATAAGAGAGGGGAGGCAAGCATTCTGTGTCTCAGGCAATTCCAAAGGCAGATAGGACCTACTGATCAATGACAAAGACATTTGTTCTGCCTCCAATTTACCCCCACTGTGGTTCTACTTTGCCACTTAGACATTCCAGTTTCTCTCATATTTCAGAGAGGAGATCAAAACTGATTCTTTGCGAGGTCCAAAAATGGGAATATGTATGCTAGTCTAATCCCTTGCTTAGGAAAGTGACCTGCTTTTCCCCATGTTAAGGTTAAATATTTCCTATGGTTCCAATGGGGCTATAATTAACACTTCCTGAAAAGTAGAAATCTAAGAGCATGTGTATACGTGTGTGTGTGTATTTGTGTGTGTATGGGTTGAGTGTAAGAAATTTGTTTCCAGGATTAAATGGCTAGATATCTTTTTTAATGTACTAATTTCCACATTTGCTAAATTCTGAGTGAATCCATAAACTAGTTTGCCTCAGAGTTGATTTTCCTCATTGCTATCAATTTTCTGCTCTGGAAGATTTCAAAGATAAGAGGTTTTGAAACTAACACACTAACTAGCAACAAGAATAATCTTTTATTTGGAAAATGGAACAATGAGGAAGCTATTTGCATCAGAAATGACTCCATCATTAAAATATTCCACATCTAACCCATTTGCAGTGCAAGTTTTTTGCATGGCTTTGTTTATGTGGGGGCATCTCCTACCATGTGGCTTGGCCATCTGCATATAGTTATGGAGTCACCCTCTCTGAGGATAGCTGAGCTGGTGAAGCCTAGGGGAATCACAAGAATCAACTCAACTCCATTTACTTGGATATGTTTCACAGGGAATCCTTTGTATCAGCTGAGTCACTCCCATCCAGATATCCATGGGAAGTTCACATAGCCTCATTTCCCTCTGTGATTGTTACTGAGTTAAGCACCAGACAGAAATATTCTTAGAAGAGATATGGCTTCCTCTTCATCAGAGCCGGCCTAGAGTGGAGCAACAGAGCCCCTGGGGACAGAGCAAGACACTCATGAACTCTGGCCACCGCAAGACAAACAATGGGGACCTTATTCTTAATTTAGTTTCTTAGCAAAGGTTTTCCTGGTGACCTCGATTTTCTGGAGCAATCACAACGCTCCCCGGATGGATTAGCAACTTGCCATCGTACCATGAGTTCCCACTTGCCTCCCATTTTCTTTCAGGAGATCTGGATTTTTTTTTTCTAATTACATATTTCTTCCCTAATTCTGCACAACAGTAAAAATAAATATAACTTCTATCCTCTTAAAAACCTGGTAACCATTCAGCTGGAAGAAGGGCTACTGTTTGGCATAGATAAAAATAGTCTCCATGGTGACCTGCCTAGAAATAATCCAAACTTGAATTTATAGTGAGGATGACCCAAGGTCTCTTATGCTTAGGAAACCATCAAGCTGTGATGGCGCCTAGCCGATGCAGCTATCGTATTGCACTGGGGCTTAGGAGCCCTGCGGGATCCACATGGTTTATCTGGGTTGAGAGATCCCACCCAAAGTGCACGGTATCAACTTTCCCCATCAATGAAACCTTCACCGCCTCACCCCTACTGCCCCATCTTGTAAAGTGAAGAAAGCTCTCTGATAAGAGAAATGGAAACGAGGGAAGAAGGAGGAGTATGCAGGATAGAAAGGAAGGGGAAGGTGGTTTCCATAGAGATCTAGCCCTCCTGGTGCCCTCATCCTCTGCTGGTCTGGAAGAGCAGCCTCTGATTCCCCAGCTGCCTATAGAAGCCCTAGGGGCTCTTTTTCCACCGAAAAATCGCTCATGGAGAACAGTGTGTAAGCTTTGCATATATCACACCATCTTTTGATGGAGCCAATAGAGCCAGTTTTGTTTTGTTATTGAAATGCATCTCTGTTTCTTGAGCATCGGATGAAGTAGTTGGCTTTCGGGGCCATGTTAAGTGAGAGCTGTGATTGCTGTGACTGTTGTCTTTTCCAAAAATGTGGCTGAGTGCATATAAATTGAATGTGAGTGTGATATATCTCCACCATGATGCAGAAAGGGGTGAAAGTGAAAAGCGTTAATTGCCCAGTTGTATCTGACTCTTTGTGACCCCATGGACTGTAGCCCACCAGGCTCCTTTGTCCATGGAATTCTCCAGGGAATAATACTGGAGCAAGTTGCCATTTCCTTCTCCAGGGGATCTTCCTGACCCAGGGATTGAAGCCAGGTCTTCTGCACTGCAGGCAGATTCTTTACCACAGAAAGGTATGAGGCTCTTCTAAATTTGATATGGTCCTAAGATGAGCCAATAGGCAGAATGACATTTCCATCCTTCCCCAGAAAATGCCTGATATTCATTCTATGTTAAGTTGTTTGATTCCGAAGATCTACTGGTTTATTCATGGCTCCTCTGTATTTTTCTTACCCAAATACCGTCCCACACTACTTATTTGCCCAGGAGAGGTCAACATTTGAGGACCTAGTACATAGGTCCTCAGGCTTGGATTTCTGTTACAACTCTGACGTCTTCTGTGAGCACTTTGTATCACAGGGAAAGAGTCTGGAGGACAGGACACAGAGAGCTCAGAGAGGTTTCCACTGACATTTACTCAGATTTTATGTGAAAATATTCTCCCCAGTTCCCACTTATATCCATTTAAAACACAGATATCCACAGAAATGAGCACTATTTTGACTGATTGCTGCTACATGCAGAAGGGAGGCAGTAAGGCCAATTTTGTTTTTTTTCCTCCCCCCCCAACCCCATTTTTTTGGCCAAATAGTGAGGCATGTGGGATCTTAGTTCCTCAGACAGGAATTGAGCCTGTGCCTTCTGCAGAGGAGGCGCAGTGTCTTAACCCCTGGCCTGCCAGGGAACTCCCAGCAAGGCCAATTTATATCCCACCCCCCATCCAATTTGAAGTGGCATGGTATAGGCTAGAGGGGAAAAAAACGCATGTGCACACATGCTGAGTTGCTTCAGTCATGTACTACTCTGTGCGACCCTATGGACTGTAGCCCACCAGGCTCCTCTGTCCGTGGGATTCTCCAGGCAAGAATACTGGAGTGGGTTGCCATGCCTTCCTCCAGGGGATCTTCCCAACCCAGGGATCAAACATGCATCTCTTATGTCTCCTGCATTGGCAAGTATAATAGAACTGTGTTTTGCATATTGGGATCTGTCAATACATGTTCATTGAAATGAATTCAATAAAAGTAAATGCCTAAAATATTTGTCTTGTGCTAACATGCTTAGAAGTGGATTTTTATTTCATTTTCCCTGTCATCTTGCAACATTTCCAAATATTAACTGACATTTTGCATAACTCCAAAATATATTTATATTAGTATAAGGTGGTGTGGTAATTGAAAAGATTGTCACAATTTTCTGATCAATTACAAGGCTGATATAATTGTTGAACCTTACTTTTGAATGAAAGATTAAATACAGATGGGTGACAAAATCAAACTTGGAGGTGGAGATTGTTTTGCCCAGTCCAGATCCTGTTTCAGTCAAGATTTGGGATATTGTTTCAGGGAATTCCCAACCAAGATAGTATGAAATAAAAGCCAGATGAGTGAAGCAAATAAAGAGCGATGGGAAAGCAAAGAAAGAGATGGTCATGTGAGAAAGTTCTGAGAAAATTTTCACAGAGAAGATAACATGGGAGCAAAGGGCATGGATCTTACTGGCTTAGTCTCACATGGTACCTAGAGCCAAGCTTCACAATTAATAGATTCTCAATGTGAAGATTGTAAAGTTATAATAGAAGGAAAGAGGGGGAGATAAGGACCAAAGTTTAATCTTGGAACAATCACAATTTTTATTATAGAAAATGCAAGTTGAATTGAACTTACACTTAATTTTAAATTAATTAAAATCATACAAAATTAAAAACTTAGCTCCTCAGTTCAGATAGCCCATTTCAAGTGTTCAATAGCCACATGTTACCTCGTGGCTACTTAGGGCAGTGGAGATGTGGAACACTTCCATCACTGCAGAAAGTTCTTGGGTACAGCACTGCTGAGGAAGTCCACTCATGGTACAAAGTGGTTGTCCCTGGCCTCACTCTAGAGACTAAGAAAGATGATGTCCAGCGAATAAAGGACTAGTTTAGTTGGTCTTCTTGTCCACTGAAGGAGGAAAGACTGTGATAAGCCAGGAGGTATTTGATGAAGTGAAGAAATGGCATCCATATAAGTCATTCCCCTGTTCCATGTGGTGAGAGTGGGGTAAAGACTGAGCTTCTGAACTCCAAGGCCTCAGGAGCAAGCTCCCTAGAAGATCCTCTCTCGAGGGAGCGCTCTGCAAGCCGTGGTTGGCTCCCACTCTCCTTCTGGCCCACTCCTCCTTCCCATTTCTCAGGCAGCCCAACTGCCAAGGTGGTTGGCAGTGCCCAGGTGCGATGCCAGGTAGCTGCACTTCCCCTCTGTGTGCATTCTGCCGGTCTCCTCTCAGTACACGTTACATCTGTCTGCTCCTCTCGCCCTTCCATGTCACAGAGCTAGGTGTTGTTTTGTTCCCTGGAGGAGCCCATATTGTTCTATTCCTACCAGAGAAGAGACAAATCAAGAGCAACGAGGAAAAATATGGAGTGTAAGCATGTGTTTCTAGGTCATCAACATGCAAGGGAACGTGCATGAAAATGAGTGTTAATTTTCTGCATGATTCAGTGTTTGCAAGACTATCAAGTCATTTCCCATAGGCAGCCCCACAGCCATCACATGGTGATGAATTTCTATTACAACCATGTAAGATGGTTGAACCAGAAAACTAATGATCAAAGAAATGAACAAAATACTAACAAAGGTGATAACAATACTGATGTTTTAATAATTAACTGGCATTTGCAATGGGGGTCAATTGGGTATTATAGTTATTTGGAGGCAGTTAATACAGGTCTGATTTTCTCATTTTAACATTTGTGGTTTCACCTGCCTTAATTTTTTTAAAAACAAAAATTCTCAATAAAAATAGACCTAGCCTAATGATCAAAATAGAAACAAGTTTTATGGTTAAGTAGTTTGTGCTTTTATTTATGTTTTTCTACTTGGGTTTCAGAAGTCTTTTAAAATTACTCTGGACTGTTCTGCAGAAATTAAAATAAACACTCTAGCTTTTGGAATTTGTGTTCAGCATTAAATTATATTCTTTGTTACCAGTTTTCTCATTCATACATACGTACCTTTTGACTTTGCTTTAGTTATCTGTAAAACTCAGGTCGGACCTATGCTTTAACATGGACTAAACCATTTGAAAACAAGACCATTTTAAAGACAAATAGATATTTCAAAACTTCATTTTATCCTTTTTGCCTGTGTGTTAGTTGTTCAATCATGTCTGATTCTTTGTGACCCCATGGAGTGCAGGCCACCAGGCTCTTCTGTC
Source organism: Aepyceros melampus (assembly GCA_006408695.1). NCBI lineage: Eukaryota > Metazoa > Chordata > Mammalia > Artiodactyla > Bovidae > Aepyceros > Aepyceros melampus. The sequence continues at coordinate 367,001 of SJXQ01007395.1, read as the reverse complement.
CAGGGGATTTTCCAAGCAAGAATAGTGGAGTAGGTTGCCATTTCCTTTTCCAAGGGAAATTTCTTATCCAGGGATTGAACCCATGTTTCCTGCACTGGCAGGTGGATTCTTTACCACTGAGCCACCTGGGAATCCCTTATCCTTTTGTTAAAAATTACTATTATTCTTTCTCAGTTTTTCTTTCTCTCAGTTGTCACTACTTATATTTTAATATCGGGTTGGATGGAAAATTGACCTGCTTTTTACAAGGTAAAAGTGCATGATGAATTTAAAACATCCAAAAGAGAATTTTGAAAATTGTAAATAGAGTTTAATGTTTGGTTAGCAATTTTTCTTGAAAAGTCGCCTCCGTTCATGCTTATTTTCTTTAATGGAGTGTTGTTAGTTATCTCATTTTAGGTAAATATCCTTTAGCAGGTTTCAGCCAGAACAAATATTTACAGTTAAACCCTCAACTCCAGAAAATGGCTTTGTGTGTATGCTGGAGGAGGGGTGGGGATTAAATGGAAAGGCTGACTTTGTCTTGGCTTTAGACAAGCCACCACAATAAATCACTCCAAGACACTCCAATGGATGTGTATTGGAGGAATGCTCACCTCCAGGAAGCTAAGGTATAGGGTTAAGAGGCTTCGCGGGCTGTGATCCCACGTTACTAATGGGCACACGTTTCACAGACAGAAGGGCCATGCCTTAGTCATCGTGGTGAGTCTGTAGTGACAGACGTTTGTTCTATATTTGTGAATGACCTGATTTGGCATGCATGCAGCTCATTCTACTGACAATAATGGGAACAGGGTGTGAGGGAGAGAGGCAAGAAAGGAGGGACTGGGGAGGCAGTGAGGTTGACGGAGGAGAGACCTGGGCACAAGGGGGGGGAGAAGGAGAAAGGAACTCTACGCAGCTGAAGCTCACGAGCATCTAAACACGACTCTAAGGAGACCGGCCCTTCGTGGACGGTTCTTTAAATTTGGGAGCAAGCCTTACGTCCCTTGCTAATGGACTTGGGGAGGATCACCTTCCCTTCCTTATGCTCCCTCTGTCTTCTCCCACTCCTCTCCCCTCCAGTCTCCGGGGAAAATAGATATTCAGACAGCTGTCAGATGGTGGCAATGCGATGCTTCTGCCCCCAGGAGTCCCTCATAATTTGCAAAATGTGCCTGGCCCTCCACCTTTTGCTGTGGTCCTCCACCTCTCCAGGTAGGAAGGAAACTGGCCCCAAGTGATGAAAAGAGCAAAGGGCTGCCCACATATATATATATATATATATTTTTTTTTTTTTTTTAACTTGGAGTATAATTGCTTTCCAATGTTGTGTTAGTTTCTGTTTACAATGAAGTGAACCAGCTGTATGTATACATAATATCCCCCGCTCCTTGAACCTCCTACCTTGCACCTCCATCCCACCTCTCTAGGTCATCACAGAGCACTGAGCTGACTCTCCTGTCCTTTGCCACTGGTCTCCATTAGCTAGCTATTTTATACGTGGTAGTATATATATATGTCAATCCTAATCTCCCAGTTCAGCCCACCCTCCCCTAATCCCTCCCCTGTGTCCACATATACAATGGAATATTATTCAACCATAAAAAGGAACGAAATTAGGTCATTTATAGAGATGTGGATGAACCTAGATTATACAGAGCGAAGTAAGAAAGAGAAAAACAAATATATTAATGCACATATGTGCAATCTAGAAAAATGCCCATTATTAATGACATCTGCCCCGGCCAAGTAACCCAAGTGCTACCCTCTCCCTTCATCCTCGAACACAGCACTCACTCTCATCTGAGACCCTCTTATGATTTCTTCATAGCTGTTTGATTCACTGGCTAGGACCCCAGCTCCATGCAAAGAGAAGCACAGTCTGTCTAATTCACCACTTCTTTAGTGAAAAGCATGTTCGTTCTTGATCTTATTTATATTCTTATTGTAAAATAAATGCTTCATGAGTATTCAATGAATCTATCGAGTTATTTTTCTACACTGAGTCCTTTCAGTTTGCAAGCAGTAGAGACACAGTGGGGTTGCACAGTGGGGGGGCATTTATAAGTGAAACACAAGCAAGCGAGGGCTCAGGCAACTCTTCTAGAGGTTCCCCTGGGATATGGAGCATGGCTCTCAATATTTGGGGTCAAGTCAGAGCTTTACTCCTTGGAAGAAAAGTTATGACCAACCTAGATAGTATATTCAAAAGCAGACATTACTTTGCAACTAAGGTCCATCTAGTCAAGGCTATGGTTTTTCCTGTGGTCATGTATGGATGTGAGAGTTGGACTGTGAAGAAGGCTGAGTGCTGAAGAATTGATGCTTTTGAACTGTGGTGTTGGAGAAGACTCTTGAGAGTCCCTTGGACTGCAAGGAGATCCAACCAGTCCATTCTGAAGGAGATCAACCCTGGGATTTCTTTGGAAGGAATGATGCTAAAGCTGAAACTCCAGTACTTTGGCCACCTCATGCGAAGAGTTGACTCATTGGAAAAGACCCTGATGCTGGGAGGGATTGAGGGCAGGAGGAGAAGGGGACGACCGAGGATGAGATGGCTGGATGGTATCACGGAATCAATGGATGTGAGTTTGAGTGAACTCCAGGAGTTGGTGATGGACAGGGAGGCCTGGCGTGCTGCGATTCATGGGGTCGCAAAGAGTTGGACACGACTGAGTGACTGAACTGAACAGAGCTTTATGCTGAAGAAGGACATGGCCACCCACTCCATATTCTTGCCTGAAGAATGCCATGGATAGAGGTGCCTGGCGGGCTACAGTCCATGGGGTCGCAAAGAGTCAGACACGACTAGGCAACTGGAGAAACAGAGCTCTAAGACCTGCTAGTAGCCCTTGACGACACAGCGTCTGTCTGCTCACTTCTGCTCAGGTCAAGTAGCCCTCGTGCTCTGCTCCAGGGCCCCTGTTCTGGGCTCTCCAGCATCATCAAGTCTCTGTGAGTTCTGAAGTCAGACTTCTTCCAGAAAGGGTTTGATGGATTTGTCTAGTCACTATCCAGTATCAGGAGCCTCTCTGGGGAAAAACTGCCTTAAAACTAGCGCTCAGCTCTCCCTTACCAGAGGAGTATATCAGAAGCCATTGTACAGTTTTTTCAACCTGCGTCTCCTGCATTGGCAGGTGGATTTTTAACCACTGAGCCACCAGGGACGCCCCATGTAGATGGGTGGCCCTGGGCAAGTCAGAAACATTTCTTGAACTTCATTTTATTCCTCTGTAAAATAGAAACAATATAGGTACCTGGATTTTAAATGATATATTTTATGATAAATCCAGGGGTCATCAGCAGGGCAAGGGAGGTTAATACAAATTAGCAAGGCTGTGGAATCCCAAGGTGGCTGGCTCCTGTCCGTTGCTTATCAATACAAATGCTGGACGAAGACCATTCTCCCCACTTCCGCTTTGCTGAAGGGGAACTCCTCTCTCTATTTTTTTTTTAAGCAGGAAGCAGCTCTTGACAGCTCTGGCAAAATATCAAGTACTTTGTAAATTATAAAAAACCATAAAAACGCTTAGGATTAAGTACAAATGAGATAGTTCCATCACACAACTTATATAAGATATATTCCTGGGATGAAGGGCTCCAGGTACCCTCATCCAGCCATAGAGAGCAGAGGTGATTTCTTTTTTTCAAGTTCTCTCTGGGGTAGTCCCACCCGACAAGCTTCCTGAACCATGCCTTTTCTTGCCCAAAATATGCCCTTCTTGTCCCAGAACCCTTCCTTTAGTTATGAGCAAATACAAGACAGGAGTTAGCAGCCTGTGTTTGAGACACTTGCTGGTCAGAAAGCAGCAGGGAGATAAGAATGGAAGGTTGTTCCAAAGGCCCACGGCCCTGATGTAAATGGATGGTAAATTCAGGGGCAACAGTGGAAGCCCACTCCTGCTCCCTGAGCACTCAAGGTGATAGCTGGGCTTTCTCAGAAGGACTCATGAAAGAGACTCTAGCTCGACCCCCTTACTTGGGAAGAAGGGCTTCTCCGTGAGCAACCTCAGTTTTCAGGTTTCTAACAGGCTGGAGTTTTCCAAGCGTCAGAGCATCAAGACACAGGTCTATGTAGAGTGGTGTCCTGGCTCTATCCGTCTCTCCTTCCTCGCACAATTCAATCAGATCACCTGTTTGCAGATTCGAGTCACCCCATGGCCGGCCCCTGTCTGTCATTTCCTCTCCCTGCCACCCGCTCACACCCTCTCACCACTTGGGAGCTAAGTGAATACGGTTTTCCAAATATAGTTTTGCAGCCAGTGTGTTAGCCTTCTAATGAGCCACGGTAATTGCTTCTGCTATTTTCCAAAATGGAAATCAACCTCGGAAGAGCAGCTGGTTTGTGGTAAAGCTCTCCTCCCTTGATTCCATCCCCCCTTCCTTCCAGTCAGTCAAGCTCCAGCCTTGACTGCTTCATCCGTGAGCAGGGCCTGAGGGACTCACAGGAGGAATGTGCTGATGATGGGGAAACAGAATAAGCAAGCTATTGTGTCTTCATTACACTGGGGAGAGGCAGGGAGGAAGGGGGAGAGCTCGGCTTTTACTTTTGATTTCTAAGATACCCTGTTCTGGATTGTGCTTTTCAATGTATCTGAAAAGATAACCAGGTTCTTCGATGACAGAGCAATGATGTCCCTGGCCTCCTTCTTTTCAGAATTGCTCCAAAACAGCAAAGAGAACAAGAAACAAAAACACAGGCCCTGTATTCTTCAAGGGCAGGAGAGATCTGTAATCTGGAACCACAGTATATGGAGATGAGAAACAGGTGGAGGAATGGTAAGGTGTTTAGTGGATCTATGGAAAGTCAAACCTGAAAGCCCGGTGGGGGTCACCATTGCTAATCAAGCCCATTCTCTCTGCAGAACTCAGGGACGTCCTGGGTGTGGGGCCCACGAAGGCAGTGGCTGGGAGTGAGCATGGCCCTGAAGGCTGTCCCACAGCCGAAACCTAACAATACTAGTTACCATCGTGATGTGCTTGTTGGCGCCTGGCTCTTCACATTCTCTCTTGCAATCCTCATGAAAGCAAAAGGTATTCATTTTCCCATTTTACAGATGCAAAAACTAAGGCTCAGGAGGGTAAAATCATTTGTCCCAGACAACAGAGAGAAAGATACTAAACCAGTGTAGTCTTAATTCTGAAGCCTCACTCCAAATCCCACCAGTCGGAGGCTAACATCGGCCCCAGAAAAGGGAACTGAAGGTACTAGAGTGAGTGGTCAGGCATTGAGGGAGAGGTTCCCAGTGTTAATGAAGTTTTCTTCATTGTCTGTGGCTCTTGCTCTTCTATTAATTGTGAGCTCTTTGAAAGGAGGTGATTTTCCCACTCCAGGGCATAGCAGTGTAAAGGTAAGCATCTTCTCAGTAAGCATCTTTTGAATGAATGGATGGATGAATGAATGAATCCATGTGTTCAAAGGAAGGAGGACTGGACTTGTCAGGAAAGATGTCAATGAGGAGGTGAGTCTGCAGCCAGGCCGAAGGTTTGTCATCCAGGGATTGATTCCATGTTACCAGCGGAAACTTCCAAAGGACAAGACAGTCCCAGAAAGACACTAACTTGAGAGTAAGCCCAGAAAGCAGGCTGGTGACAGTGAACTTTGGTGAGACTGGTGGAGACAAACGCATGCCATGGGGACCCCAAAACAGAGCCTTTCTAGGAAACGAGTAAAAAGTCAACTTTGGATAAAAGAAGTATCTAGAAACAGATATATGTTCTGATCCAGATGGTTGCCACTGACTATACATTCCTATCTTGCAAAGACGAGTTTTCTAATGCTTTTATTGTTACTCCAGCCAGTCAATCTACTCATTATTTGTACTCCAGGCTGCTGCAACAGTCTTTACCTACAACCAAAGGCTATTCAGAAAAGCATGGAATTCTTGTTGGCACTGAACACAGCAGAGTCATGGGTTCCTTGCCTCCTACGTTGACATATCCAGCGATCAGGACCAGTTCAAACTAACTTCTGCCCATGCTACTGACAGGTAAATTGAATTGATGGCTATCCCTTCATTCAATAAATATTCACGAGCATGCACCATATAGTTCAGCACAGCCCTAAGTGGCTAACAGAGCACTGGAGGTTGACTGGGGCGGTGAATAGACAAGGTGTCTGCTCCGTGGACTCTGGTTCTGGGATCTGCACAGATGCTCACTTCTTTTATTGGCGGATGCCGCTTCCAAGCCCCGGGGTCAGGAAATTACAACCTAGAGGTCAAATGCAGCCCCACCACGTGTTTTTGTACAGCCCTTGAGTTAAGTTGGTTTTTGGTCTTGTTCTCATTTTTTTAAGAGGCTCGGAAAAGCCAAAGAAAGATAATATTTTGTGACACGTGAAAATGACATGAAATTTAAATATCAGAGTCCACAACCAAAGTTTACTTGGAGCACAGCCACACAGGCTTGTTTATGTGCTGTCTACAGCTGTCTTCATGTTACAGCCCAGTCATCTCCATGGACCGCACAGCCATTAACCGGAAAGGTCTTCCTATTCGATTTTCTATAGGAAAAGTTTCCTGACCCCTGTTCTAAGCTCACTTTCTCAAAATGCACTCCATGAAACATTATTTCTAAAGATATTCTGTTAGAGTTTTGAGTTCTATTGTCAACATATTTAAACACAATGAATTGTGAAAAGTTATAAGTTTCTCCACTCAATATTTTCTCTACTGTGGAGTGTGGCCAGAATACATTGTGACCCTCTAGGACAGGATGTGGAGGTCTCCAAACCTGTTCCCTGTTGTTCAGTTGATAAATCATCCCAACTCGTTGTGACCTCATAGACTGTAGCACGCCTGGCTCCTCTGTCCTCCTCTATCTCCGGGACTTTGCTCAAATTCATGTCCATTGAGTGGATGAAGCTGTCTAACTATCTCGTCCTCTGCTGCCCCCATCTCCTTCTGTCTTCAGTCTTTCCCAGCATCAGGGTCGTACCTGTGTCTGTCTCCAGTGAATCTCATAATCCAGGCGGTTATGCACAGCACTCTTTGGGAAATACTAAACAGAGTTCTTACTCGTAGGCTTTGTGTTATTTCTGAAACCAGCTGCCAAAAAACCAAAGCAGTATCATGGCTAGTGAAGTAAGACTTCTGTCCAGATCTGAAGCCCCTTCCTCTTAAGCACAGCATGATCGTTCTGAAGGTTCCCAGTTTGATCCCAGCTAAACAATACCTACCTTCCCCTGTTAATACCTTTGCAATTTCTTTTCTCCCACCCTCTCTGGGTGCCAAGCACAGCACCTCATGGTACTTCCTGAAGGATCCTGTTGCCTCATCGACCAGTTAATACCTCCCTATCACACTTAGAGTGTCCATATGCATCCGGAAATAAAACTTTGAGGGGAAGATCCCAATCCCCTAGCTGTTATCTTGATGATGAGCTGCTCTTGATTTATTCTGTAACCACACACTGATTCATCCACATGCGTGTATAAAGGGTCTCAGGAAGAGCCCAAGATAGCTCAGCTGGAGCTCCGACACCCTGGGACACATCTGGAGAACTGAACATTATCTGCAGGGTTATCTGGGAGGCCTCCTGGGAGAGCATTAAGGGAGAAATAAGCCAGGCACATGAATTTAACTCAGTTTTTTAAATTTTCATCATGCCAGGGAGGAGCAGTTCTGAGGACCGTGTGATCTCTGTCACGTAGGTGCGTCCCCGGCTTCAACACCCACCTGCTTGAGTCCTGTAAAGGGGTGGCAAACGGGAAAGAGTGTAAATAAAAACTGAAAGAGGTTTTTCTTGAAATATTTTAAAACCTCAAGGCCCGAGTGGCTCTGTTTCTAAACTGAAGGGGGCGTTCCTCCCCGCACGCTGCAAAGTGTCTGTTGGGTAAGAACTCTCCGCCTTGAGGTTGCAGCTGCCCCCAAGGGAGGGTGACGCAGTAGCATGGCCTCCTCGGGGCGCTGTTGGCAAAGGCGCATCCCTGCGCCCCACCTGTGCTTCAGAGCAGCAATGGGTGGTGTGGAATCAACAACCACAAAGAGATCATCGCGTCTGGTGGAACAGCGGCTATGATGGTCACCAGCGGAAGTTCTGGAGTCCAGTGGGAGAGGAGGCCTCTGGTCCTCTCCTCTAGCGGCAGGGGAGGGGCGGCTGCATCTCCTAGAGTGCAAAGTGAAAGTCATTCAGATGTGTCGGACTCTGCGACCCCATGGTCAAAGCAGTCCAGGGAATTCTCCAGGCCAGAACACTGGAGTGGGTAGCCTTTCCCTTCTCAAGGGGATCTTTCCAACCCAGGGATCGAACCCAGGTCTCCCACATTGCAGGCAGATCCTTTACCAGCTGAGCCACCAGGAAAGCCCAAGAATACTAGATTGGGTAGTCTAGCCCTTCTCCAGGGGATTTTCCCGACCAGGGATCCAACCGGGGTCTCCTGCATTGCAGGTAGATTCTGTACCAACTGAGCTATCAGGGAAGCTCCTAGAGCAGAGGAGACCATCTACTGTCCCTCCCAGGAGAGCAGGTGCCAGGAATCCTTGGGGGTAACGGGCATGAGGTTGCCATTCCGTGTCAGGCTGGTGACCAGTGAGTTTGCAACCTTAGATCTCACTTCTAGTCTCAGACAGAAGGTGGGTGGGGGAAATTTGGAGTTCTTCAGTCTACTCATGGAAGCACAGATAAACTCACACACTTACGAGCACTCCTATCGAGACATGTGCTGTGAATGTAAATGCTCACACATACCCAAGCTGTGCTTGTGTATGAAACCATACGCTGTTAAAATGAGGTGGAAATAGGTGAGAGTTGGGTGGGGGTGGGGGGTTAACTGGGTGAGTCTTGAGGGTCCCATCATCCCTGCTTCAACCAGAGAGCTCTGCTTTTATCTGTTACAGGCACTGTGGTGGTGATGCTCATTTAGCCGTTTGGTTATGTCTGACTTTTTTGACCCCACGGACTGTAGCCCACCAGGCTCCTCTCTCCATACATGTTGTGCTTCTACTGAAAGATTTCTTTTAAGAAAGGGTTCCATGGCAAAAAAAGAAAAAGAACTTTGGAAATCTCACTTGATATAATCAAATTATTTATATTCCTATTATTTTATAAATGAGGAAATGGGGACACAGAAGGTTTAAATGACTCAGCTGAGTTCATAAAGACAAAAGCATTGGTTTAAGGGCTCCAATCCAATATTTTTGTTTTGTTTTTCTATAACACCCTGCAGAGAAAGAAAGAATATACACAAAGACGATGAAGCCTGGATGTTTTTCAGAACTTGGTGTGTTTCTCAATTTCAGTGGTCAAAGGTTTGAGAACTGGCTTATTAGATCTTTTAATTTTTCTAACTATGATTTTATAGCTAGAAAAACATTAGCTATGGGGGCAGAAATGTAGACTAAATTAACACAGTTATGTATCAAATGACCATATTAATATATTTTCAATTCAACTCTAAAGTTGAATTACAATCTACTTAGACATGCTATACTAATCAGAAATATATAGCAAAAATGAGATCGTTGTGTTTTAGACAGGGCCTCGAGAACCATTAGCCCAATTTGCTAAGCACAGAAGGAGGCAAAAATGATGACAGGAAAGTTTGCGAAGAAGTTCATGAATAAATGTTAATATAATTATTCACTCTGGAGAAGAAATAACAAAAGAAGCTAACTGTTTTCCTGGAGCATAAAGGATCTCTCAGCTGAGATGCAGTCCCTTTCTCATTCACAAGGAGGGCAGAATAAGAGTGGACCTTTTGAGAGATCATGGGAGAGTCTAGGTGGTGGAGTCTGTAGAACAACATTGAGGTTCCCCAGGCTGCGCTGAGCTATAAGGACCAGAGGCAGCGCCCGTGAAGTGACCTGTCCAGGGAGGAAATGGTAGCTGATGACTCAGGGTCTCTGTTATTATTTCAGAAAATATCAAGCATCACCATAAGGCAGAAGCTAAAGGTAATCCACCGACAAGGAGAAGACTGGGGCACCACTTTCCACCTGTGCCCTAAGATGGCCACTGAGAATACCCTCCTGCTCTGCACGCTGTCCCAGCTGTGAGTGCTCTCTGTACCCCACCCTGCCTTCCTACTGTCAATCAGAGTCCCAGATACCTGATGGTCCCATGGTTGAACCCTGTGGATGAGCACTGGGAATAAGGCAAAACCCTTTCTGTAGAAACTTCAGTTCAGTTCAGCCGTTCAGTCATGTACGACTCTTTGCGACTCCACGAATCGCAGAACGCCAGGCCTCCCTGTCCATCACCAACTCCTGGACTTCACTCAGACTCATGGCCATCGAGTCAGTGATGCCATCCAGCCATCTCATGCTCTGTCGTCCCCTTCTCCTCCTGCCCCCAATCCCTCCCAGCATCAGAGTCTTTTCCAATGAGTCAACTCTTCGCATGAGGTGGCCAAAGTACTGGAGTTTCAGCTTTAGCATCATTCCTTCCAAAGAAATTCAGTTCAGTTCAGTTCAGTCGCTCAGTCGTGTCCGACTCTTTGCAACCCCATGAATCGCAGTACGCCAGGCCTCCCTGTCCATCACCAACTCCCAGAGTTCACTCAGACTCACGTCCATTGAGTCCGTGATGCCATCCAGCCATCTCATCCTCAGTCGTCCCCTTCTCATCCTGTCCCCAATCCCTCCCAGCATCAGAGTCTTTTCCAATGAGTCAACTCTTCGCATGAGGTGGCCAAAGTACTGGAGTTTCAGCTTTAGCATCATTCCTTCCAAAGAAATCCCAGGGTTGATCTCCTTCAGAATGGACTGGTTGAATCTCCTTGCAGTCCAAGAGATTCTCAAGAGTCTTCTCCAACACCACAGTTCAAAAGCATCAATTCTTCTGTGCTCAGCCTTCTTCACAGTCCAACTCTCACATCCATACATGACCACAGGAAAAAACCATAGCCTTGACTAGACGGACCTTAGTCGGCAAAGTAATGTCTCTGCTTTTGAATACACTATCTAGGTTGGTCATAACTTTTCTTCCAAGGAGTAAGAGTCTTTTAATTTCATGGCTGCAGTCACCATCTGCAGTGATTTTGGAGCCCTCAAAAATAAAGTCGACACTGTTTGCACTGTTTCCCCATCTATTTCCCATGAAGTGATGGGACCAGATGCTATGATCTTCGTTTTCTGAATGTTGAGCTTTAAGCCAACTTTTTCGCTTTCCTCTTTCACTTTCATCAAGAGGCTTTTTAGTTCCTCTTCACTTTCTGCCATGAGGGTGGTGTCATCTGCATATCTGAGGCTATTAGGTTGCATCTAATGTTCTTATCTCTTAATATGCTGTCATAAAGGTCTGAAACACGACAGTTTGCCAACACAAGTTAGGTAGATAACACAAATGGTTATCCCACATCCCTCCCTCATGTCACCTTTTCCCCCCTTTCTTATCAGAGAAGGCATTTGAAGCTGGTGGAGTGGGATATATACAGTAGGGAAATGGATGCAGGCACGTCTCCCTGGAGGGGGTTGTGATAAGACATATACTCACATGAAAAGTGAGAGAGACACACTCATAGGAACCACGAGCTTAACTCTTAATACCACGGGAGCACCCACAGCAGGAGAAGACGGTCCACTCGTCCACCTCTCAGATTCCCTTTTTTCGGACCCCAGGTGTAATGTTGCTCTATTCTATCCGTAGCTCACTTTACAGCCCCAGGGCCCAGTGGTGTGGCTATTTGTAATGGGAAAAAAAAAAAAAAAGATTCAGAAATACAGTGATTATTCACTTCAGTTTTAAGGGACCCAGAAGATGTATTGGAATCCTATGGAATGAAAGCATTATTTGTGACTGAGAGGAAGATTTTTCTTCAATTAACTCCAAGTCATCAGCTTAATTAGAAAGTGAAATCCAAGATTTCAGAAAGGCATATTTGCAAGTTGTTAATTATGAAAGCAAGCAAAAGAGCCAACTCCACAATAAAACTCTGACTCACTAGCCTGCCCAGTGCCTTGAGATCCTTGGATGACTTGCGGTCCAGTGACCAGTTCACTTTCAGGAAGAAGGAAATGAGCTGCTGAGACTGTCTCCTCAGGGCAGACCTTGACTAATTCTCTTGCTGTCCCTACCTTTCTCAGCTGGGTAAAGTCATCAGCTGGAAAACTCAGCTTCAGCCAGTAAGACACTGTCTTGCAAATTCCAAGGATTCAGCAGGAGTGGGTATTAATAATTTGCAGTGTCTGGTGGTGACTCAGGTCTCAGCAGACTGGCTGTTTAATTTGCAGCCAAGCTCCATTTCTCTGACTGTAGCTCTGGTCCCCACATATCTCTTCCAGCACTCCGCATTTCACAGGAGTCTTTGAGGGTATAGACATGCCTCTGTCTTCACGCTTCTAGAAGTATGAGACACCCAGGAGGCAATGCAGGGCCCTTTGAGCATAAGTTGTTGAATCAGCCTGCTATGACTGATTTTCTGTCACGAGTCTGCTGTTGAGAGCAGCTGTGTCCCAGTTATTACTCAAGCTGAGAAAATGTCAGCTTTAACCAATTGACTTGAGGAAGTCATGAGTCTTCCCACGTGGCGCTAGTGGTAAAGAACCGTCCTGCCAATGCAGGAGACATAGGAGACACAGGTTCGATTCCTGGGTCTGGAAGATCCCCTGGTGTAGGAACGGCAACCCACTCCAGTATTCTCGCCTGGAGAATCCCATGGACAGAGCAGCCTGGTAGGCTACAATCCATGGGGTTGCAAAGAGTCAGACAGAATTGGAGTAATTTAGCACATTCCTGCATTTTGACCTATGGACAGGGCATGAGAGACATGTATACTGCTCAATTTGGAGGGTCTGGTTAATTACAGCAATTTTCTGTGGATTTTTAAAGCCTGGTATTTCAACGACTGATCTGAGCAATTATTTCACTGGTCATCAGTATGAAATGGAAGAGATGAAAACAGCAACAAGCTGGCGTTGTACATCATGACTATTGAATGAAACAATTATAGTTACACAAATTCTTTTAAGTAAGCTACTAAAATAAGGAAGAATGGTGGCAACTAAAATTTATTTAAAGGCTATTTGATCCAAGAAGATCCCACGTGCCTCGGAGCAATTAAGCCCATGTCCCACAATTACTGAACCTTATTTAAAGGCTATTTGAACCTTTCTCCCTCCAAATGGCATTTCATCTTTAGTACTATGCAAACATCCTTTGAAACTTTCTCTCCCACTGACTGTGCCCCACCCGCAGTCCACATCTCTTCTCTCTTTTTCCAAATTTGTCAAACATCTTAGGTCCACGTTACTTCACAGTCCCGGCGCCCTGCTCCCCCCTACTCCTTTTCTCACCTCTTGCTGAATTCTGTTCCACCAGAAACTCTGGCATCTCCAACGGGCTTCCCTCCAGCTGATCTTGGCTACTCTCAGTCCTGCCCTGCCCCTGTTTCTGCAAACGAAGGACCAGAAGAGCAGCACAGCAGCTGTCTTGTACAGGTGGGAAGAGCAAGAGGCTCTGAATAATTCCTGCTTTTTTTCTATTAATTACACAGGAAAAGGCCTAAGACCTGGCCATAGCAAGGGAAACAATCAACAAGTAATTCACTCATATTAACTGATAATTAGCTGGAGGAAATAGACTGCAGTTAGAAAAGCAAGAGAGAGGAAGAAAGAGAGGGAGCAAGAGAGAGAAAAGAAAGAAAAAAGAGAAGACAGCAGTTGCTAGCAAAATTTTGCTTGAAGTCTAAAATTAAAAGTTCTAATTCTGATCATGGCAATCTAGACGTGGCCTTATTCGTAATAAAAATTGTAAATAAAGGTGAGACGCTGTGACAAAACTATGCCCAGAATACATCATGGGAAGAAATATATATTATTAATAAAATGATAGTGGTGGCTGCTGGGGGAGGTAGACATGTAAGAAATGTAGTTTTGAAAAAAAAAAGATGAACTGATAATACATATAGAATCAAGCTGTAACATCTCCCAAGCTACCCCAGCCTTCAATATCATCATGATTGAAACTCTCTCCATTGGCATAAATACTCTTCATTGTCTTTCTTCTTCCTTTCCTTCCTCCTTTCTATCTTCTTCTCACTGTCTTAACCCACTCAGGCTGCTATCACAAACTAGCAAATAGACTGAGTGACCTATAAATGACAGACAGTTACTTCTCACTGTTCGGGGGCTGGGAAGCCCAAGATCATGGCAGCAGCAGGTTTGGTGTCTGATAAAAGCCCATTTCCCAGTTCATGGGTTCCCCTGGTGGCTCAGATGGTAAAGAATCTCCTGGCATTGCAAGGGACCTGGGTCTGATCCCTGAGTTGGGTTCCATCCCTGGGTCAGGAAGATCCCCTGGGGAAGGGAATGGCTGCCCACTCCAGTACTCTTGCCTGGAGAATCCCATGGACAGAGGAGGCTGGTGGGCTACAGCCTATGGGATTGCAAAGAGTTGGACACGCCTGAGCGACTTTGACTCCCAGTTCAGAAACAGCTGTCTTTCCATTGTGTCCTTGCATGGCAGAAGTGAGGTTGCTCCTTGGAGCTTCTTTTATAAGGGCACTAATCCCATTCCTCGGGGTTCCACACTCATAACCTAATCACTTCGCAAAGGTGTGTGTGTGTGTGTGCATTAGTGGCTCAGTCATGTCCAACTCTTTGTGACTCTATGGACCATAACCCACCAGCCTCCTCTGTCCATGGAATTCTCCAGGCAAGAGTAATGGAATGGGTAGCCATTTCCTTCCCCAGGGGATCTTCCTGACCCAGAAATCAATCCCGGGTCTCCTGCATTGCAGGCCGGTTCTTCACCGTCTGAGCCACCAGGGTAGCTCCCACCTCCTAATACCAACATGCTGGGGGTTAGGACTTCAACATATGAATTTGAGGGGGACACACAAAGGTTCAGTGTATAGCAGTCACCTTTAAGATTATTCAAGGATAGAGAGGTTGATGGATTTTTTCCCGCCCGCAGGGGTCCTGCCACACTGGTTATATCCAGTTGTCGTCTATTCTAAGGACCACAGCACATTCCAACGGGCTGGACGTCCATCCCAGCACCCACGCCTTACTGGCTGGTCCATGTTTTGACTATCACATGGGCCACATCACAACAGTATAGAGGGATCCGTATATGACAAAAGTGAGAGTCTGAGTCATTTTAGAATATTTTTGCACATGGGTAGTTCCTGGTATCTGCATTTTCCAGATGAGGAACTGAGGCTAGGATCTGAATGCTCCCAACTCAGCTTCTGTTCATGCTGGTTCTCCTACAGTGCCAAGGTATGCCCACAACCAGCTGCCTCCATCTTTGCTGTGAATTTAGGGTATATGCAGATGACACCACCCTTATGGCAGAAAGTGAAGAGGAGCTAAAAAGGCTCCTGTTGAAAGTGAAAGAGGAGAGTGAAAAAGTTGGCTTAAAGCTCAACATTCAGAAAACGAAGATCATGGCATCTGGCCCCATCACTTCATGGGAAATAGATGGGGAAACAATAGAAACAGTGTCAGACTTTGTTTTTTCAGGCTCCAAAATCACTGCAGATGGTGACTGCAGCCATGAAATTAAAAGACGCTTACTCCTTGGAAGAAAAGTTATGACCAACCTAGACAGTATATTCAAAAGCAGAGACATTACTTTGCCGACTAAGGTCCGTCTAGTCAAGGCTATGGTTTCTCCTGTGGTCATGTATGGATGTGAGAGTTGGACTGTGAAGAAGGCTGAGTGCTGAAGAATTGATGCTTTTGAACTGTGGTGTTGGAGAAGACTCTTGAGAGTCCCTTGGACTGCAAGGAGATCCAACCAGTCCATTCTGAAGGAGATCAACCCTGGGATTTCTTTGGAAGGAATGATGCTAAAACTGAAGCTCCAGTACTTTGGCCACCTCATGTGAAGAGTTGACTCATTGGAAAAGACCCTGATGCTGGGAGGGATTGGGGGCAGGAGGAGAAGGGGACGACAGAGGATGAGATGGCTGGATGGCGTCATGGACTCAATGGACGTGAGTCTGAGTGAACTCCGGGAGTTGGTGATGGACAGGGAGGCCTGGCGTGCTGCCATTCATGGGGTCGCAAAGAGTCGGACACGACTGAGCGACTGAACTGAACTGAACTGATGGAATGACCTAGTGAGACCTCAGAGAACAAACGAGGACTTTACTGTCTTTGTGTGAAAACATGGGGTGTAGTCACAAGCTGTCTTGGGGTCCAGAGTCACCGATGGCATCAGGACCTTTGGGGCTTCCTGTCTGTCTTGTTCTGACTCATCCTACAGCTCCCGCTAATTGTGCTGGCCGCGTGGGTGGCCAAAGCTTCTCTCACAGGAGGACTTCCCAGAGAGGAGCAAGGCCCGCTGCCATCATGCCCGCTGTCACCCTGTAGGATATTAAAACTGACTCGAGATAGTGTTGAAAAATGTTTTCCTTTCCGGTATGCTAATAAGAACAAGATCATATACAGCCGATGTGTATCGCGGCAGGACTGTTCCCTGGCCGAGGCTTTTAATGAGCTGTTTCGTAATGAGGGCCGATCTGCAAACAGCATCTGGGTGCTAGTCAAAGTTTAAAGACCTCTGATTCCCCCCAACACACACCCTCATCCAAGCCATGGCTTTAATTCTTTTAAACCGTAACATTAATTGGCTGTTAAGTAAAACAGGAGAGAACACAATAGATTTATGATATTTTGAGAAGCGACACCAGTTCTCAGGCATTCAGAGAAACAGGCTTGGCTTTTATGAGCTAATTATGATTTAGTGGTTTCTCTCGCCCTGTTGAGTCTGTGGGCTGCCTCTAAAATGGATCTGGGATGAATGTCAAAATCAGGATTTACAGTCAAACCTTTTCAACATAGAAAGCGCAGGAGAAGTTTATTGTTTTATTTTTTTCTCCTAAGCAATATTTCCTTCTGCATTTCTATGCTGTTAGATTTTGTAGGATTTCCACCCCCACCCTAGCTTTGAAATGGTGTCTATAAATTACTTCTCCTGTTAAGGCTGCTGTATCATCAAAAAGTGATTGTTTTTGCAAGCAATCACGAGAGAGCACGTCAATTTAAATAATCTCTTTTTTTCCCTCTCACCCCTTTGCTCCCTCACCCTCTACAGGAGAAATGCTATCATCTTGGTTTTTCTACTCTTTCACAAATGAACAGAAACTGACAAAGCTTGATGAACAAGAGGTCTTTCTTCTTCTTCCTACATCTTTTTTTTTTTTTTTCCTGCTCTCTCTTTGAAATGAGAACTGTGTTTAGCTGTGCCTTCAGGGACAGAAGACCCTGGGGATCAGGCTCCAAGAGTTTTATCCTTTTCTCCCCTCGAACATGAGGGAATCAAACAGTTTCTTTTCCACTGGGAGCCTCCCTTCTCTTAATTTATAAAGTAAGGCAGTGATGATTTCTAAGATCTCTTCCAACTCTTGAAAGTGAAAGTCGCTCAGTCATGTTCTACTCTTTGCAACCCCAACCCTATGGACTAAACAGTCCAAGGAATTCTCCAGGGCAAAATACTGGAGTGGGTAGACTTTCCCTTCTCCAGAGGATCTTCCCAGTTCAGGAATAGAACCCCGATCTCCCTCATTGCAGGCAGATTTTTTTTTTTACCAGTTGAGCCACTAGGGATGTTACCTGTATATGGCCCAACGGTAATTTGGTATGTGTTGTTGAAGGAGACATGGCAACCCCAAATATGCTGCTTTGGCATAAGAATTATTTTGAGCTGAAGTCAGCTGAGTTCCTGAATCCCTTATCTGCCAAAAAGCAGAGTCTCCTCCAAATAACTGAGCTGCTATATCCCGTCCCTGGGAGCCACCGTTACCTCTTCTCAGAGACCTCTGGTCAGCGCCACACCCAGTCAGGCATTTGTCACAAAACCATCATACCTCTCATCTATTCTCCTAAGGGCCCATTTATTTCTCCTGAAAGTCATTTGTCTTCTCATAAGTGCTCTTCTCCTTCCCTTATAAAAAAAATGACAGTGAAAATGAAAGTCGCTCGGTCGTGTCCGACTCCGTGTGACCCCATGGACTATACAGTCCGTGGAATTTTCCAGGCCAGAATACTGGAGCAGGTAGCCTTTCCCTTCTCCAGGGGATCCTCCTGACCCAGGGATTGAACCCAGATCTCCCATATTGCAGGCAGATTCCCTACCAGCTGAGCCACAAGGGACAGTGACATGTAAGCCCCAAATTTCAACAACCTCCTTTGAATCACTTTTTTTTTTTCTGTGAACTTTCATGTATCTATGTAAATCAAAGTCTGTCTTTTCTCTTGCTAACCTACTTTTGTCAATTTAATTTGCAGGCTCCTATGAACAGAACATACAGGGTAGTAGAAAGGATTTGTTTCCCCCTGACATTGGTGTGTGTGTGTGTGTGTGTGTGTGTGTGTAGAAGTTATAGAAATGCGGATGGAAAGAATGAGGCTAGGAGTAGTATTTTTCTTCAAACAAAAATTTTATGAGGAAAGTGTCATAATATGGGATTCTCCAGGTAAGAATATAGGAATGGGCTGCTATTTCCTTCTCCAGGGGATCTTCCGGACCCAAGGGATCAAACCCAGGTCCCCCTCATTGCAGGCATGATGCTTCACCATCTGAACCACCAGGGAAGCTAGGAAATTTTGTGGTGAAAGTACCACTCACCAAGCTTCTTATCTCTACCAGAAACCTCTCTACAGTACCTTGTCAGTACAGTTCTCTCTTCCCTAGTTAAGGGTGTAAGCATGGTCTGCGCTGGTGTTTGCTGCTGCAGTTGCTAAGTCACTTCAGTCGTGTCCGACTCTGTGCGACGCCATAGACGACAGCCCACCAGGTTCCTCCATCCCTGGGATTCTCCAGGCAAGAACACTGGAGTGGGTTGCCATTTCCTTCTCCAATGCATGAAAGTGAAAAGTGGAAGTGAAGTCGCTCAGTCGTGTCCGACTCTTCGCGATCCCATGGACTGCAGCCTACCAGGGTCCTCCATCCATGGGATTTTCCAGGCAAGAGTACTGGAGTGGGGTGCCATCACCTTCAGTTTTGATTTTTGGAGGTTTTTGTTGGGTGTGGGGAAAGTAAGGAAAAGAGAGAAGCAGCAGATGCCAACTCAAGGTCAGCAACTTTTTAAATGGCCTCGGACCACAGTTATTTAATTGTAAAGTTTTGTGTTTTTGCTCTTTTATATTTTGGTGCCTTTCTTATTGGACAATCCTTAGAGGTTTTTCCTGACAAGTTGGGAGGAGGAAGTTGCACCCCTGATCTCTTCCCTGATGCCTCCATAGAAGAGACCGTTCAAGGACTTAGACCAGAGTCTAGAAATAGCCTCGAACATTTGATTAGATTACATATTATATGCAATTTATTATCTATTATATATTGCACCATCGACTGAGCAGTACACCCGAGATGCCATCATATAGAATATACAGCTCTATAATATGGCATAGTTTATTGCAGCTACAATTTATTGAATATTAACTATGTGCCAGACATGCTATTAAGCCTTTTTCTTATGTTTTCTCATTTACTTTAGATGATGTAGTTTATATAAATGGTAATTTCAAATGACACTCGGTGTTAGTAATTTCTCCCAAGCATTTTTCCTGTCTCCAGATCTCTAGAATAAAGAAGTTAAGATACCTGGGAAAGGATTCAACAGTAAGGATGTTCTTGAAAACAGATGAGCGTAAAAAATAGGAATCATTAGAGTTCCTAACCCTTCCTCTTCCCACTGCCAGCACCCAACGAAACTAACCAAACACACACACACACACACACACTCACCCTTTAATGTCCAGTACAGAATAATTCAAGGGTCCCATTAGATTCTAAAACCTTCCCAGCTGGGATAATTGGCTTTAGAATCTTCCCTCATCCCCATGACTCTCTCTCACATGCCAATATCTCTAACGCATAGATAATTTATGAAAACAGAGTAGACACTTTTTAATAATTAAGTGATAGCTAATAGGAGCTTTTAAAATAAGCTGTAAAAGCTTGGAAAAGGAAGGGAAACCAAGATAATTTGTCACCCACATATTTCCTGGGAATGACTCCAAAAGGCTCTTCACCTTGTACCCCACTATCCACAACTGGAAGCCCCCAAAAGTTTGGTGTGTTTGTTAACCAGGCTCTTCTTCCAGAGGTGTTGAAAGCCGCAGTTGTTTCTAGGCAGAACCAGATGCCTGCCCCAGTCTCCATCACCCGCGTCGCCCACTCTATTCTCTCCAAATTACAGTGCAAACAATAACACAGGTAAAATTAGGCGCGACACTAATTATGCAGCGCAAATGTGTAAAGGATATAGAATGACAAACGGCAGACGCCGACCGTGTTGCTTCGTATCAATCATCTCCCTGGCTGCCGAGCCCAGGAACAAAGGGAGACTTGTGCCGTGTTTGTCTAACATGCTCCATATCACAAATTGGAAATCCTTCCTAATTAAGATATTGTTCAATGTCCTTTGTTAGCAGATTTTAACAATGTTAATTAGGAGGTTAGAGTGATCATTGTTCATCTAGCAAACAATTAGGGTGATTTGCACTGTAGCTTTTGAGAAACTTCTGAGCAAAACAGAGGAGTTTCCCTTTGACAGGGAGGGGAGCTGGGAAGCAAAGGAGGAGATGGGATGGGGAGAAAGGGCAAGGCTACTCCTAACATTTTTGGGCCTCAGGCCAAGGCAAAGCGTGAGGAAATGTCAGCTTTGGGTGTCACAGCTGTTGGAAAGCAGTGTTGGCCTTGACCTTGTGGAATAACAATATTTGCAGATGCAAGGTCCATTCACCTCCCGCCCCCCCACCTCAATGGTTCTCATCTTGATAATTCAGGAGACTGTGGTTACAGAAAGCAGAGTCCAGAGATCTCTTAATCATCTGGTTGAGTAAGGGTAAGGATGGAGTGTGGGACCTGCTATCTCAAAATGCAACCCCCGGCAAGTTGAATGTGTTAAGCTAAAGGAGTTTGAGAAAACGGAAGATGCGGAAGGTCACATTGACCTTTCCTCTGATTGCCCTCCCTGAAACAAGTCAAAAACCCTCCCGTGAGAGGCGCCCATGCCTGGCTCCAAAGACAAAGGAATGCCAAGAAGAATCGGCGCGCACAGGCCTGGCAACGTGTCCCCTGGTGTACGCCCCTGACCTCACACACTTGGCCCTAGGTATTCCTTCGTGACTGCCCTCTTCATCAAATCTGGGACAGACACACCCACATCTCACTTTCTTCTGGTCGTCTCCATTTCGTTACAAAACTCCTGCGACGTTTAGCACTTACATTAAATAAATTTGTATGCGTATCTCCTGTTAATCTTTGTCGATTTAATGTTCAGACCCAATCAGGCACCCTAAGAGGCTCAAGGAAAACTTTTTCGTCCTTGCAGTTAAGGAAACAAGATCCCCTGGAGGAGGAAATGGCACCCCACTCCAGTATGCTTGCCTGGAAAATCTCATGGACAGGGGAACCTGGTGGGCTACAGTCCACGGGGTCACAAGAGTCAGATATGACTGAGTGCAGCAGAGCTGAAGAAACAAAAACAGTGCTATCCAGCTGGATCTCAGACTTTTCCCAAATTAGAACCGATTATTTTAAGTATCAGATGAGTCTGTGCTCCTCCTTCTATACCCCCCACCTTCTGCCACCTTTGTGCCTCCAACACACAGGAGATAAAGCAGTTGGCACTTCTTTTTTCTTCTCTTTTGAAGGGTAGAAGAATATGTCACTCCAAGACATGATCGCAGGGGTTTAGGACAGGATGCCCCCAAATAAGCTACTTTAGAACGTTGACTGTTTTGAGAAACAGCAAATGCAGGTAGAGGCTTTCTCTCAACTCCCCTTATTTGCGTAAGACAAACCCTCCAAAAGGAGCTCTATCTTTTAAGTCCCCTGCCCACCTTCCTTGGGAGTTTGATCAGCCAGGAGAGACTGACCTTAATTGCAGGAGGCAAGACTAGAAGTTGATACCATTGCGTGCTAAGTGGCTTCAGTCATGTCCAGCACTTTGCGACCCTATGAACCATAGCCCACCAGGCTCCTCTGTCCATGGGATTCTCCAGGCAAGAATACTGGAGGGCGTTACCAGGCCCTCCTCTAGGGGATCTTCCCCAGCCAGGGATCGAACCTGCGTCTCTTACATCTCCTGCCTTGGCAGGCGGGTCTTTTACCACTAGTGCCACCTGGCACCACATCCGGACAGATTTTGTCACAAACAGTCATTCCTCCCGTCTATTCTTCTATGGGCCCATTTGTCTCTCCTAAATACCACTGACTTTCCTCCGAGAGACCTGCATCTCCTCTGCCATTTGCCTATTAAGATGATATTTAAGCCTGAATTCTAAGCCACCTCTTTGAGTTACTCATTTCCCCCCGGTATCGCCCATGTTGATAAACTTCTTTTTGTTTTCTCTTGTTAATCTCTTATTACAGAAGTCTCAGCTAAGAGCTTGGAAGGGCAAAGGGAAAATTATTTTGTCTTTCCTTCCCACCGTGCCCAATCCCCAACCTGCTACTAGAGGTGACTGGACTAAAAGGCAGGAAGGAGGGGAGGGAGGGAGTTATGCCTCTGTGTTTAGCTGCTTTGAAATTGCAAATATAAGAGTAAAATATATTTGGAGAGGAGGCAAGAACTGGTTGTTTAAAAACTACCAGAGCACTTGGGTTTCTTTGAGACTCTCGTTCTCTCTTGGCAAAGGTGCTGGTGGAGGGCAAGCCTCCCAGAGAGAGGAAGTATTGACTGAAAATTGAACACAGATTCTGAGTTCTATTTTTAGCTCCATCCACGATTTCTCAATACAAACTCAGGAGGAGTCCCTGAACTAAGAGTCACAGCTACTTGGAGATGGTTTCAGGTATCTCAGCGCAGTGAGTTTCTAACTGTGCATGCCCAACTCCAGAGGAAAAACATCTCCCAGCTATCAAGGAGCGGCTAGTGCCAGGCACTGTGTTGGATACTTTACATAAATTTAATCACAGCTAGCACTTAGCTTCAATCACAAACAGCCCGAGGCCCATTTAAGTGGCTCTTGAGTCTCTTTTATCCTTGGGGGACCCCATCTGCTGGGGGGATAAAAAGCCCTTTTATGTTCTACAACCTCACAGGACCACCCACCCCAACAGTTTGTGCTTTGTCACAAAAACCCTCCATCTAATTAACAGGGCACAATTTTGATGAAACACTGGTGAAATAAATTATTCATACATGTCAGAAATCAAATATAGATCAGATCATCTTGTAAACTGTTCCGAGGTCTGTAATTTGCTTTAAAGTGCTTTAGCATAGATAATGGAATATCATGTACGTGTTTGCTTAATTCACAACCAAAGTGTAGGAGTTACTCTAAAAGGAACTTACCTCTTAGGGGAGGGCAGTCAGAGTTTCCATTGGGAAGTCCAGTTACTACAAAGGCACTTCTGTTATCTTGACAATATCGGACAGTTTTTGAAAGAGCATGGTCAGGGCCAGAAATGAGTCTACGTTGGTGAATCTGTGACTTACTAATTAGCATACTGACGGTTATAAATGGGCTCTCATTGGTGAAGTTTGATCCTCATGAGAGTCACGTAACAGTAATACATAGAGATGAATTCAATTTTTTGTTTCTTTGCACTGCGCGCTGGGTATAAATACAAATTCATGTATGCCTTTGTTCTCTTGGCCTGCCATGTCTGTTCTCCCCTAGTACATCTATGCCTGGCACAGAGCAGGCACTCTACACACATCCCTTGAACCAATGATGAACACTGCTCTGTTACAATTAGGGGAAATTTATCTAAGCATGCAAGACCCCTCCACCTCATTCAAGACCCAATGGAAAACTTGGCAAGTGCATATCTTAATCTTCAGATCTCCACATAGGTCTTCCCTGAGTTGATATGTGTGGCAGTGTGATCCCTTCAAAAACATCAGTAACCCATGTTGACATTAAAAAAATTGCACAAGGTAACAGTTGCAAGTTAAGTTTTATCTGGGGCAAAGTGAGGACGGTATCCTGGGAGATAGCACCTCAGATAGCTCTGAGAAACAGCTCCGAAGAGGCAGGGGTAAAGATCAGTAAATGTGTGAGTTTGGTGAAAGGGGCATACATGTAGTCAAGCACTGGTTTTTTCCATTAGTCTTCTACTAGTCTTGTGAAGCTTTTGTTAGTCATGACAAACAGTCAACACCATGAAGGATTTTAGTGCTTTGCTAGATATGAGGAGATACAAGAATTGGGCTCACAAAATCAGCTCCTGCAAATCTAACTATCTGAAGACCTGCCTTGACAGTCCCCGTACCCCCCGCCCGCCCCAACCCCAGCCCAGAGTGCCTTATTTCTGCTCTCCACCCTGAACTCCTTTCAGGGGGTGGCGAAGGTCAGCAGCTGCAGCAACACATGATTTAATCCTTGTAGAGGTGGATGGCAAGTGCCCATGGCAAGTGGCAATTTGCAGTTGACAACCATTCCTTCCACTTAGAACCCTCAGTCCTCTTAAAGCCGGTCAACTTTCACAGTCGTCTTTATCCAGTAAGGAGACCATAAACTCACCCACAGTTAGGCCCTCCATACACGGGGATGAGGAGTGGAGAGAATATTCAGGCTATGAAATTCTAATGGCTCATTACCATGACAAAGGTTGTAACAACTTGGACAGGAAGCTGAACAAAAGGCATCCACCATTCTATTTGCAATTCTAGGATTGTATTTGTAATCTCTCTTTGCAGGAGAAAGCGACTGCCAGTAAAAGGCTGAGACACAATAGGAAGAGAGGCCCCCTGATGCAGAGAGAGACCAAAGGGCTCAGTGCCCGTGCTCACACACACGCACGCTGTGTGTGTGTACCTCTCTGTGTGTACACAGTGGGCAAGAGGAAATTATTGTCATGGGTAAGAGTTTAACATTATTGACCTGTAAGATGGCTTTTAAAAAATATATATGTGTGCGACATGGCCAGAATTCCAATTGGAAGTGGAAAAGCATTTAGGGCAGATGAATAGACTGGATGAATAGACTTGGAGCGGAGCGAGCCTCTTCAATTTGTTTGTTACGGAGCGTCGGGGAGTCAGCTAACATCGTAACCTGCTAAGGAAGGCGCCGTGAACGTGATTAATAATGCAGAGGGGGGAAGGCTCAAGAGTTATTATGCTGTATAGGGTTTTGGTGTCAGGGAGGTGGTGATTGTTCTAAAAGTCACTGACGATTTTGGTTAACAAGGCATACAAATGGAACGGGTCGCTCTGCTGTTCTTTGGAGCCAGCCCTCGCCCCGCAGCAGCTCGACTCTGCAAATTCTGATTCATTACCATTTGCTCCCCTTTTGTTACCTACCTAGCCAGTGATTGTACTTGGGAAGTGTGCGGTGGCAGGGACCATTCGAGAAAGGATCATTGTCCCCGGAGCTCAAGGAGCAAAGCCATTGCTTTTGTTCCACTGGAAAAGAATGAAACCCACGTTCAATTCTATTGTCCCACTGCAAACCTGGCTTTTAATGGCACGTTGGCGGTTCGGATTGTAAAAGGTGTGTGATGACAGTTCAGAAGTCGGCATCGTGGGGGCAGAAGTGACTTCACCTCCAGGTTAATGCTGCCTTGAATGAAATTCGTGTGTGTGCCGACTCGCAGGAATTGTGTGTGGTTGCCGTCAGCGGAGGGCAGACAGGGTTGAGATCACAGGACCACAGTCCAGACGCTATGCTAACCGTGCGCTCAGGAGCACCGATCTCTTTTCCCCCTCCACCTGACCCCCTGACCCCCTGATGGACATTAATAAAGTTGGCGCCTAAGCACACTTCTCATCCGGCTTCCCTTGCTTCCCATCTTGTTAGGGACCCATGAATAAAAATTTCAGTCTCTCAATCCCATTTATGCTTAGAAAGTGAACAACACCTAAGGACGAGCCAATTAACACTGAGCAATTCAATGCAACAAACATGTGTCGAGCCTCAGTCTATGACTGATGGAAAGTGCTAAGTCATTTACAGAATCCCTTTTGTGACTTTCGAGAAAAAGTCAAGGTGATTCTTGCTGTTAGCCACGCGGGTGTGTGTTTACAGCGGCCAGTGGAAACTGGCCAGTGGAAGCTGGGATGTTTGGTGTTGATGATGTCTGGCTATTAAGAAAGGCATTAGTGTCAACTCCTGTGAATGCTCACCTGCTATCCTGAACTGACCTCAAGCCTGGCTGCAGAGTTTCTAGAATCTGAAATGACGGAATGCTATAATACTGATGACTGTGGAAAATCTGTCTCTACTAAAAAAGTATCGGACGTCTGGATTCCAAAAACTGGATATCTAGTTATTCTATCTCTGTATTTCTTCATCCAGCCCGCCAGTGCTCAAACATGCCACATCATCAACTTTGTTTATATACATAAAGTGAAAGCCACTCAGTCGTGTCTGACTCTGTGTGACCGCATGGACTGACTATACAGTCCATGGGATTTTCCAGGCCAGAATACTGGAGTGGGTAGCCATTCCCTTCTCCAGGGAATCTTCCCAAACCAGGGATGAAACCAAGTCTCCTGTATTGCAGGCGGGTTCTTAATTGTCTGAACCACCAAGGAAGATCAAGAATACTGGAGTGGGTAACCTATCCCTTCTCCAGCAGATCTTCCAGACCCAGGAATTGAACTGGGATTCTTTACCAGCTGAGCTACCAGGGAAGCCCTTATATGCATGTAATGGAGGGGAAAAAATATTTCTCTCTTTCCCTCCTAGATTCTCCAGCTGGGGACTTCTAAATTAGATTAACAAAATAAAGATTAGTGAGAAAAAAAATACAAATATAACTTTTACATGACTCAGGCGCCTTAGAGGGAGAGGAAGATCTGAAGAAATGGCTAGACCAGAGTGTTTTGTACTAGTTTGCTGAAGAGTGGGTAGTTGGAGGAAAACATAATATGAGGAAGGAGTATGAGATATGAGGAGTAAACCGAGGGAAACAGAGCAAAGGCTTTTCATGTGGGTTCCTCTGGGGCCCCACCATCTTTGGAGATAAGGATGTTCTTTTCCTCCAGGTATATAGAGAGGCCACCTGCCACGGGAGGGTCTAAGACCTGCATCAGAGAATAAGGGGGAGATTAGAAAATCCTTTCAGGTTTGTCATTTCTATGACCTTCAACTTAAAATAATCAATATGCCAAGTTGCCACATTTTGGGGTAGTGTGTTCTGAACCCTAACAACATACATATATTCTTTAAAAAAGCATCTGCTTCTTAAATCTCTTTACTCTTAGGTAATGTTATATCCATTTTATTGTAGACTGATTCATCAGCAAAGAGAAATACACTTAATTTTTTTAAAGTCCATACAGAGAATTTTCTTTAAAGTCAAAGGGGTTAGGATTAAGCTGTCTCTTAATTACCCTTATTATCTCAGGATTAACAACATTTCTCTTCCAAAGTTAATTTTGGAAATAGAGGATTTAGAGGTCTTTAGTAACATATGGAACTAATATAAGCTGATAAACATATGCTATTAAAATAATAGCCCTGGTATCAACTGGTGTATTTTTCTGAAATGCAGTTTATCAATAGCACCAATGGCCCTTTAAACAGCACACACCTATTGACCTAGTAATTTCCTTCCTAGAAATTTATCAGGGAAATGTTTGGACAAAGGGACAGAGATGTATGACTGAAGACAATCAGCGTAGACTTGTTTATAATTGGGGCGCCTTAGGAAACTCTTTTAATGTCCATCAATAGAGGATTGGTTGGATAAACAATGGTATATTCATGCAACAGAATATGTTATACTAATTAAGAATGCCATTATGGAGAAATATGTATATCTTATGTTGGAATAATTCACACAGTATGTGATCGAGTGCAAATAGCAAGTTAACAAAATATTATCTACAGTATGCTTCTACTGTTCTAAGAAAAACATAGGAAACTTAATACTCCTATATAACCAGTAAGTCAAAGAAGAAATTAAAAAAATCTTGAAACAAATGAAAGTGAAAATATAACATGCCAGAATGTGTAGAATATAGCAAAAGCAGTTCTAAGAAGGAAGTTTACAGTGATTAACACTTATGTGAAGAAAAATGAGAGATCTCAAATAAACAGCCTAACTTGACATCTCAAGGGACTAGAGAAAGAAGAGCAAGCTAAACCCTAAGTTATCAGAAGGAAGGGGATAATAAAGATCATAGCAGAAATAAATGAAATCAGGAAAGAAAACAATAGAAAAGACCAATGAGACTAATAATTTATTTTTTGAAAAGATAAACCATATGGACAGAATTAGCTAGACTTATCAAGAAAAAAGAGAGAGGACTCAAACAAAATTATAAACCAAAGAGGAAACATTACAACTGACACCAGAGAAATAGAAAGAGTGCATGGGAGCTCTTCAGATTTAGGGGAGTCAGTGCAAACCCGGAAGTAGAAACCCAGCACCAGAGGCTCACAGGTAGCGTCGTGCCAGGATACAGGTCCAGCAGCTTTCATTAGCACTTGCTGTTTCCTTTCTGCCTTCGTGCAGCAGGCTGATCCGGTCACATTGTCTTCACCTCATCACTGTATCACTTGGAATGGCCCCGGAATCAACCATCCAGGTTACTCTCTCTATAAACCACAAGTAAAGCAACCGAGGGGGAAAAAATCAACTGTGGAATAATAGACGTTTCTACAATTCAGACTCAATTTTTGTTAAGAAGCCAGGCAGAGGAATCCATAGAAGTTGGGGAGAAAATTGAAGCAGATGGGATGAATACTGTTTTTGTGTGTGTTCTCAAGTAAGGTAATTTAAGAGATGATAATCGGCAAAGGAGAAATATACATTTTCAATGGATTCTCCAATAAGCAAAAGCAAACAGGAGATCAACACCAGTGTGTGTTTGTTCCTCTGCTTTCCTGCCCGGTGTCTTCCCAATCCACTGTTTGCAAAAAAGCCCTTGGGAGATACTTTATTTAACAAAACATCCGAATCTGACGTTGACACATTTTTTTTTTTTGGAAAGGCAGTTTCCTTTACGCTTCTCCTAGCTGTGACCCCAGGATTCTCTTGGCCTTTGACCTTCCTTTCATTTCTCCCTTTACACTCTGTTTCTTCAATTTCTTTTCCTCCCACTCAAGTGTTATAGATCCTGTGTCTAATCATGCCCAGCTTTTCTAAAATAAAAATGAGGACACAGTCTGGAAAGTGTAAATGAAGCCACAGAACTTGAGTGGTGGCTTCTTCAGGAAGTAGAGGACCTGGTGGAGTTAGAGTGCAAGAGATTTATCTCGGTCACAGCTCAAAGGATAAAGGGGAGGAAGGGGGACAGGAGCAAGTAGCGAGAACCTTCAGATAGATCACAGGTCTGATGCTTGTGAAAGAAGAGTCAGGACTCTCCAGAGGAACAGAACCAAAAGAAGAGCTTACACGTGTATCTCCTTGGGCTTCCCAGGTGCCTCAGTGGTAAAGAATCTGCCTGCCAATGCAGGAGATGTGGGGTCCATCCTTGGGTTGGTAAGATCCCCCAAAGATGGAAATGACAACTCGCTCCAGTATTCTTGCCTGGGAAAATCCCATGGACAGAGGAGCCTGTCAGACTGCACTCCATGGGGTTGCAAAAGAATTGGACATGACTAGCTACCAAAGAATAACAGCAATAATATATTTCCTATATATATATATATATATATATAGAGAGAGAGAGAGAGAGAGATTTATTTTTAAGGCATTGATTCATGTGATTTGGGGTGCGAGAGCTGACACGTCTGAAATCTGTAGATCTATAGGACAGGCTGGCAAGCGAGAAACTCTAGGAGGAGTTGATTCTGCAGCCTTGAGGCAGAATTCCTTCTTTTCCAGGAAACCTCAGTTTTATTAATTTACTTTTTCTGAAGGTGCTCAACCAATTGGATGAGGCCCGAATCATGTTGCAGAAAGCCATCTCTTTCACTTAAAATCAACTCATTAGAGGTTGTTAGCCACATGTACCAAGTACCTTCACAGCACCACTGAGATTAGTGTGCTAACATAACTGGAGTCTATAGTCCGGCCAAGCTGACCTATAAAACAAACCACCATGAAGGGGAAGGAAGGGAGATTGAGTAGGAAGAGTCTCCTGTAAAGGCAGCTCTAAGAAAGCCTTAGCCCCTGCCCAGCAGGGCGCTCTGGGGCAGGGTTCACGTTGGGCAAAAACCCCAGACCCTCACCCCTGTTTGGGAGCTACCAGGCTCAGGACCAACACTGTGGCAGGTGCAACGTTTCTACAGCTGGAGGTGTCTCCTGACTGCATCCTTGACCAGGGAAGCGAAAGGAATCTGGACCACACAGTCCTTGTACATCAGCATCTTCCATTCTCTTCTCGTACCTTATTCTGACACCCAATTTCCCCCTTTTGTGCCATCCACGAAATAGCATTGATAATCACAGCCTTCTCGCCTTCCTCCCTTAATGCTATCCCCGTGTCTCTTCTGGTTCCTCCTTCCTTTTCCATGCTCTTCATTTCTCATCAGTTCTTCCCCAGCTTCCCTTTGTCATTTACAAGATCTGTTGTGCCACCTCCCTTTCCTGAACCTTCAAGAGCAGCAGGTTTACGGGAACCCTGAACCCGCCGGTGTGTGATGTGGGAGGCTTCTCAGGACCCCTCCCTGGCTGTGGGGAGACGGGCAGGCTGGCACCAACCCAAATGCATGCTTAAATAATGGGCACGCCAGTGCCAGAAAATTAAAACCCAGCATGGAAGTGCTGAATTCACAATTTTATTGTCACTGATTGCCTGGTGGCTCTGCATATTGAGAACATCTTCACAGCTTCTTCCATTTTCCATGGCTTGGTTAATGTGTGGATAATGTTAGTGGTAAACTTTTTATTCCCCCTTTCAACCTATTTATCCCCTCCTCCCCACCAAACCAGGCAGAACAGAGAAAAATTAACTCTCGGTCGTCACTAATGCGCTCTGTATCTCATCTCATTTCAGGATCCATCTTTAATACAATGATGATATGTCATAACTGAAAGGTCATACAAATGGTCTGCCCACTTCACAGAGGGAGAAAGTGACTTGTTAGAGGTGAGCCAGGGAAGTTGTGGGAAGGGCAGAGCCGAGGCGAGTTCCTCAGCTCAGGGTGTGCTCATTGACTCCCTCTGGGGTCAGTGGAGAGAGAGGCAAGACAGGGCCGTTCTGCACCATGCACATATAAGGAAGCTGATTCTCGGCCCTTTGCAGGGAGGAAAGGGCAGGTCCAGGTCTCCTGAGCCATTTATTACTATTTTTGACACATGATGCTGGCTTTTGCTAAGAACCAGGGTAGTCTGCTTCCTTGATTAGAATCAGAGGTGGAGCCCGACAGCTCACACTCAGAAATATAGTGCCCATGGAATCTTTCTATCATGGAATAATGATAGATATAAAATAACATCTATCGTGTGTCTAGTGCTTCACTATTTTCAGAATCACCTCTTATTCATTATCTCAGTGGGTCAGCACAATTGCTTCAGGCGGTAGCAAGTTCGTGTTTCAATAGCCCCATTTTTATGGCTCAGAAAGTAAATGACTGGCCCAAATCACATATTAAGTGAGGAAACCAGGACTTGACGGCTGGATCCTCTGACATCGCTGCTCTTTATACTCCTGATCTGTCAGCTAGCTTGTAGGTGCTGAGGTTTCTGATGGAACAGTCACCACGCAAGCCTGCAGTGACATTATCGCCGGCTTCATACCTAGCCACTTCCTTCCATCCTCGGTGCCATTTGCCATTCCTACTTCAGTCGGCACGACAGCTTCCCAACTAGTTTCGGAGCCTACACCCTTGCTGCCTCCAGTCCGCATTCCACGCTGTCATCTGCTGCAGTCAGGCGACCTTTCTAAAGCAACTGTCCCCGAATTCTCAAATATGCGTTTATTTCCAGATGACAGGCACGCACTCTGGCTACCACATTAAAGTGAATGTGTAAGCCACATAGAGAAGGAGAAAAATGTCAACAATATGATTAAAGACTCTAAAATTTTCTTATTATTTCTCTTTGAGAAATCACTCAAAAGTGCAAGTGTGATCCTTCCCTTGCTAAAAATTGACATGGACCCAAGATGAAATCCCAACTGAATATGGCTTCTGAGGAGCTTCCTGGGTGGCTCAATGGTAAAGAACCCACCTGCCAATACAGGAGACACGGGTTCGATCTTTGGGTTGGAAAGATCCCCTGGAGGAGGGCATGGAAACACACTCCAGTATTCTTGCCTGGAGAATCCCATGCACAGAGGAGCCTGGTGGGCTAGAGTCCATGGGGTCGCAGAGTTGAACATGACTTCTCAACTGAGCACACACACACACAAGCCTGCCTCCAGTTTTTCAATCCCACAGTCCTCAAGGGGTGTAATACTTTTGACAGCCTTGTTCTTTTAAACCACCCAGTGGGGAAACTTCGCCTTGTCTGAGGATAAAAGTGCGGCCACTCCATACCCCACAGCTTTTCTATTTATTCTCAGGCAACAGAAAAACCACACTGTCCTTTCGCATCTCAGCCATGTCTCAGCTAATTCAGTAACAGATTGTGTGCAGCCTGCTATACCAAACAGTTTCAGTATTCACGGGAAGATTGCAGAAGAGGAGAAAGTTTTCCTCAACCCTCTTAGGATCCCTGTCTGAGTCTGAACACAAAACTAACGAAGACAGAGCAAGAGGAGAAAGGCATACACATTTATTTCTGTTACATTTCACGTGACCCAGAGCCTGCAGGAGGAAATGAAGACCTGAAGAAACAGTCCCGAGTCATGTCTCAGTTTTGCTTTTTTTGGCGCACGGGCTTAGTTGCTCCACGGCATAAGCATGTGGAATCTTCCCAGATCAGGGATCGAACCTGTGTCCCCTGCGTTGGCAGGCAGATTCTTTACCACTGAGCTACCAGGGAAGCCCTCTGTCTTAGTGTTGATGAACAGTAGATAGTTGCGGAGAAATAAGACAGGTTAAATAGTTGAAAAAAAAATGGTCGGGGGAGTGAACTGGGGGAGACTTGGTCAGGAAACCCTTTGTCTTCAGAGATAAGGATGCTCCTCTCCTCCAGGTATGGAAGGTCACTTCTCATCTGAGAGCTTTATGACCTGTTTCATGCAAGAAGGGTGGGGGAAAGTCGGAGTGACCTTCCTGCTACTGCTGGTCTTCTCAACCCCCTTCAGCTTAAAATAGTCACTCTGCCAAGGCTCCATATTGGGGGGTGGCGTGGCGTGAACCCCATGGAGATACTGCACCTGCTTCTCCAGCAACTGTGCTTTCTCTCTTTCAGGAGAGGATATGGTTGAATTTTCCCCTTTTCTGGTCCACCTTCTCCCTACTCACTGGCTTCAGTTTCTACCTTTTGGGGCAGAAAAGAAAGGAAACAGAGATAATCAAGTTCTTAGTTGAATGACACTGCCGTATGATGGCATCGTGACCTCTGGACCATAGATGTTTTGAGCTGACTTTCTTAAGGGCACTCTCATGCATTCTCTCCTCTTGACTCTTAAGTATGCTGTCTACAACAGCCCCGGCCAACAGCACCAAACTGGGCTGCATCTCGGGTCCCCAGGATACAGGCAACTTCGCTCTGCCGTTGCGGGGAATGTCACGACAGAGCTCTCCTTCTGGTGACCGTGGCTCACTGACGTTCTCCCCAGGGATGAATCTGGCATAAATCCTGAGTTCCCAGCTGCAGAGGATACGCGTCCAGCTCTCTGGTGGTTTGTTGAAGCCCTCTCTCAAACGTGAAGGAAGAACCAGGTGTCTAGTTAGAAGCTCCGGTTAGAGTCAGGTGGTCCCCAAAGGGAGGTGCTCATCTAAGGTTGCAGTTTTGACTCTCAAGCTGCTCCACAGATAACAGACGCATTGAGTCCTGGACTTGCCCATGTGTTGGGGACAGAGAGACAAAACCCGAGAAGCAGGGTCCCAGGGCTTCCCATACAAGGCATGGCACAGGGATCTTTAGCCCCTCTTTCTACCCAGTGATTGCATGCAGTTCCATGAGAACGAAGAGATTACAACAGGAAGGCCAAAGTCCTAAGTCTGAACGCCCCTTTTAAAAAATAATAATTTTTATTTATTTATTTATTCTTGGCCAGGCTGGGTCTTCACTGCTGCGCAGACTTTTCTCTAGCTGGGACCAGTGCGAGCTACTCTGTAGTTGCGGCGCTTGGGCTTCTCCTTGCAGTGGCTTCTCCCATTGTGGAGCAGGGGCTGAAGGCGCCTGGGCTTCAGTAGCTGTGGCCATGGGCTCGGTAGTTTGGACCCCCAGGCTCTACAGCACAGGCTCAATAGTTGAGGTGCACAGGTTTCGTAGCTGCGTGGCATGTAGGATCTTCCTGGATCCGGGATCAAACCTGTGTCTCCTGTATTGGCAGGGAGATTCTGTACCACTGTGGACCACCAAGGAAGCTCTGAACTCCTTTTCTTGATTGTTGAAAACACTGAGTTAAAAATTTTAGAAAGGCAAATGGATCCTCGACTCCCAAGTCTTCTCTGTAATGTGTCTTTCCAAATTGCAGATATTTCCAACTCAAGGACTGAAATTCTAAATTTCCAGCTCAAGGACTGCCATAAACAGGCTGTGGGCCTGGGTAATCCACATCCTATTCTTCAGCCAAATCTACATCTCTTATTTATTTAAAAGGTGAAATTGTCCTTGGTGATCAGCTTGACTTTATTCAGTTCAGTTCAGTTCAGTTCAGTCGCTCAGTCATGTCCGACTCTTTGCGACCCCATGAATCGCAGCACACCAGNGCTCCTATTTAAAAAAAAAAAGTAGGGAAGTGACACAGTTTTGAATGTTAATAATATCACATATGCCAAAGAATGCTCATACTACCACACAATTGGACTTGTCTAACAAGCTAGTAAAGTAATGCTCAAAATTCTCTAAGCCAGGCTTCAACAGTACATCAACTGTGAACTTCCAGATGTTCAAGTTGGATTTAGAAAAGGCAGAGGAACCAGAGATCAAATGGTAAACATCTCTTGGATTATTTAAAAATCAGGAGAGTTCCAGAAAAACATCTATTTCTGTTTTATTGACTATGGCAAAGCCTTTGACTATGTGGATCACAATAAACTGTGGAAAATTCTGAGAGAGATGGAATAACAGACAACCTGACCTGCCTCTTGAGAAATCTGTATGCAAGTCAGGAAGCAACAGTTAGAACTGAACATGGAACAACAGACTGGTTCCAAATAGGAAAAGGAGTACATCAAGGCTGTGTATTGTCAGCCTGCTTATTTAACTTATATGCAGAGTACATCATGAGAAACACTGGGCTGAATGAAGCACAAGTTGGAATCAAGTTTGCCGGGGGGAAATATCAATAACCTCAGATATGCAGAAGACACCATCCTTACGGCAGAAAGTGAAGAAGAACTGAAGAGCCTCTTGATGACAGTAAAAGAGGAGAGTGAAAAAGTTGGCTTAAAGCTCAAGAATCAGAAAACTAAGATCATTGCCTCTGGTCCCATCACTTCATGGCAAATAGATGGGGAAACAGTGACAGACTTTACTTTTGGGGGCTCAAAAGTCACTGCAGATGGTGACTGCAACCATGAAATTAAGTCTCTTGCTCTATGGAAGAAAAGCTGTGACCAACCTAGACAGCATATTAAAAAGTAGAGACATTACTTTGCCAACAAATGTCTGTCTAGTCAAACAAAGCTATGGTTTTTCATGGATGTGAGAGTTGGACTATAAAGAAAGCTGAGGGTCAAAGAATTGATGCTTTTGAACTGTGGTGTTGAAGACTCTTGAGAGTCCTTGGAACTGCAAGGAGATGCAACCAGTCCATCCTAAAGGAAATCAGACCTGAATATTCATTGGAAGGACTGTTGCTGAAGCTGAAACTCCAATACTTTGGCCACCTGATGTGAAGAAGTGACTCATTGGAAAAGACCCTGATGCTGGCAAAGATTGAGGTCAGAAGGAGAAGAGGATGACAGAGTGTGAGATTTTTTAATGGCATCACCTAGTCAATGAACATGATTTTGAGTAAGCTGCTGGAGTTGGTTTTGGACAGGGAAAACTGGCATGCCCTCATCCATGGGGTCACAAAGAGTTGGAGCAACTGAACAGAATTGAACTGCACTGAACCACTGTTGCTATGATCTTCTGCCCTCCTCAAGCTCTCCTGCTGTAGCACCTATCTCAGTGAATTACTGGTTCTATGCTTTGGTGCACTTAACATCTTTGTCTCCATCCCGATCATCTTCAGCTCCTACAACTTCACCATTTCCAGCAGCATCCACATTCATTCCATGGAGGGCAGATCCAAAGACTTGAGCGCATGCAGCTCCCACATCTCAGATGTTGCTGTTTTCTATGGATCTGCAGCATTCTTTTGCCTGAAGCCACCTGTGAGCTCCATGGACCAAGGGAAACTGTGCTCTGTGTTTTATACTATTGTTTTGTCCATGCTGAATCCCCTTATCAACAGCCTCAGGAATAAAGATGTCAATGTTTTCCTGATGAAAATACTTGACAGAATATTTTTGTGATTAGACATATCATGAACATGATATTTTAGAGCTGCTGCTGCTGCTAAGTTGCTTCAGCCATGTCCAACTCTGTGCGACCCCATAGACTGCAGCCCACCAGGCTCCCCCATCCCTGGGATTCTCTAGGCAAGAATACTGGAGCGGGTTGCCATTTCCTTCTCCAAAGCATGAAAGTGAAAAGTCAAAGTGAAGTTGCTCAGTCTAGTCTTTGCTTATTATACTGTATGGATATATGGTTCTCTTACTTCAAAATCCCTACCATAGCTTACAATCTGAGTTAAGATCTCCTTCATACCTTGTAACATTGCTCAAACCTGTATGCCTCCTATATGCCATTTATTGTTTTGGGTGTGTACTTGCCTGCTTATTGTCCAAAATGTACTCTAATGTCCATGAAGATTATACCCATGCATGTATTTCATTGCCATATATGCAGAACATAAGATAGTTCCTGCCACTAGAAACACCTTGACAATTTTCTTATTTTCTTTAAAAAAATATTTATGGGAAGCCATATATATTTCATACTGTCTTTTTTTCATTACTTTCTCCAATTATCTACATATGACTTTTAAAAGTTAAAATCAATTAAATTTATGTTTGAAGAGTTCTTCAAAAATCTGCAATAAAACTGATGACATCTAAATTATTTCTGTACAAATTTTTAGAAGCATGAACTTGAGTAACTTCTATATCAAACCTGAGTGCAGTTAAGATAACTTGTGAAAACCTGATTTCATTAAATAAAGTCAAAAACCCAAAATCCTTGAAGCAAAACTCTTGGTTATCAAGCATACAACATACATGAATTAAAAAATAATATGTATATTTGTTATCTGATGGGACAACACAGCAAATCTGGAGATACAGTGGTACCTGGAACTTGAACACTACAGTCTAAAATACTGTGGTTTCCCATACCTAGACCAGAAAAATACTTCACCTATTGACACTGATAAAATTCTTAGTGTGTAGAATTTTATCCATGTAAATTATAGTTCAATAAATTTAGTTTAAAAAATATGAGTTATACTGTTGCAGTCAGAGTTGTGGATCTTCCTAGATTGTTACCTTGAACCAGAGCATGATTTTTTTTTATTACTCTATATTTTAAGCAATTTTTTTCACATTAAATGACAGATCTCTATATTATTCCTCAATATTTCTTTTATTTATAGAGTTAGATAAAGTCATTAACTTATTCTACTTGTTAGGAACTTTTCATGGGTAATGAAAGTAACCAGTTGAAACCTTCCTGCAGCCTGCATGTTAAAATATTTCAAATACTACTGTTTTATAAATACATCATGGTATCTAAATATAGTTAAATATAGGTCAATGAGAAAAAAATCATTCAACTATTGCACATAAAGGTTTTTTTTTTCTTTATCTCTTGTGTGAAATCACTTTAGAATGTTCCTTTAATGCAGGTCTTAAATATTTCTAAAAACTTTGAAATTTTATATAGTTTGACATGAAGTTCACCAGAGTTCTAATAAGATCTATCACAGCCTTGCTTCCAACCTATAGTCTAACAAAAAATGATAAATTACAATGATATGAGACTTAAACACTTGAGAGTCAAAGGAAGAAAAGGGAATTGCTAATTGTATCTTATCCCAAGAGTTGATACATGTGGGATATGATCCTAATGGGAGATCATTGCATTATCTGTTCCTCATCTGACTCTTAGCATCTGTACTCAGAGTATAAATCACCATTCATATCAACCAACCTTTGCAGAGGGCCATTGACTTCAACAGAAGTCAGGACCATTGACTCAAAATTATTACAACAGTATCTTCCAGGTTATGACGCTACAACAAGAAGAAGTCCTGCAAGGTTAGTGCTCAGAACTATCCTCCTGCACCACCAGAACCATTTTTCCCTTCAGAGAAATAGAGAAGAAGAATGCACAGCACTGGTGTGCTGGGGAGCAAGAGGGATGTATTTGAATCCCAGTCCTGGACTTTAAAAAGTTAGATCTTCTATTCTAGCTCCCTCACAGTGCACTAATAGATGTGAGTAGCTATTTTTCTGTCTCTCTCTGTCCTCACTCTAATATTCACACTCCCTGAGGAGCAAAGGTTCCCTTATCATCTCTCTGTCCCTGCTGGAGAAACTTATGGCCAGTATTTCTTTGTTTACTCACCTCCACTCAGGCAGTGTGAGAGCTTCGTTCACTTGTGTTGCGGTCTATGTACAATCCTTTCAAT
Source organism: Aepyceros melampus (assembly GCA_006408695.1). Lineage (NCBI taxonomy): Eukaryota > Metazoa > Chordata > Mammalia > Artiodactyla > Bovidae > Aepyceros > Aepyceros melampus. Next base: position 328,537 of record SJXQ01007395.1, on the reverse strand, counting down.
AATTTTATTAAAAAATCATATTTATTAATACTTGTATATAAGGCATTGTGCCAAGCACTGTATTGAGTTTACAGTCTAGTATAGAAGAAAAGCCAATAAGTAACTCATAATAATTGATGCAGAATTAAGCATGTGCTAAATGTAAATATGAGAAAGGTATCCTCAGCACACAGAAAATGATCTTATTAACTGGGGGTTTCCATTATTAAAGCCTTTAACTCAAGGACCCTAACTATTGAATACATTTCATCAGATACACTGGGAATGTGTGAGAAGATAAAGATATATAATGAGTCAAAAAAAAAGAGATTCTACCAAATGCTGTTTTGTGTAATAGTTAAATCATGTGATACCTGGTGGGACGCACAGGGAATTGTATTCAATATCTTGTGATAAGCCATACTGAAAAAGAATATGAAAAACAATGTATATATATGTATAACTGAGTCACTTTGCTATACAGTAGAAATAACACAATATTGTAAATCAACTATCCTTCAATAAAATAAATTTTTAAAAATTAAAAAAAATAAAAGATTTTGTTGTTAGGTGATATAAATCATTGAATGACAGAAATTTGTTCAAACTTTATTTGGAGACCTTGGAAAATATTAATATTTAGGAGTTAATATTGAGTAAAAATTTCAAATTTCAGTATCATTTTATATATTTAGGTAGAAAGGAGGAACAAGAAAATGTCTTAAGGAAAAACAAAAACAAAAATCCCAGCCATCATCATACACAGGAATGAAAATGATACTAAAACAAAAGATAAAATGGAAAGCATCTCAATAGAATAAAATTAAAATAACAATGACAGTATCAGGGTCTTTCCAAGGGTATGGGGCTGTGCTAAACATCTCATAGGAATCAGTATTGTGAATTTACACAGGAGGTAGATTTTAGTGTTTCTGTTTTTCAGAGTTGGAAAGTAGACATTATCTCAAATCACACAGGAAGAATGGGGTCTAGCTGAGGCTTCAATCCTCTACTGTCTACCATGATCAGGATCCATTAGAATGAAGATAATAGAAGTATATCTAATCCAACTACCCATTAGATGTGTCCTTAAAGAATATCTGTATGCACGTGGTTATTCAGTCTGTGCTCCAACTTTTATGACTGTCAGCTTGGGTGTGTCTGGTGATAGGGATGTTTGTCTTTGCTGTGAAACCAAATATTTCTTCCCATGGTTTCAAGCAGTTAATTTTACCCAATCTCTTGAATGAATACAATAAGTTCAGTACCTCCCACTGCCATGTGATGAACATTGAGATAACTTTCCTGTGCCACATAAATTTTTTTCTTGCTAGAAAAAAATATCCTTAGTTCTTTTAACCATCTTAAAATAACTAATTTCTAGATGATATTTATGAAACTGTGCAGCTTTACCTATATCACACACAGTATTTTACCTCTAACTGAACTCAATAGCCAAATATTACTTGAGTGTTAAGAATATAAATTTCTATTTTAAGAATCTACTCATTTCTTTGCAAATCTTGACTAAAGATATATTCGTCTTTAAAAAAGACATCACACTGTTGACTAGTATTGAATTGATATTAAAATCACTTATTTTATTTTTCATGTACTTTATGAATTCACATCTCTCCCATCTTTGAATTTTATTGCTAGCAAATACAAAATGCATGATTATATTTTAAAAAGGTTGGCATATCAAACACCCAGTGTTTGTGTTCAAAGGCATTTTATGATTTAGAGAATAGAATCATTTTCTCACTTCCACCATTTAAATCATGAAGTCCAAATTTCACAGATCAATCTTGGTACACTGATGCCCTAGTCACAGTGGTGGAGTATGTGACTTGTATTTAGGGCATTATACTCTCACCCCTAACATTATCCAAATTAGAATAAAAAGAATGGTTCCTGGGGTGGAAAAACCTTTCGAGCTATAAGCATGATATCTGTCAAGCAGTTGCATTTCTGCCCTCTGGAGTCAAAGTCCAGGGAGAAGGAAGCTGGGACATTAAAGCATCAGATCTCAGGTGAAATGTTACTGGTCATCATATTTCAGATATTGTCAGTTGAGATGTTACTAAAGAAGACAGCCCCAACTAATATAACTACTTTGCACAGACTTATGAATCCTCTCTGTATTAATTATAGATTAATTAATAGCATATACAACTATTACTTATTATAAATGAAATAAAAATACTATGCCATTCAACAAGCATTAAATTAATATAGAAACTTGGAGGAAGGAAGAGTACTCAAAAGTAATGCTATAAATGTTCATGTTGACTGACTAAATATCCATAAATTGTTGTTTCTCTTGAACTTTATGAAATTTCTTAATTGTAAAGTTCTTGATGTTTATAATATCTATTCTAGTTCAATGAGATTAATTGTTTGTCCTAGAGTAGCAGGAGATACTGGAGAATTCCCTAAATTATGTATGTCTTCTGCTGAAAGATAAAGCATGATCTCCGCAGAATTACTCTCTGCTTCTCTCTCACACACACACAAACATACACACATGCATAACTTCTCCCTCTCTCTCTCACACACACAGATATATACTCTTTTTTTTTTTTTTTTTAACTTAGAACCTGCTAAGAAGAAAATGGACCCAGGAAATCACTCCTCAGTGACTGAGTTCATCCTCACTGGGCTCACAGAACAGTCACGACTCCAGCTGCCCCTTTTCCTCCTCTTCCTAGGAATCTATTTGGTCACGGTGGTGGGGAATCTGGGCATGATCACACTGGTTGGGCTCAGTTCTCACCTGCATACACCTATGTACTATTTCCTCAGCAACTTGTCCCTTATTGATCTCTGTCAGTCCACTGTCATTACCCCCAAAATGCTGATGAACTTTGTGTCAGAGAAAAACATCATCTCCTATCCTGAATGCATGACTCAGCTATATTTCTTTCTTGTTTTTATTATTTCAGAGTGTTATATGTTGGCTGAAATGGCATATGACCGCTATGTTGCCATCTGTAACCCCTTGCTTTATAATGCCATCATGTCTTATTATAGGTGCTTCCAGCTCACAGCAGCAGGTTATATCTTGTGTATCATTCAATCAACATTTCATACATGCCTTATGTTGAGACTCTATTTCTGCAAGGCCAATGTGATTAACCATTATTTCTGCGATGTTTTTCCACTCATGGAGCTATCGTGTTCTAGCATCTATTTCAACGAGTTATTGGCTCTAGTCTGCAGTTCTTTCAATGTCCTGATTCCTGCCTTGACTATACTTATTTCTTATATCTTCATCCTCTATAAAATCTTCCACATCCACTCCACTGAGGGCAGGTCCAAAGCCTTCAGCACTTGCAGTTCCCACATCTTGGCTGTTGCTGTTTTCTATGGATCTGCAGCATTCATGTACCTGCAGCCTTCATCTGTGAGCCCTATGGACCAAGGGAAAGTGTCCTCTGTGTTTTATACCTGCATTGTGCCCATGCTGAATCCTTTGATCTACAGTTTGAGGAATAAGGATGTCAAATTGGCCCTGAAGAATATTCAGAACCTTGGAAAATATAGATGAATAGACTACTGTTGGTGTCATATCAGAAATAAATGTTTGTTTTGCTGAAATATGCAACATTTTAGTTTTATTGTTCAAATTTTTTGAAATTCAGGATCATTTCCCCATACAATACATTTTCCAAATTCCCTCAAGGCTAACTATTTGGAATTTGTGTTACATTGATTATGTATGGAGAAATATCAAGAATAATGTCAGAGACTTTTGAGAATTAAAGAAGCTCCAATGTAATATAAAAAAATACAAATAAGAAGAATAACTATGATGATCATCATAATGTAATGACATATTATTATTGAGATAGTATAAAATATCAAACACTGTACCCAGCACTTTATATCAGACAACTTTCTTTAATATTTATATCTTTCAAGGCAAGTCCTAATATTGTTTCCATTTGAAAGATGAATAAATTGAAGCTTGTTTACTTTGAGTAAATGTCCCCACAGTGCCAAACTTAATAAAGACACAGGGTAGAATGTCTGGCTCCAGGAACTGTGATTTTACTCAAAGTAATCTATTGTCCCTAGGTAATTGTGGGTAAATGTAAGGCCTTCCCAATAATTTCCTTCTACCCATTAAACTTCTACTTTTCCTGTGAGACTGTATTGCTTTCCCCTAGACCTCTCCAATGCAATTTTCACTTTTATTTCATTTGATTTAATGAAAATAATAAAAATATTTCAAACTTGTGTTGATCAAGGTAAAAGACCAAATGCAGAGTTAATACAGAATCTGAAGATAAGACTCATCAATGAGATTTAAATTATCATGTTCAATACCAACACTTTTTATAAAAATAGCCCAATACATTTTTTTCTTTAAACCATTAGTGCTATACTGTTATGTAACAAGGGCTTCCCTGGCAGTTCAATGGTCAAGAATACAGCTGCCAATGCAGGGACGTGGGTTCAATCCTTGGGTGAGGAAGATACCCTGGAGAGGGAAATGGCAACTCACTCCAGTATTCTTGCTTGGGAATTCCCATGAAGAGCGGAGCCTTGTGGGCTACAGTCCACAGGGTCACAGGTGTCTGTTCAACACAACCTTGCCACTAAACGACAACAGTAAATTTATGTTAACAACTGCTCATAATAAACCAAAACTATGCAAGCTGTATCACTTTCATGAGGTTCATGCACTTTTGCCATGGAAGTTATAAACAATTGCTATTTCATGACAGTTTTATCTTGGAAATATCTTTTCTCTCCCCTCATAGTTGTCTTTTTTACTTCTGGGCATTAACACCTGGTAAGTATAAATTCACATGAACTCTAAATATCTAGTTGTCTTCTGCCTCTTCTCAGTTCAAATCGTCTTACTCATTACTGACAGAACAACGTTTTTGGGGTAGTGTGCTGCCTTATTCACCCGTGGTGTCCAAATATACCACAAATATATGAAGCATAATTTTATTTACCGCCCATGTATTTCATTATCTATTCTTTCATCAGAGTCAAGCATTCATTTTCAATTATTTCATATTATTTGACTTAATTTTCATATTATTTATATTATATTTCATATTATTTGACTGAATTTTCATCAGTACTATAAAAAGAAGGTAAAATGGCTACAATTACAACTTCTATCTTAGGCATGATTCCTTGTCTGCTATATATAGTCCAGAATATATATATATATATATATATATATATATATATATATCAGCCAAATCAGCACATATACCCGCCTGAACTGAAAGAATGGCTTCTATGGGTCTCAGAAATTTTTAATTTCTGAATAATTATAGGAATTATCTATTCATTTTCTTTTTATATTCTTTCTATATCTGACCTTTACTAAACTCCAACTCTCTTTCTTACTTCTTTTTGGCACACTAAAGCAACTTCAAATGTAGTCTGCTCACTAATAAGGTGGCATTCCAGACACACAGTATTCTTCTCCAAACATATCAGAATCTTGCAGCCACAGCAAACGCTTAGCTAAAAGATTTTTTGGGGCATGGGTGTGGTGGATTTTCCTTGAATCTGAAAGAACTCCAGTGGAAGGTATTCAAAACAAGAGATCCTCTAGCACCTTGTTTCTCAAGTGGTCTATAGGTGAGAAATAGTGGAAAAGTCTTAGAGATTTTATTTAAAATGTATAATCTCAAACCACACATGAGACTCACTATCAGAATCTGCTTTGATCAAGATCCTTAGGTTATTCCTGTGCACATTAAAAGTTGAGAAGCTTTTGAAAAATATTGATGTCTGACCTCACATGCTAAAATTTTGACTTAATTGGTATAGTGTTCACCATCGGTATTGAAATTAAGGAAAATTAAACAAACAAACAAAAAAACGACCCCTGATAACTTTTTAGAAGAGTTTAAATGAGTGTCTAAAATTGAGAAGGACTAGCTCCCCTTGTGGCTCAGCTGGTAGGAATCTGCCTGCTTTGTGGGAGACCTTGGTTTGATGCCTGGGTTGGAAAGATCCCAGGGAGAAGGGAAAGTCTACCCACTTCAGTATTCTAGCCTGGAGAATTCCATGGACTCTATAGTCCATGGAGTCACAAAGAGTCAGACACAATTGAATGACTTTTCAATGTAACACAAGTATAAACTTTAACAATAACTGAATCTTCTTATATTTAACTATAAGATCTCTCAACTTGAATGTGCAATTTACCTTAAATCAATCATTTTATGTATACTTCCAAATTTCCTATTTTAGAATAAAAATTGAAAATCTAATATATAAGAATAGAAGAAGCATGAAACATAACTGCCTATTAAAATGGTTTATATAGGCAATTTAGAAACTAGAATCATTAATAGAGAGCTCCTAGAATATAAAATAAAAAATTAAGTCAATATTCTGAATTCCTACCCCATAACTTTAAATCCAAACATATAGATTTGACCTTGAATTAATATATATATTATGTATTTACACATAAAATGGATTAAATACATTTTTGTACAAGGATAAGTGATTTGTTCATCATTTTAAAAGTTGTTGCCACACTAACATTAAGATAATTTGTCAGAATGTTGCTTGATCCTCTAAAACCTTTTATTCACAGAGTGAACTGGGAACTGGTAGCTCTGGCTAGGAGCCTGTAAGATGCAGAATCTTGAGGAGTTTTATAGTTTCTGGTCTTACATTTGGGTCTTCAATCCATTTTGAGTTTATTTTTGTGTATGGTGTTAGAAAGTGTTTGATTTTCATTATTTTATAAGTGGTTGACCAGTTTTCACAGCACCACTTGTTAAAGAGATTGTCTTTTCTCCATTGTATATTCTTGTCTCCTTTGTCAAAGATAAGGTGTCCATAGGTGTATGGATTTATCTCTGGGCTTTCTATTTTGTTCCATTGATCTATATTTCTATCTTTGTGCCAGAACCATACTGTCTTGATGACTGTAGCTTTGTAGTATAGCCTGAAGTCAGACAGGTTGATTCCTCCAGTTCCATTTTTCATTCTCAAGATTGCCTTGGATATTCAAGGTTTTTTTTTTTTTTTTTGTATTTCCATACAAATTGTGAAATTATTTGTTATAATTCTCTGAAAAATACCATTGGTATCTTGATACAGCATGTGTTGAATCTACAGATTGCTTTGGGTGGTATACTCATTTTCACTCTATTGATTCTTCCGATCAATGATCATGGCATATTTCTCCATCTATTTGTGTCATCTATGATTTATTTCAGTGTTTTATAGTTTTCTATATGTAGGTCTTTTGTTTCTTTAGGTGGATTTATTCCTAAGTATTTTATTCTTTTCATTGCAATGGTGAATGGAATTGTTTTCTTAATTTCTCTTTCTGTTTTCTCATTGTTAGTTTATAGGAATGCAAGGGATTTCTGTGTGTTGATTTTATATCCTGCAACTTTACTATATTCATGGATTAGCTTTAGTAATTTTCTGGTAGAGTCTTTAGTCTATGTAGAGGATGATGTCATCTGCAAACAGTGATAATTTTACTTCTTCTTTTCCAATCTAGATTTCTTTTATTTCTTTTTCTTCTTTGATTGCTGTGGCTAGAACTTCCAAAACTATGTTGAATAGTAGTAGTGAAAGTGGGCACCCTTGTCTTGTTCCTGACTTTAGGGGAAATGCTTTCAATTTTTCATCAGTGAGGTAATATTTTCTGGGGTTTATCATATATGGCTTTTATTATGTTGAGGTATGTTCCTTCTATTCCTGCTTTCTGGAGAGTTTTTATCATAAATGGATGCTGAATTTTGCCAAAGGCTTTCTCTGCATCTATTGAGATAATCATACGGTTTTTATCTTTCAATCTGTTAGTGTGGTGTATCACATTGATTGATTTGTGAATATTGAAGAATCTTTGCATCCCTGGGATAAAGACCATTTGGTCATGATGTATGTTCTCTTTAATATTTTGTTGGATTCTGTTTGCTAGAATTTTGTTGAGGATTTTGGCATCTATATTCATCAGTGATATTGACCAGTAGGTTTTTTTTTTTTTTTTTTTGGTAGTATCTTTGTCCAGTATTGGTATGAGGGTAATGGTGGCCTCATAGGATGAGCTTGGCAGTTTACTTTCCTCTGCAATTTTCTGGAACAATTTGAGTAGGATAGCTGTTAGCTCTTCTAGGCAAAACACTCTCTGACATAAACCACAGCAGGATCTTCTATGACCCACTTCCTAGAGTAATGAAAATAAAAGCAAAAATAAACAAATGGGACCTAATTAAACTCAAAAGCTTTTACATAACGAAGTAAACTATAAGCAAGGTGAAAAGACAGCCTTCAGAATGGGAGAAAATAACAGCAAATGAAGCAACCGATAAAGAATTGATCTCGAAAATATATAAGCAGCTCAATTCCAGAAAAATAAATGACCCAATCAAAAAATGGGCCAAAGAACTAAACAGACATTTCTCTAATGTCTGAAGATCTACAGATCCTAACAAACACAGGAAAAGATGCTCAACATCACTCATGATCAGAGAAATGCAAATCAAAACCACAACGATGTACCATCTCACGCCAGTCAGAATGGCTGCTATCAAAAAATCTACAAACAATAAATGCTAGAGAGGGTGTGGAGAAAAGGGAACCCTCTTACAGTGTTGGTGGGAATGCAAACTAGTACAGCCACTATGGAGAACAGTGTGGAGATTCCTTTAAAAAACTGAAATAGAGCTACAATACGACCCAGCAACCCCACTGCTGGGCATACATACCAAGGAAAGCAGAATTGAAAGAGACACATGAACCTCAATGTTCATCGCAACACTGTTTATAATAAGCTAAGATACGGAAGCAATCTAGATGTCCATCAGCAGGCTAATGGATAATAAAGCTGTGGTACATATACACAATGGAATATTTGCTCAGGTATTAAAAATAATGCAACTGAATCAGTTCTAACGGGGTGGATGAAACAGGAGCCTATTATACAGAGTGAAGTAAGTCAAAAAGAAAAACACTAATACAGTATAATAACACATATTTATGGAATTTTGAAAGATGGTAAAGATGACTCTATATGCAAGACAGCAAAAGAAACATAGATGTAAAGAACAGACTTTTGGACTCTGTGGGAGGTGACATTGGGATTATTTGAGAGAATAGCATTGAAACATGTATATTACCATATGTGAAATAGATCACCAGTCCAGGTTCAATGCATGAGACAGGCTGCTAAGGGCTGTTACTGGGATGACCCTGAGGGATGAAATGGCAAGGGAGGTGGGAGGGTGGTTCAGGATGGGGGACGCATGTACACCCATGGCTGATTCTTCTGAATGTATGGCAAAAACTACTACAATATTTTAAAGTAATTAGCCTCCAATTAAAATAAATTAATTTACAAAAAAAAAAAATTCAGAATCTCAAAATCTCAAATGCTCCTCAGAACTTCTGGTTGAGGATCTGATTTTGAAAAAATCTCCAGGAGATCCTGTGAAGAAATCACTAATTGATGAGTTCGGGATTGACAGAGAATCTCTCTTGAAGGAAAAAGTTAGACAACTGGACACATGTCAACTGCAACTGCTTCATTTCTCAAGAGCTTGTCTCCTGAGAAATGGAAACCCTTGCAGAGTATTTGAGTCTGTGTTATTTATTGCCTGAGATATATAGGAAATCCAGGACACACCTTCATAGCACGGTGATCACAACCACTCAGGGAAGGACTGAGAAAGGTGCAGATATTGCTACCTTGAAGCTGAAGAAACACACACTGAACATTTAAAATTAGAAATGCTGACCTGTGATGCAGACCAGCTTTAAAAGGGATTCTGAGACCTGGGCTATGCTGGCCCTCTCAACACTAAAGACAGCAGAATGCTGGGTACCTATCATTCCTGACGCCAACACAGAGCTATCTTCTGAGTCAAAGGAAGCCTCTTGCAAATAAAATTTGGTGTTGAGATTTCCAGCAAGAAGAAAGGTGAGTGTATTCATCTCACATTTGTGACTTGAGACTATTAAGGCTGGAAATAATACCGTGAAAATTCAGGCAAATATTCATCATATATTCATGTATGGAATTACTAATAAAATCCCATTTATATCTTCCTATGTCCTCAGCACTGTGCAATGTACTTGTTATACAGAGGTGGACAAGTCTGATTTGGTGCATCATCTTACTTATGGTATATGAAAGTGAAGAGGAACTAAAAACCCTCTTGATGAAAGTGAAAGAGGAGAGTGAAAAAGTTGGCTTAAAGCTCAGCATTCAGAAAACTAAGATCTGCTCCCATCGCTTCATGGGAAATAGCTGGGGAAACAGTGGAAACAGTGTCAGACTTTATTTTGGGGGCTCCAAAATCATTGCAGATGGTGATTGCAACCATAAAATTAAAAGATACTTACTCCTTGGAAGGAAAATTATGACCAACCTAGATAGCATATTCAAAAGCAGAGACATTACTTTGCCAACAAAGGTCCATCTGGTCAACTCTATGGTTTTTCCAGTGGTCATGTATGGATGTGAGAGTTGGACTGTGAAGAAAGCTGAACACCAAAGAATTGATGCTCTTGAATTGTGGTGTTGGAGAAGACTCTTGAGAGTCTCTTGGACTGCAAGGAGATCCAACCAGTCCATTCTGAAGGAGACCAGTCCTGGGTGTTCATTGGAAGGACTGATGCTGATGCTGAAAATCCAGTACTTTGGTCACCTCATGTGAAGAATTGACTCATTGGAAAAGACCCTGATGCTGGGAGGGATTGGGGCAGGAGGAGAAGGGGACGACAGAGGATGAGATGGCTGGATGGCATCACCGACTCGATGCGCATGAGTTTGAGTGAACTCCAGGAGTTGGTAATGGACAGGGAGGCCTGGTGTGCTGCGATTCATGGGATCTCAAAGAGTCAGACATGACTGAGTGACTGAACTGAACTGAACTGAAGTTTAAAAATGTGTTGTTTAGAAATGACAGTTTTCTGACCTTGAAGTAGGAAGGTTAAATCAATTACAAGGTGTTGGAGAATGGTTTCATGAGGACTTCTAACTTAAAGAAGCTTTGAAAAGAAAATAGAACATATTTACAAAACAACAGAAATGAAGAGAGTTGGTAGGATTATTTCATGTGAAAGAACAAAATGACAGACAACTGAGAAACATGACATGGTCCTCAAATTGAAAGAATCGAAAGTTGGGTGCCAGAGGAGTTTGATTACAAAAACTAAAAATGGAGAAGAGCAAAAGAGTGTGGCATTTTTACTTTATTCTAAAATCTTTAAAGGAAATCTCTTCTCCAGTGTCCCTGAATGTGGATCATTATCTGATTTAGGGTTGACTGCATTTTGTGATGAGAATTAATAGTTCATTCCTGTTCTAGGCATTCAAATGTTAAAACATTTTTTCTTACTTTGATTAAAGAGAGTGTTTTAATTCTTCAAACACCCTGCATCCAAAAAAAAAAAAATCTTCTTTTCTTTTTGCTTTTCTTAGGATATATGATGATGTCTGCAAATTATCCCATTACCTTCAAATATTTTCCAAGCTTTTTATAGATGCTTGTATGTATTCTCACTTATCTCTCCTTCAAAAAGATATCTATAACTAAATACAGAATTCCATATATAAGTCCAGTACAGCGCTTCCAAATCTCATGGCACACATGATCTTATTGTTCTTCAGTCACTAAGTCGTGTTCAATTCTTTGCAACCTCATTGACCACAGTGCACCAGGCTCCTTTGTCCTCCACTGCCTCCCTGAGTTTGCTCAAATTCATGTCAACTGAGTCAGTATGCTCTCCAACCATCTCATCTTGTACTGCCTGCTTCTCCTTTAGCCTTCAATTGAAAGAGTCAACTCCTAGGCAGGATGATAAGAAGTCCAGGGGTCCCCAAGGAGATAGGGATCTGGAATTCTCAAGGAAGAGGAAAGGGAAAACTTTTTTTTCCCCTCTTCATTCCTTAGTCTTAGTCACATAAAAAGTTTTTAACTTTAAGCCTTGAACTGATGATTACACTACAAACAACTCAGTTTAAACTCTGTACTAAGGATTATATAACAACCTATTCGGCTTGAGGACAGTTTCTCCTTCCTGAAAACCTTCTGGATAATCCTGTTATCTTAAAAATGTAAATTGTGGGAGCATGTCTAGTAAGATCTTTACAACTTCTAGACATTCTTTTGATTCATTGTAAAAGCTAATTAAGAAGTATATAATTCCATCACTAACAATAGTGAGGGGGCACTCTTTCTGCCCCCTTCTGATGTCTATATCAGAAGCTTTCTATATCTCTTTTATGCTTTAATGAAACTTTATTATACAAAAGCTCTGAGTGATCAAGCCTCCTCTCTGGCCCCGGATTGAATTCTTCTCCTCCAGAGGCCAAGCATCCCAGAGTCTTTTGTGGTTCAAAACCTTCAGCACATGCAGCTCCCACATCTTAGCTGTTGCTCTTTTCTATGGATCTGCAGCGTTCATGTATCTGCAGCCATCATCGGTCAGTTTCATGGACGAAGGAAAAGTGTCTTCTCTGTTTTACACTATTGTTGTGTCCATACTGAATCCCCTGATTTATAGCTGACAGAACAGAGATGTCAATGTTGCCCTAAAGAAAATGCTAGAGAGAAGAATGTTCTTTTGGTCAGAAATAATATGAGAATTATTTTTTAGTCTACATACCTGGCTATTTTATTGTGTAAGTTGATATTTAATTTTAGCCCACATGTCAGTATATATTTATCAACATATATCCATACATTTAGTGGCATTATATTGGCAATATTTCATATTCATATGGTCTGAGATGCCATTTGCTCTGAGTTTTTTCCCTCATAAACATCACTGAGACACAGATTAAAAGAAATACTAAGGATGATCTGGATCCATGGACCCACTAAAGTCATCAACACCATCTCTGCCTCTGTTCTTCTCTACAACTGATAAAAATCCTCAGTTGATTAAGTATCTTCTAGCAGTTATCAGTTCAGTTCAGTCGCTCAGTCGTGTCAGACTCTTTGCAACCCCATGAATCACAGCACGCCAGGCCTCGCTGTCCATCACCAACTCCCGGAGTTCACTCAGACTCACGTCCATTGAGTCTGTGATGCCATCCAGCCATCTCATCCTCGGTCGTCCCCTTTTCCTCCTGCCCCCAATCCCTCCCAGCATCAGGGTCTTTTCCAATGAGTCAACTCTTCGCATGAGGTGGCCAAAGTACTGGAGCTTCAGTTTTAGCATCATTCCTTCCAAAGAAATCCCAAGGTTGATCTCCCTCAGAATGGACTGGTTGGATCTCCTTGCAGTCCAAGGGACTCTCAAGAGTCTTCTCCAACACCACAGTTCAAAAGCATCAATTCTTTGGCGCTCCACAGTCCAACTCTCACATCCATACATGACCACAGGAAAAACCATAGCCTTGACTAGACGGACCTTAGTCGGCAAAGTAATGTCTCTGCTTTTGAATATACTATCTAGGGTGCTCATAACTTTTTTTCCAAGGAGTAAGCGTCTTTTAATTTCATGGCTGCAGTCACCATCTGCAGTGATTTTGGAGCCCAAAAAAATAAAGTCTGACACTGTTTCTACAATTTCCCCATCTATTTCCCATGAAGTGATGGGGCCAGATCACATGATCTTCATTTTCTGAATGTTGAGCTTTAAGCCAACTTTTTCACTCTCCTCTCTCACTTTCAACAAGAGGCTTTTTAGTTCCTCTTCACTTTCTGCCATAAGGGTGGTATCATCTGCATATCCGAGGTTATTGATATTTCTCCCGGCAATCTTGATTCCAGCTTGTGTTTCTTCCAGTCCAGCGTTTCTCATGATGTACTCTGCATAGAAGTTAAATAAGCAGGGTGACAATATACAGCCTTGACGTACTCCTTTTCCTATTTGGAACCAGTCTGTTGTTCCATGTCCAGTTCTAACTGTTGCTTCCTGACCTGCATACAGATTTCTCAAGAGGCAGGT